>CM016619.1:5785581-6299285 GCA_005393395.2 Gossypium australe | reverse complement strand
AGGAGTACCAAAAAAATCAAGAACGTACTGGATGACGGGTGCGTCCCCTCCTCGCGGCCCTCGCAGCATACACTAATCCAGGCTGTCTAGCATCAGAACTACCCGCACCTCTGCCCGGTGCCACGGCCCCGACCAGAACCATTACCACCTCTGCCATTACCAACGGCCCCTCTGCGGTGGCGGTCCATTACCTCTGAACTGATTACGGCCCTGACTCTCAGACTGAATCCTGGCCATCCTACGCGGACAGTCCCTAATGCGATGCTCCAGAGAACCACACTCGAAGCAACCTTTTCCACCAGTCCAACAACCACCCCAATGAGATTTCCCACACTGATTACACTGCGGCGGTCCCTGCCTAGCAGCAACAAACCTAGCAGACTGATTCTGCCCACTCGGTCTAGCCTTCTTGATACGGGCACGCCCGGGGCACCCATCGAATTTTAAGTCGACGAAGCTTGACTCCAAATTTTTAATTTTCATGCTTTAAATAAAATTGAGTCTTAAATTGCAGGGAAATTAAATTGCTGAATTTAATTAAATAAATTGAACAATTTCATTTATTTAATTAATTTTCTACAGCAAATTAAATTGTCTAAATATTTTATTTAGTGTCAGAAAATAATTTCTCTTAGTCTAAATTAAATTTTTCACATTTTATTACATGTTTTTAAGATGTTTGATTTTAAAAGTAAATGTTTTTGCATTAGTCATAGTCGAATTTAATATGTCTTGACTTTATTAAATTGTTTAGTTTAATTTATGTATCTATTAATGTGTGTTAATTGTTGTGATCAAAATTCTTATTCCTCAAGCAGTTCGAAACAGTATTCATCCATGAAAGATTATCCTCAAAGTGGTACATATTATGATTCTTATTCCTTCCAAGAAGACATGCGAGTTGATCGGTATATTCGTTCAGGAATTTCCAAGAAAGCGTCCATGGAGTATTCTCCCCGAAGAACTCATCAAGATATCTTTGAGAACGCTATCCCTTCTCTTGAACAAATTTTACTCATTTTGATTCTTTTGTATCGTCTTCTTGTCATAATGAAAGGAGAGAGAAAAAGAATTAAAAAGAAAAGAAAGACAAGAGAAGATCATGAGAGAAAACGAGCGAATATGGAATGAACTCGAGAGAAGAAAAAAAGAAGAAAAAGAAAAAGAAAAAGAAATTGAAAAAGAAAATAAAAATGAGAGAAAAGAAATAAAAATGAAAAAGAAATTGAAAAAAAGAAAAAGAACAAACGAGCAAGAAAAAGAGAGTGGTTTTTCTACTAACTCCTTGGAATTATGTTCTTTTGTTTCTTCATTTCAGGTGTCCAATGTATGGCATGATGATTTCCAACTTCAGTACCTTCCCGAAGAAAAGCAAACTCATTTGAGTAAAAAAGGTAAGGAAGGTAAGGAAAGAAAGTGTTCTGAAGTAATTCAATCTCCATCAAATTCTTTGTATAAATATGATTTTTCTTCTAACCCCAATTTGTTTGATTGTAGATATTACAAGATTAATTCATTTTCTAAAATGAAATCCTTGAGCTTTTGTAAATACATTTTAAAATATGTTAAAAGTTTTGATCGTTTCATCTTGAACGTACATAATTCTTATTGGTCTAACGTAATTGATTTTTCGAAACCTAAGTACCATAAATCGGGCATATGTTTCGATTTGTTTTGTGGAGAACTCAAGTATCATCAAATATGTGTGAGAAATTCCTATTGTTTTGATACTTGGTTTTTAAATAAAGTAACGAATTTTGTCAACCTTGTTTTCAATTTTTATCCGTTTCTTAAGCATATTTTATATTTGTATATACAATTCGTGTACATGGATTTCCCATTTTGTTTGAAAAGTGTTGATTCGAGCATAAAGCATCGGCTACATTACATGCCCGAGGAGAGAAAGTTCGTCTTGATCAAGCAAGATAAATTCGAACTTCAAGTTTCAGCTTGTGAAGACAAGCAAGGTGAGAATGACTTTTGTCATACCGCATGTAGAGGTAAGGTCGAATTCTTTCTTTCAACACCCAAAGGTAAGACACTCGAAATCTATGAACCCATTTTGTTTTCTTCGGATGTTGACAAGAATCACGTTGCTAAATCCATTTTTATAAAATCTTTAAAACGTGATGTTCTTCATTGTTCTATCTTGTCTGATAATGAACTATCTGTTTTGGTTCTTGTCAAAAAGATAATTGTTTTCGATAAGTGTCATGAAGCACTTGTTGAAGCATTTTTATTCATTTTGGATGTTGAAAAAGCTCATAATGATGATTGCCATTTTGTAAAACATTTAGATCATGAATTATTTGAATGCCCTATTTTGTTTCTTTATGATCTATTTATTTTACAAGAAGACAAAAAGAATTTTGTGGTTGATAATTTTTATTCATGTGCTAATATGAAGCAAGGTTTTAATGCTCAATTTCAAGTGCCACATGCCTTTTCTTCATTACTTGCTTTTGACGATTATATCTATCAATTGATGAGTTATTCGCATGATTATTGTGTCTTGTGGAATCTAATTAGATCGTTTGAAGCTTATCTGTTTTTGTTCCAAAATTTTGACAAGGCCTTGATCATTTTGTATGATAATGTAATTATGCTTGATTGCTTGAGAAATATTTGTCTGGTGATGCCCATATCCGGACTGCAATTTTGTTTGAACAGGATCTTGCTAATTCTTGGTTATCCCTTTCAGGTATCGCGTTTATCATCCGTCCCGTTTGATCGAGGGAAGACGGACAAGGAGTTTTGTTCGAACAACCAATGGGTCGATTCGAGGACGAATCGTCTTGAAGAGGGAGGGGATGATACGGGCACGCCCGGGGCACCCATCGAATTTTCAAGTCGACGAAGCTTGACTCCAAATTCTTAATTTTCATGCTTTAAATAAAATTGAGTCTTAAATTGCAGGGAAATTAAATTGCTGAATTTAATTAAATAAATTGAACAATTTCATTTATTTAATTAATTTTCTACAGCAAATTAAATTGTCTAAATATTTTATTTAGTGTCAGAAAATAATTTCTCTTAGTCTAAATTAAATTTTTCACATTTTATTACATGTTTTTAAGATGTTTGATTTTAAAAGTAAATGTTTTTGCATTAGTCATAGTCGAATTTAATATGTCTTGACTTTATTAAATTGTTTAGTTTAATTTATGTATCTATTAATGTGTGTTAATTGTTGCATGTGTTTAATTGTGTTTTAAAGTCATTATTTTAATATGTGTTTAATTGTGTAGGTGGACGGCTTAGAATGGAATGAATAAATAAAATAGGAGTGCAAAAACCATCATGAATAAATAATTGAAGATTAGTGGATGGCAAGGTCAAAATAAAAATGTTGAAGTGCATGGTGTTGGACGGCAATTATTTGAAGAAGCCATGAAATTGAAACATAAAATAATAATGAAAATGGGATTTGAAGAATATTCAAAGAATTGGGGTTTGAATTGGACGGCACAAGGTAGAAATTAACAAGTGGTCAAAGAAAATTAAATAAGGTAAATAGAAGACCTCCATGCGTGAAGATCAATTGGACGGCAAGGTGGGCAAATTATTAAGCACATGGAACATTAAATAATGGCAAATGGAAGGCATGAAGAAGTGGGTGCATGACACATGTGAAATAGGCATATTTTAATAGCACTTGAATTGAACATGCGGCACTAAATTGTTGAATGCAATCAAAGAATTTTTTTAAGCAATACATAAGACCATGGACGTCAAGACCTTTTTGGAATAATGGGAGAATAAATAATTACTAAGCATGGTGTTTAGTGGAGCATCAATAAGGACAATGCATGATGGATAAGTCAATTTGGTGAGTAAGCTTCAAATTTCATGGACGGCACAAATCCAAGACAATCACCTAAGTTGCCCACGTGAAGATCCTCTTATTCTTGACCGAATTTTTAAATTAAGACAAGCCACATGTGCATAAATTTTATAATTAGGAGCTTGTACCTTGGCATTTCTTTGAAGAATTCGGTAGGCACTTTGGCCTATAAATAGTATGATATTTTCATTTGTAAAAGAAGAGAACAACTTGAATTTTAATGAAAAGAAGAAATTCTTTTCGTGAGTCTTCACTCTCCTTATTCTCGAGGTTTGAATTGACTTATCTAGTTTTCTAGTGGCGTCGTTTCTTTCCTTGTTTTCGAACTTATCATCCTTTCGGGTGTGGCGTTCATCTACCTATACCGTTGGTTCCTATCTCGCTAGATAGTGGGTCTCGATTTTATTTTGGAATATCATACCGTTGGTTCCTATCTCGCTAGATAGTAGGTCTCGGTTTTATTTCGAAACTCCTTCCATCAATTTGAAACATATAAGATTCGGGTCTTTAATTTTTATTAAAGGTTCTTTCTTGTTTCAAATACGTATCCATCCATCCTAACACCTATCTTTACCTTTCAGAGATTTTATTTTCCAATAAAATTATCCCTTTGTTAATTAAACGAGAAACTGTCTAATTTACGATCGGGCAAACATTAACGATTCGCCTCCTAACCCGGGACGGGCTGTTATCATCTGGTATCAGAGCCAATCAAATTAGGCACGTTTTGATCGTCTTGAGTATTTCCGAGTAAGTTTCAAAAAAAAAAAGCTGTATTTTATTTTCATTGTATTTAGCATATATTGTATTTGAAGTTCAAAAAAAAAAAGGTTCAAATAAAAAAAAGAGGATAAAAAAAAAGTTCAAAAAAAAAAATCGAGTTAAAAAAAAAATCCCCACAGACGGCGCCATAACAAAGGGATAATTTTATTGGAAAATAAAATCTCTGAAAGGTAAAGATAGGTGTTAGGATGGATGGATACGTATTTGAAACAAGAAAGAACCTTTAATAAAAATTAAAGACCCGAATCTTATATGTTTCAAATTGATGGAAGGAGTTTCGAAATAAAACCGAGACCCACTATCTAGCGAGATAGGAACCAACGGTATGATATTCTAAAATAAAACCGAGACCCACTATCTAGCGAGATAGGAACCAACGGTATAGGTAGATGAACGCCACACCCGAAAGGATGATAAGTTCGAAAACAAGGAAAGAAACGACGCCACTAGAAAACTAGATAAGTCAATTCAAACCTCGAGAATAAGGAGAGTGAAGACTCACCAAAAGAATTTCTTCTTTTCATTAAAATTCAAGTTGTTCTCTTCTTTTACAAATGAAAATATCATACTATTTATAGGCCAAAGTGCCTACCGAATGCTTCAAAGAAATGCCAAGGTACAAGCTCCTAATTATAAAATTTATGCACATGTGGCTTGTCTTAATTAAAAATTCGGTCAAGAATAAGAGGATCTTCACGTGGGCAACTTAGGTGATTGTCTTGGATTTGTGCCGTCCATGAAATTTGAAGCTTACTCACCAAATTGACTTATCCATCATGCATTGTCCTTATTGATTGCTCCACTAAACACCATGCTTAGTAATTATTTATTCTCCCATTATTCCAAAAAGGTCTTGACGTCCATGGTCTTATGTATTGCTTAAAAAAAATTCTTTGATTGCATTCAACAATTTAGTGCCGCATGTTCAATTCAAGTGCTATTAAAATATGCCTATTTCACATGTGTCATGCACCCACTTCTTCATGCCTTTCATTTGCCATTATTTAATGTTCCATGTGCTTAATAATTTGCCCACCTTGCCGTCCAATTGATCTTCACGCATGGAGGTCTTCTATTTACCTTATTTAATTTTCTTTGACCACTTGTTAATTTCTACCTTGTGCCGTCCAATTCAAACCCCAATTCTTTGAATATTCTTCAAATCCCATTTTCATTATTATTTTATGTTTCAATTTCATGGCTTTTTCAAATAATTGCCGTCCAACACCACATGCACTTCAACATTTTTATTTTGACCTTGCCATCCACTAATCTTCAATTATTTATTCATGATGGTTTTTGCACTCCTATTTTATTTATTCATTCCATTCTAAGCCGTCCACCTACACAATTAAACACATATTAAATAATGACTTTAAAACACAATTAAACACATGCAACAATTAACACACATTAATAGATACATAAATTAAACTAAACAATTTAATAAAGTCAAGACATATTAAATTCGACTATGACTAATGCAAAAACATTTACTTTTAAAATCAAACATCTTAAAAACATGTAAATTTGTTTAGTTTAATTTATGTATCTATTAATGTGTGTTAATTGTTGCATGTGTTTAATTGTGTTTTAAAGTCATTATTTTAATATGTGTTTAATTGTGTAGGTGGACGGCTTAGAATGGAATGAATAAATAAAATAGGAGTGCAAAAACCATCATGAATAAATAATTGAAGATTAGTGGATGGCAAGGTCAAAATAAAAATGTTGAAGTGCATGTGGTGTTGGACGGCAATTATTTGAAAAAGCCATGAAATTGAAACATAAAATAATAATGAAAATGGGATTTGAAGAATATTCAAAGAATTGGGGTTTGAATTGGACGGCACAAGGTAGAAATTAACAAGTGGTCAAAGAAAATTAAATAAGGTAAATAGAAGACCTCCATGCGTGAAGATCAATTGGACGGCAAGGTGGGCAAATTATTAAGCACATGGAACATTAAATAATGGCAAATGGAAGGCATGAAGAAGTGGGTGCATGACACATGTGAAATAGGCATATTTTAATAGCACTTGAATTGAACATGCGGCACTAAATTGTTGAATGCAATCAAAGAATTTTTTTTAAGCAATACATAAGACCATGGACGTCAAGACCTTTTTGGAATAATGGGAGAATAAATAATTACTAAGCATGGTGTTTAGTGGAGCAATCAATAAGGACAATGCATGATGGATAAGTCAATTTGGTGAGTAAGCTTCAAATTTCATGGACGGCACAAATCCAAGACAATCACCTAAGTTGCCCACGTGAAGATCCTCTTATTCTTGACCGAATTTTTAAATTAAGACAAGCCACATGTGCATAAATTTTATAATTAGGAGCTTGTACCTTGGCATTTCTTTGAAGAATTCGGTAGGCACTTTGGCCTATAAATAGTATGATATTTTCATTTGTAAAAGAAGAGAACAACTTGAATTTTAATGAAAAGAAGAAATTCTTTTGGTGAGTCTTCACTCTCCTTATTCTCGAGGTTTGAATTGACTTATCTAGTTTTCTAGTGGCGTCGTTTCTTTCCTTGTTTTCGAACTTATCATCCTTTCGGGTGTGGCGTTCATCTACCTATACCGTTGGTTCCTATCTCGCTAGATAGTGGGTCTCGGTTTTATTTTGGAATATCATACCGTTGGTTCCTATCTCGCTAGATAGTGGGTCTCGGTTTTATTTCGAAACTCCTTCCATCAATTTGAAACATATAAGATTCGGGTCTTTAATTTTTATTAAAGGTTCTTTCTTGTTTCAAATACGTATCCATCCATCCTAACACCTATCTTTACCTTTCAGAGATTTTATTTTCCAATAAAATTATCCCTTTGTTAATTAAACGAGAAACTGTCTAATTTACGATCGGGCAAACATTTACGATTCGCCTCCTAACCCGGGACGGGCCGTTATCATCTGGTATCAGAGCCAATCAAATTAGGCACGTTTTGATCGTCTTGAGTATTTCCGAGTAAGTTTCAAAAAAAAAAAAGCTGTATTTTATTTTCATTGTATTTAGCATATATTGTATTTGAAGTTCAAAAAAAAAAAAGGTTCAAATAAAAAAAAAGAGGATAAAAAAAAGTTCAAAAAAAAATCGAGTTAAAAAAAAATTCGAGTTTAAAAAAAAAAAATTCTTCCTACCTTTGTCTGCTTAGATTGTCAGTTCTTCTCTAAAAAGACGAACGAAATTTGCTTGCTTATATTCCCAGTGTTTTACAAAGTATACTAACTGAGACGAGCCCTTGTCTGTATAATTAGTTAGCTCTATAAGATGTTGGAAATCAACTATAGTTGACTTTCCCGCAATTGTTACCTCCTTCAACATATCTTGGTCATCTCTTGGCTTTTCTACATTAAACTACTTTCCAGCTTCATGCTCAATTAGCTTGATTCGTACCTTTCTTCAAGCTGATTTAGTCGTGTTAGCTTAAGCTTCATTCGGTATTCAACTAGCCCAATACCTTTTGGTGAGTAAAAAAAAAAAAATTTCTTTTGTTCAGCCTACCTTATACCCGACATCAAACCCTTGTTACCAATTTTGAAGCCGACCCTCAAGCAGCAAATAAGTCTTTCGAAAACGAAATACGAATTTGTGAGAATGAGAAATATCGGTAAAAGGCACGAGTGATTCATCAAAGAAAAGCCTCAATACGAGTGAAACACGAGTGTGAGCGAAATTTCTTTGTGAGTGACTTGTGAGATTTTGTGGTAAGGTATTTTAATTTTGTCGGTTTATTTCCCTTTGTTATAATAGTTTAGTTTTCAGCAATAAATATGTCTCAAGAAGAGTTCTCATCCAATGACTACCCATACTTGTTGAATGAAATGCGAAGAGCCATAAACAAGTTGAAAAAGCACTTGGATCGGATCGAGGAACGAGACCAACGAGATCGACCTTCTTCAAGTCGAAGGACAGAGTCAAGATCATTCCGGAGACACACTTTCAAAGAATATTCGAGAAGAGACTGTGATCGAAATTCTTATTCCTCAAGCAGTTCGAAACAGTATTCATCCATGAAAGATTATCCTCAAAGTGGTACATATTATGATTCTTATTCCTTCCAAGAAGACATGCGAGTTGATCGGTATATTCGTTCAGGAATTTCCAAGAAAGCGTCCATGGAGTATTCTCCCCGAAGAACTCATCAAGATATCTTTGAGAACGCTATCCCTTCTCTTGAACAAAATTTTACTCATTTTGATTCTTTTGTATCGTCTTCTTGTCATAATGAAAGGAAGAGAGAAAAAGAATTAAAAAGAAAAGAAAGACAAGAGAAGATCATGAGAGAAAACGAGCGAATATGGAATGAACTCGAGAGAAGAAAAAAAGAAGAAAAAGAAAAGAAAAAGAAATTGAAAAAGAAAATAAAAATGAGAGAAAAGAAAATAAAAATGAAAAAGAAATTGAAAAAAAGAAAAAAGAACAAAACGAGCAAGAAAAAGAGAGTGGTTTTTCTACTAACTCCTTGGAATTATGTTCTTTTGTTTCTTCATTTCAGGTGTCCAATGTATGGCATGATGATTTCCAACTTCAGTACCTTCCCGAAGAAAAGCAAACTCATTTGAGTAAAAAAGGTAAGGAAGGTAAGGAAAGAAAGTGTTCTGAAGTAATTCAATCTCCATCAAATTCTTTGTATAAATATGATTTTTCGCCTCCTAACCCGGGACGGGCCGTTATCATCTGGTATCAGAGCCAATCAAATTAGGCACGTTTTGATCGTCTTGAGTATTTCCGAGTAAGTTTCAAAAAAAAAGCTGTATTTTATTTTCATTGTATTTAGCATATATTGTATTTGAAGTTCAAAAAAAAAAGGTTCAAATAAAAAAAAAGAGGATAAAAAAAAAGTTCAAAAAAAAAATCGAGTTAAAAAAAATTCGAGTTTAAAAAAAAAAAATTCTTCCTACCTTTGTCTGCTTAGATTGTCAAGTTCTTCTCTAAAAAGACGAACGAAATTTGCTTGCTTATATTCCCAGTGTTTTACAAAGTATACTAACTGAGACGAGCCCTTGTCTGTATAATTAGTTAGCTCTATAAGATGTTGGAAATCAACTATAGTTGACTTTCCCGCAATTGTTACCTCCTTCAACATATCTTGGTCATCTCTTGGCTTTTCTACATTAAACTACTTTCCAGCTTCATGCTCAATTAGCTTGATTCGTACCTTTCTTCAAGCTGATTTAGTCGTGTTAGCTTAAGCTTCATTCGGTATTCAACTAGCCCAATACCTTTTGGTGAGTAAAAAAAAAAAATTTCTTTTGTTCAGCCTACCTTATACCCGACATCAAACCCTTGTTACCAATTTTGAAGCCGACCCTCAAGCAGCAAATAAGTCTTTCGAAAACGAAATACGAATTTGTGAGAATGAGAAATATCGGTAAAAGGCACGAGTGATTCATCAAAGAAAAGCCTTAATACGAGTGAAACACGAGTGTGAGCGAAATTTCTTTGTGAGTGACTTGTGAGATTTTGTGGTAAGGTATTTTAATTTTGTCGGTTTATTTCCCTTTGTTATAATAGTTTAGTTTTCAGCAATAAATATGTCTCAAGAAGAGTTCTCATCCAATGACTACCCATACTTGTTGAATGAAATGCGAAGAGCCATAAACAAGTTGAAAAAGCACTTGGATCGGATCGAGGAACGAGACCAACGAGATCGACCTTCTTCAAGTCGAAGGACGGAGTCAAGATCATTCCGAAGACACACTTTCGAAGAATATTCGAGAAGAGAACAACTTGAATTTTAATGAAAAGAAGAAATTCTTTTGGTGAGTCTTCACTCTCCTTATTCTCGAGGTTTGAATTGACTTATCTAGTTTTCTAGTGGCGTCGTTTCTTTCCTTGTTTTCGAACTTATCATCCTTTCGGGTGTGGCGTTCATCTACCTATACCGTTGGTTCCTATCTCGCTAGATAGTGGGTCTCGGTTTTATTTTGGAATATCATACCGTTGGTTCCTATCTCGCTAGATAGTGGGTCTCGGTTTTATTTCGAAACTCCTTCCATCAATTTGAAACATATAAGATTCGGGTCTTTAATTTTTATTAAAGGTTCTTTCTTGTTTCAAATACGTATCCATCCATCCTAACACCTATCTTTACCTTTCAGAGATTTTATTTTCCAATAAAATTATCCCTTTGTTAATTAAACGAGAAACTGTCTAATTTACGATCGGGCAAACATTACCGTTATCACCTCTTCTGCAGATTACCCGACGATCCAGAAGACCCAAAACTCCTCTTAAGCCTACTCCTGTCCATGCTCTGTCTTACCGACTCTTTAATACCCTCGGCTACCTTAGCCTTCTCAACTAAGACAGCAAACTCGCGCTCCTGCTGTGGAGCAATCAGCAGCCTCAACTCGTCTCGCAGACCATCCTCGAAACGAACACACCTCTCATGCTCAGTGGCTACAATGCCCCTGGCATACCTACTCAGCTTCAGGAACTAAGCCTCGTACTCGGAAACAGATTTACTCCCCTGAACAAGCCTCAGGAATGCCTTTCGCTGGGAGTCAATATAACTAGCCCCGATGTACTTCTTTTGATATGCAGCCCTAAAATAATCCCATGTCAAATCCTCTACAGCCACACTATCCCGAACCGTGAGCCACCACTGATATGACTCATCCCGGAGAAGTGACACGATACCCTTCAGCTTCTCTTCAGCTGTCAAGTCCAGATCATCCATGATCCGCTCAGTTGCCTCCAGCCAATATTCAGCAGTGCTGGGAGCAACACCAGATACACCTCGGAAGAATTCGGCCCCATTAGCCCGGAGTCGCTCAGGAACAGATTTCCTAACTCCTGCACCACCACCTGCTCCAGCTACCCTTTCCAACACTCGCAGCATCGCCTGTGACACCGCGTCGTCTCCAGTCTGATCTTGGAACTCACCACCTCCAGCTGGTGGCGGAACCGGTATCTCATTTTCTGAACCCTGCCCAGATCCTACGGGCTCAGAAACTGTCATCCTACCCCTACCTCTACCACGAGTATTACGACCACGTCCACCTCGAGTGCTTATGACTAATCTTTCTACGTATCTGATTAAGAATTTTATGCATCAGTGTTTATTCCACTTGTTTAAAAGCAAGTCTTATGAACATTAAAGAGGATTTGTTCTCGCGAGTTCACAGAATCCTATCAGTTTCAATCTCTAAAGTAACATACTATAGCTACTCATCAAATCATATCACATCCAATCAATCACAAGTAATAGTACGGGGTACTTACCTGGGCGAACTGGTGCCGGAGACTCGGTGCCATGCCTTTCAAACCATAAAAACACTTAAAATAAACTTTAAAAACTTTTTGGGCCTCAGGCCCACAGCCGAGCCTTTGAACTTGGCTCTGATACCACAATTGTAACACCCCAAACCCGGACAAGACACCACGTCCGAATCTGGTATGCTACAGGGAAATCGTTTTTGAAAAGTTAGATTTTCCGTTTAAAAGCTGAGTGAAAACACAGTGTATTTGAAACAAATTGGAGTAGACTTGTTTGAAAAACGGTTGGTGTATTTGAAACCCGGAGATTTTGAAAATTTAACCAAAATGTGTAGTTAAAACGAGTTTAAACCATTTAAAACCTCAACAGTTTCTTAATGTTACTTAAAACATTTTTAGACTTAGGAGAAATACAAGTTTGAATTGAAAACCGTTTGTATTCGTTTAACATACAGACTTAGTGATACCCGGTGGTATGGTTTTAAAACACATTGCGCTATAATTTTGAAATCATTATCTTTCCAAGTTTTAGTAAAATTCACACCAACTTGTTTTGTTAAGGCATATTAAAATCTAATTAAAACATCAAACATCATAAAACATAAATTAAAGGCCTTTTACAAATCCAATTTAAAACCCAAATGAAAGCAAATAAGCTAAAGTACCCAAATTCTATAGTCCGAGCAAAACTTTTATTAAAGCATGGCATGTGCACCCTGAGTCCATCCCGGCTCCATGTCCGCGTCTACGAGTCACCTGAAATGTTAAAGGAGAGGGTGAGTCGAATGACTCAGTGTATAAATCCCGCTCCCGACAAAACAACATGCTAACACACATCATACATAGCAACATAATTAATGCAACCCATTCCAAACCATCCATATCGCCTTTTCTACCCCGTGTGGTACCAAACCACTGGTGGTGCCAAACCACTGGTGACATATAGTCACAATGTGTTACCAAAACACTGGTGTCCCAAAGACACAATATCCGTCAATGTGGTACCAAACCACTGGTGTCCCAAAGACACAATTGTGCTACCAAAGCACTGGTGACCGAAGTCACAAATCCAATGATGGGGCCAACCCATCGTGTGATACCAAATCACTAGCAGACGATCCCATATCTCAAGTGGGGCCAACCCACGGTGGTCAAACCACAGGGACAAGTCGCAATGAGGTGCCAAACCTCTGGTGTCCCAAAGACACAATGTGCTACCAAAGCACTGGTGACCGTAGTCACAAATCTAGTGATGGGGCCAACCCATCGTGTGATACCAAATCACTGGCGTCAATCCCGTATCTCACAAGTGGGGCCAACCCACGGTGGTGTCAACCACAGGGACGAGACGCTGAGGTACCAAACCTTTGGAGGTGCCAAACCTCTGGTGACCCAAAGTCACAAAGTGTGTTACCAAAACACTGGTGCTCATCAGCACAAAATATCACTGCTCCCTCCACTCGTATCACCCATCAACATACCATACTCATGTAATCATGCATGTCATACAATCATGCATATCATGCTAACATGTCTAATCTCATATCTCATGTCACATATCCACAGCCATGGTATCATATAGATCATCATTAACTCATAATAATAATACTGACTTACCCGAGTCTAGAATCATACCCATTAGGGTATCATAACAATCATCACTGTTTCATTAATCATCACACAGGTTATCAATCATATTACTAAACAGAAGTGTGTTAGTTTACACACCTGATAAATACGAGTCTAGAGTCCCAACGAAAACGATCTAAGTCCCTCGATTACTAACTCCTACAATCGGCCAAACATGGGGGTTAGACATCTACAACATTCGGCCAATGCTAACAAACCAATAGGGATTGATATCGAACCCTTACCTCTATCCTTGATTTGGTTTCCTACCAAACCCGAATCAAGCAGTGACTCTCTTAGACAATCGGCCAACCCCTAAAAGAGAATAATTAAACCTTAATAATCTTGACTTAATCAAAACCAACAGATTGAACGATCAATGATATACCAATCACTTACCACAACCTCTGCTTACCAATCGGTTAATAGAGTAGAAACTCCTCTTGCTTGCTTCAACACTTCAATGACCCTACAACGAAGAGATTAATATCCTTCCAAAATAACTATATTCGGCCCTAACCAAGCCATAACCAAACAAGAACAAGAGAGACAAAATATGGCCATTCGGCCACCCCACTTACCTTGCTTAAAAGATTGAACAACCAACCAAAACCACCCTTCACTGATATTCGGCCACCAAGAAACTACTAAAAGTGAGAAGACTTTCGGCCAAGAGGGATGAAGAAACAAATGGATACAGACGGCTTGGCTTCCAACAAAGAACAAAAATAAACGATGAGTAAAGAGTGGGGCTTTCGGTTTGAAAAGAAAAAGATGAAGAAAGTGTTTTGAAAAGGTAGAATTCGGCTACCAAAGTTTCAAGAAGGGAAAAGATTATTGGAAAAGAGGATGGATTATGAGGAGGGGAGAAGAAAGAATTTCGGTTTTAGCACAATTAAACAAAAGAGAAGAAATGGGAGAAAAGCTTTTAGAGGATGGAGTTTCGGCTAGATGGTATGGAAAAGGAGAAATGAAAATTAGGAGACAAGGTATGATGATTTCGGCTTAGCAAAGAGTATTGAGGAAACAACACAAAAATTCGGCAAGCCTTAGGGAGGTTTTGATTTTCGGTTTACAAAGAAAGGAAAAATGACAAAGAAGACACTAGAGAATTCGGCTTGGTATGACAAAAAGAAAGAAAGAATTGACTCCTTGTGACCGATTATGCACAAAGATGCCCAACAAAATTTCGGCTACCATACTTGCCACTACCAAACCGTCCACACTCCCCCTTCCACACCCACAAATTCGGCCACATCCCCCTATTAGCTCCCAACCACTCATTTCAAATGAGTTTGAACAAGTCACATTCCACTTTTTACTCTCCACCATCCAAGTCACTACTTGACCAAGTCCAAGGGGAATTTAAACTCCATCCAACTCCTTCCTCCTATGCCGTCCAAAATGAGTGACAAAAAGGGGACTCTGCAGCTCGAACATTAGACCTCCATTCCTTGAAGTTGACGCCATACCAAGCTCCCCCTTGCCGCTCTGCCAGCTCTTCACTTGTGCAACAAAACCACGAATAAAATTCTTAAACCCCAGCTCCAACAGCTCCCCTGACTCAACACCCAAAAACCAAAATTTTCCCATTCACTCAGGCACACTCCTAGCCTACAATTAAGCCCCTAAAACACCCAAAATAGCAACACAGCACACCAAACACATGCAATAACATGCAGCAACAAAATAGCCCCTAACCCGGGATATTACATTGAATGGGCTGAATTTAATGTGTCTTAGATCAAGAGCAAAGAAAAGCGGAATTAGATCGGGGAAAGACGAAGGTTCTCGAATAGCCGATTTGCACGGTCTATCGACAACCGAGGTAAGTCCTGAAGCACTTATATGTTAAAGAGTTAGTTATAAACATGTTAAAGAACAAAATTTAATAATGTTGACTATGGAATTTTGAGTTAGCCGAATGTAAAGTGCTAAATTAGATTAAATATGTTTTGTTAATATGATATGAACAAGTATATGTTTTCGAAATGATACGTGGATACAATATGATGTATATGGTTTGGTTGTGATGTTAGCATTTATAAATATGTATTGAAAGTTTAATTATGTTGTTAATCGGGCTTTGAGCCTAGCAGGCCTTATGGCGGTGAGTTATTCGGGCTTTGCGCCTAGCAGGCCAAGTACTGGTGAAACGATTCGGGCTTATTGCCTAGCAGGCTTAATGCCGGTGATATACTTCGGACCTTAAGTCCAGCAGGCTTAGTGCCGGTGAATATGTTCAAGCTCTAAGCGCATGAAAATCAAGTTATGAACATATCAAGAAATTTCTGTTTAGAAACATGATTCGTATAAATTCGACAGAGAGGTACGTATTTACAGTCATGTTACTCAATAAAAGAACAAACAAGTATTTGAGTAAGTGAAGGTTTTATACATTAACTTGTTTGAGATGAATGAATATGTCTATGCAAGATATATTGTGTGACAATAATTATTTGAAAACATGAATGTATTTAGTTGAAGGGATAAGCATATGATATGTACATATGTCTGTGATACACTGAATGATTGGTGTATGTGAATAAGAAAGATAAAGCTTTAGTATCAAGTGCATTCAATGATATTTAGTTGTTTCGGCTTTATAAATAAAAGAGGTTATGTATTAATTATGTTCGAATTAGTGATAGAAGATATTGATTTGAATGGTTGTATGTATGTTACTTATATAAGTATATGCTTACTTAAGGCTTACTAAGCTAGCAAGCTTACTGTGTATGTGTGCTTTTATCTATCTTTGTTTTATAGATCTTTGATTCAAGCTACGGACTCGGAGGATTATCCAAGAAGTCAATCGCACTATCAAACTTTTGGTATACTTATCTTAGTTTTATTCGAAAGGCATGTATACGCTAGACTTAAGTGTTAATTATTAGATTTTGGGTGATTGTACATAACTATAATGTAGCCTTGCGAAAAAGGCTTATTATATTTGGTTAACTTACGTTTTTATGCTAAATGACCTAATGGTTGGAATTCAAAAGTTAAGCTTAGTTATATGACAGAATGGTTGAATGTCAAATGTGTTTGGTTCATGGCAAATCTATACCTGGCCTGTTCATGCATATCTAGGTTGATATATGTTATATAGAGGGTATGATTACGGATAAGATGATTGTATGTGCTTTGAGTTTACTATATACAGGATGGATAATGTTCATGTTTGAAGTTGAAATATATGAATTGTATTGATCGAATGTTGTATATGTTTATGTTATTAGGATTTAAGAGTTATATAGATGTTGATATAAGGTACATATACATACGTCTATCTATATATGTTCTTAACTGTAGGTAAATGTTGATTTGATTGAGTATTGGTTCTATTTGAGTTAATACTAGTTATGAAATGTTCATGAAATTCTTATGTATATGTTCTTGTATATTCGGCTAAGCTATCAATTGTGTTTATGTCAATGTAATGAATTTATGCATCTTGACTATATAGCATAAAGTTTTGATTATCAAGTTGTTTTCATTAGTAAATAAAAATGAATTGACTTTTGAAATGGTTTACTTGTTTATAAACTTCACATATTATGATCAACTTGTCGAATGTGGTATATGGAATCGGTATTGCTAGGTAACCTTGTCGTATCGTATGTTTCAGGGTTATTTTTGCGTTCGTTGATGATTACATTGTATATGATTTGGGTTAAAGTATTAAGCATATATTATACATGTATGATTAGTATATTATAAATGAATTTTTTTATAAAGATGTTTAGATAAGATTTATTCGTATGAGCAGAAGTTATAATGTATCCGCTAATGCCCGTAACCCTAATCTGGCGACGGATACGGGTTAAGAGTGTTACACTTTGGGTCACCAGTGGTTTGGCACCACCAGTGGTTTGGTACCACACGGGGTAGAAAAGGAGTTATGGATGGCTAGGTTGGGTGCATTATATGTATGTTGCTTGATTATAAATTGTGTAAGAATGTTTCATTAACCGGGAGAGGGATTATGCACTGAGTCTTGGTGATTCACCTTCTCCCTTATCATTTCAGGTGATTCGTGAGATCGCGGATTGAGGAGTCGGATGAACTCGAGGAGGCCATGCAATAAAATTTGATTTTACATGAACTTCGAATTGGGGTACTTTAATTTATTTTAATTTGGTTTTTGTTGTATTTTGGGTTTGTAATAAGGCCTCTTTAATTATGTTTTGGATTATTTATATGCTTTGAATATGTTTTAAATATGGCTTATAAATTATTTGGTTAATTTAATAATTGAGCCCAAAGTTTACTAAAATTATTAAAAAAATGCAATGGTTTTAAAATCTTACCATCGGGTAATAGAAATCGTTTGATAGTAAAATATAAATTAAGTGTTTCTACAATTTAAATGATTTCTAAATATTAAGTTTCTACATTTAAATGCAAATGGTTTTCAAAGTAATAATTCGAGTTTTCTTAAAATGATTTTCTAACCTATGATTTATCAACTAAGCTTTAAAGTTTTATTTATGTAATTTCAAATTAAATTATCAGTTTAACCTTATTATACACTTGATTTCTACAAATATAAAATTTTCAAAGAGTTTTTCATTAAAATTTAATTGTTTATTCGATTCTCTACAAAACATTTTCTTCTGTGACATACCAGATTCGGTCGTGGCGTATTGACCGGGTTTGGGGTGTTACAAATATAATTCGGTAACTAATAAAATCATATCTTGATTAAAGGGTAGTCAAAAGAAAGGGTGATAAAAATACAAAGGGGTTTTTGGGTTATTAATGGGTGAGTCAATAAAAAGGGTTGTTAGGATCAACGGGGTTCACTAGGGGTTAATTTATGAAGGTAGGCTTTTTAGTGGAGTGAGTGGGTTAAGTCCTAGGTGCCTTTATCATCTCTGTATATCAAATCATAAATGTGGTCTCAACATGTATAAATGAGGCAAGTTCTAGAATAACAGTTCAAAGTTGACACACTTATAATCAAAAGGTGAGCACGAAAAAGAATATATGCTCTATAAGGCTCAAAATCTCACAAAAATTATGGGTGTTTTGACATCAATCTCATAAATTTCAAATTTCAAAGCAATAATCAAATTTAGGATAACGACCTAGCAAAAATTTTAATTATTGGAAAATAGACTTATCATGCTTGATTCTCTAGTATCTTAAAATTTAATCATCAATGCACAATTATTAATGACTTAATCTAAAACATGTCAATAAAGATCATAAATCATCAGAAATTTCATCCTAATTAGTAATATGAAAAATTTACTTAAAAACAAGACTAAGTTTAGGGATTTGAGAATAATGAAAAAAGTTTGGCCGGATTTGGGAATAATGCAGAAAGTTAGGCCCTTCTTTTGGATAAATATTCACCCCTCCCCCCACACTTAAGATGTACATTGCCCTCAATGTACAAAGATAGATATAACATTTATGGGATAAATCAAAAGAGAAGGGGAAAGAATACTGCCTAAATTTTGGATGGTGTCCTTGAAGACGTCGGTCTGGATGATGAACCTGTACTAAATGAAGAAATTGGGGAGCTCGTAGAGGATTAACCAGGGATTATTAAGCCACTGTAACACCCCAAACCCGGCCAATACGCCATGACCGAATCTGGCATGCCACAGAGGAAAACGTTTTGAAAAATATTTTGACTTAGAGGTGAAAACGTATAAATTTATTGTCTTTAGAAAAAAAAACATCGTGTATTTAAAATTTCTAAATAAATTAAGTTGTTACAAAATATTCAGATTTAAAACTTTAATATAAAATTCTTATGATATGAGGTGTTAAAATTAAAACATAAAAACATTTCCAAATAATAATGTAAATGTCAATCCACCTTAACATAAATAAAATTCCCAAATACTTTAAATGGCCCTTATTACAATAAATACTCATTCATAAATACTGAAAATATAAAATATTTAAAACAAGTAAAACATCTTCTGCATGGGCCACCTCGTATCCACTCCAAATCCACTTAATTAATAAGTCCAATTTGTAATAACACCATTCTCATATTCTTGAAGTTTTTAAACACTCCTAAGCCCAAGGCCCAATCGACCCAATCCTACTAGGCCCAATTTCGGGATGTTACAGTTCTACCCTCCTTAAAGAAATTTCGTCCTCGAAATTTCCAACTAACTAACAGTCGTACATCCTACCTCACCACACTACGCTCTTGCTGCGCACTCTGATCTTAATAAAACCAATATACTTTCTAGGTACAGTCCCCAAGAACTCATGTCTATCGTCGCGATTTAATCTGATTAAGAAATTTTATGAATTAGTCATTGTTTCACTGATTACCCACGAAGAAATTTTATGCAAAGAAGTTTAATAGTGGTTCTTTCGATCAATCAAAGTTTCAAGTCTTCTATCCTAATTCAGAGAAAACACATCCATTTAGTGCTATCTACTACACACATTCATCATTCGAACATTTTTGCCTACTCCTAACCCAGGGGTATTTTCGTAATTTGTCCTATAGGGGTATTTTGGTAATAAATCAGGCTCAATTCAAAAAAAATCTCAAAATTCCTTTCGAAATTTTCAAAACTCGTGGATATTTTTGAAAGAAGGATTTCCTACGTCAAGGTATTACAGAAATTTTGGAAATCGGGGTTATTTTGGTAATTTCACCAGGGGTAATTTAGTAATTTTCCCAATCAGGGTATTTTGAATTTTCGCAAAATAGAGTTTTTGGATACTTTTGCAAAGTAAGAAAATTTTATTAGAATCGAGGGTAGTATGGTAATAAAAATTTTTCCAAGGCAGGGGCATTTTAGTAATTTTACAACCAGGGGTATTTAGGTAATTTTGTAAATCGGGAATATTCCAAATAATTTTCGTAAACTAGTTTTTTTTTCAAAACAAAGGGTAATTTGATGATTTTTCAAAACTAGGGATTTTATAAAACAGTACAGCTAGTCCCTTTCGGGTTTTAATTATCGGGTTTAGCCCATGAATAAGTCTTCTTGGTTAGGGTGAACCGTCACTACGCACCAGGTAGGATTCGAGTGGAGAGGAGGTGAGTCACTAGGACTACTTAAATACCAAGCTCCCACCGAAACCAATCCTAGACATGCGCACAATGGTTGCCACACCCGAACTCGGCGACTTAGTCACAGGTTTGTTTAATTAGGAATTAAAGTTTTATGTAATTCTGTGTTGAAGTAAACTAATCCTAGAGTTCAATAGCCCTAATCTTCTAATCTACGTTCCCATACTGCCCCTAAAGTTCACATATATCAATCACTTCAGTAGTTTAGGGGTACTTACCTGGTGGACTTCGGGTCGGAGTTGCAGGTGCCATGCCAGAATCAACCTGAAATAGTTCATAAAATTTTATGCTTTTGAAAAGCCCATTTTGAAGATGTTTTTGGGCCCAAATCCCTCAAAGCCGAGTTTTGAACCTAGGCTCTGATACCAATTTGTAACACCCCAAACCCGGTCAATACGCCATGACCGAATCTGGCATGCCACAGAGGAAAACATTTTGAAAAATATTTTGACTTAGAGGTGAAAACGTATAAATTTATTGTCTTTAGAAAAAAAAACATCGTGTATTTAAAATTTCTAAATAAATTAAGTTGTTACAAAATATTCAGATTTAAAACTTTAATATAAAATTCTTATGATATGATGTGTTAAAATTAAAACATAAAAACATTTCCAAATAATAATGTAAATGTCAATCCACCTTAACATAAATAAAATTCCCAAATACTTTAAATGGCCCTTATTACAATAAATACTCATTCATAAATACTGAAAATATAAAATATTTAAAACACATAAAACATCTTCTGCATGGGCCACCTCGTATCCACTCCAAATCCACTTAACTAGTAAGTCCAATTTGTAATAACACCATTCTCATATTCTTGAAGTTTTTAAACACTCCTAAGCCCAAGGCCCAATCGGCCCAATCCTACTAGGCCCAATTTCGGGATGTTACAGCCACTTTTAAAATAACTAAATATATAATTTAAAACAAGAAAGAAAAGGGAAAAGAGACTAAGAAGGAAAATAAAAATAAAAGGAAAGGTGGATGGACCGGAAAGTCCTTATTGATGGATGGTTCGCGAGGTGGGTGTCAGTTCTAGGGCTGCGGTGGTGCTGGCGGTGGCGGAAGTGGCATGATTATCGTGGTGGTCGGCGTGATTCCCTAGTAGCCTGGCGAACCTAACACTAAGAAACAAAAATAAGTTAAACTAAACCAAGCATAAGATTATCAAAGAGAAGGAAATTGAAGCAAAAGAGGAAAGAAAAATAAAAACTAATTGGTCTCAAAGACCCTTGGCTTGGTGTTTAGATGAAGCTGCCGGCATAAACTCATGTTGATCATTCTTCTTTGAGAAGACTATTGTTGGCTTTTTTCGCTTCTTTGACATGATATGGTATGGTTCAAGGATCTAAAGTTTTGATATATGGATTGAAAAGTCTGAGAGGGAGAAGGTGGAAAAGAAGAAAAGAAAGAAATTGGATGGGGAGAAGGGAAAGGACTGTGGGGTTTAAATAGAAACTCAACTCTGGCATGTTCCCACGCCCGTGGACCTAGGGCGTGTTGAGTCACCATGCCCGTTCTTCAGCCAGCCATGCCCGTAGTGTGTAAGTCAGTAGCTTCACACGGTCTAGGGGCACGAGCGTGTTCTTCCCGTGGTGTGCAAGTCAGTAGCTTCACACGGCTTCAAGGCACGGGAGTGCCACTTTTACGGAGGTCGTGGAATAGAGGTTGGATCCGTGATGTCGAAGAGTGGTTGAGACTAATTTGCATGGCTTCTGCAAAGTCAGTACGGAGATTTCGGTGGTCCACACGGTCACGAACACGACCATGTGTAAGACTGTGTGACCTTGAAATTCTGCACTTTTGGTCAGTTTAAAAGAAAAGAAAAAAAAAAGAAAGAAAAAAAAACTGAAAATAAATTTGAAAGTAAATAGTGTTAGTGCTCGGGTTGCCTTTCAAGAAGCGCTCGTTTATAGTCTTAAGCTAGACTTTCTTCGAAAAAAATTAGGGAGGTTTAAAGGTTTGAATATCTTCTTTCAGGCTTACAGTTCTACTTTCTTGATAAAGTTGAAGCCGAGAAGCGTTTACCTTAAAGATGCCGAATGTTGGATTGCTTACCTCGACTGTTCCGTGGGGGAAGATATCGTGTACCTTTAGAGGAATTTCTCCCTTTGTTTTCAGGTCTACTATGATGATGTGAGGATCTGTGTAGTTTAACAATACCTGGTCTCCTATTTTGAAGTGATTTGATGTTCCTATGAGCTTTTCTGGTGGTTCCTCTGGTTTTACTTCGTGTGGTCCTGATTCTTCTTTGTCGTGTGTCTCCTGCTCTTCTAATTGTCAACCCTAAGGCTTTGTTCCTTATGTAATTCCTCTTTGTCGAATTGGGGTTTTTGCTCAGGGTTATATCCTTGTGGTGTTTCCTATGATGAAAGTTGCACAAATTGATTATCAAATGAATTTTCTTTCTTACCTTCATCGTTTGTTGTCCTGGCCGAATCAAGGGCTTCAAGACTGATTGATTCGTCACCTACACAAAGTATGAGTTTGCCTGTGGCAACATCAATTTTAGTCTTTGCAGTTGCTAGGAAGGGCCTTCCTAAAATTAAGGGGATTGAATTATCCTCATCCATGTCTAAAACAACAAAATCTACTGGGAAAAAAAATTTATCGATTTTGACCAAAACTTCTTCGATAATGTCCCTAGGAATTCTAACAGTTTTATTAGCTAATTGAATGCTCATCCTAGTTTGTTTGGGCTTCCCTAGACCTAGTCATTTAAACAATGTATAAGGCATAACATTTATACTTGCCCCTAAATCAGCTAACGCATTATCAATAGGCAAACTACCAATTAAACATGGAATTGTAAAACTTCCTGGATCTTTTAGTTTTCTCAGAAGTTTATTCTGTAACATTGCTGAGCATGCTGCGTTTAATTCCACATGGTGCTCTTCATCTATTTTGCGTTTGTTTGTCAAGAGCTGTCTTAAAAATTTCCTTGAGTCTGGCATCTGAAAAAGAGTTTCAAGAAGAGGTAAGTTAATATGTAATTTCTTTAAAAGTTTAAGAAACTTACCTAACTGTTCCTCTGAATCGTCTCTTTTCATTACTTCAGGATAAGGTATGCGAGGTTGGTACTCTTTGATTACCGGTTTTGGCTTTTCTTGCGTTACCTCTATTTTAACTTCGTCTACCTCTTTGTTTGGTTCATCTAACCCCTTGCTATCGTGATCTGTGATGGCTTGAATTTTCTCCTTAGGGTTAATCTCGGTGTTACTTGGTAGACGTCCTTGCGATCGTTCTGACATCAGCTTTGCGAGTTGTTCGACTGCATTAGTGACTTCCTTGACTGACTTAGTAATTTCCCCGATTCTGCTCTCATTGTTTTTAATTGTTCTCTCAGTTTCTTGGAAACGTTTTTCTGTGTCTGCTGTGAATTTTGTCAGCATCTCCTCGAGGGTTGGTTTCTTCTCTTGTGGATAGGGCTGATTTTGGAAGTTTTAAGGAGGTTGTTGCCTCTGATTTCCTTGATTTCCTTGACCACCCCACGAAAGATTTGGGTGGTTCCTCCAACCTGGATTATAAGTATTACTATAGGGATTATTATTGGATCTGAAATTATTACCTATGTATTTCATCTGTTCGTCCTCTGCTTCCGGTTGGTAGGGTGGGTACTCAGGATTCGCCACGGTTCTACTTGCGTCGCATTGCATGGCTGGGTGTACCTACGAAAAACACAAACTATCAATCTTTTTATTCATCATCTCTATCTGTGTTGATAGTGTGGTTATCGCATCGAGGTTGTAAACTCTGGCAGATTTTGTCGGTTTCGTCCTTGTAACCCGCCACTGATAATTATTCAGTGACATCTCTTCAATAAACTCATAGGCTGCTTTAGGAGCCTTGTTATTCAGAGTTCCACCGACGGCTGAATCAATTAGTTGCCTCGTGGAAGGGTTTACACCATTGTAGAAAGTTTGGACTTGTAGCCACAATGGTAGACCATGGTGCAGACACATTCTCAAGAGATCTTTGTATCTCTCCCATGCGTTGTATAATGTCTCTAAATCCATCTGCACAAAAGAAGAGATATCATTCCGTAATTTAGCCATTTTGGCCGGTGGGAAATATTTCAATAAAACCTTTTCGGTCATTTGTTCCCATGTAGTGATTGACCCTCGTGGTAACGAGTTAACCACTGTTTGGCTTTATTCCTTAATAAGAAAGGGAATAACCGAAGACATATGACATCATCAGAAACGCCATTTATTTTGAAGGTATCACAGAACTCTAAAAAGTTAGCTATATGCGTGTTTGGATCTTCGTCCTGCAAACCATCAAATTGAACAAATTGTTGAATCATTTGTATTGTGTTAGGCTTTAATTCAAAAATGTTAGCATCTATAGCAGGCCTAACAATATTAGATTCTGCTCCTATTAAATGCGGTTTAGCATAATCAAACATGGTACGTGGAGCATTATTTTCCCCCGCATCATGTGGTTGTGGGTTATTCTTGTCCATCCCTTCAGTAGGATTGTATCTACCCTCATCCTCTCTTTCTGTGCAATTTAGGGCTCCCCTAGTTTCTCTGCGATTCCTGTGAGCAGTAGCTTCAATATCACTGTCGTATACCAAAAGTCCTCTCGGGTTCCTTCTAGTCATAATCTATAGGTACCTGCTAGGGAA
Source organism: Gossypium australe (assembly GCA_005393395.2). Taxonomy (NCBI): domain Eukaryota; kingdom Viridiplantae; phylum Streptophyta; class Magnoliopsida; order Malvales; family Malvaceae; genus Gossypium; species Gossypium australe. The sequence continues at coordinate 6,274,096 of CM016619.1, read as the reverse complement.
AGAAAGGAAATTTAGCAAAAATTAAAATTTAACCTAAAAAATAAAATTGAGAAAAATAAGAAAAATAATGGCTAAAGTAATAAAAATAGAGCGTTCTTAATATTTTAGTTCCCCGACAACGGCGCCAAAAACTTGATCGCTAAAATCAGAGCTTTAAAATTTATAAAATGAATGATCAAACCTGGAAAGTAACTCTGACAACGATTAAAGGCAAGTGTACCTATCAAATAGTAGTATAGCTTAGGCAAGACCGGATTGTCGAACCCAAAGGAACTACAAGTACTAATACTATCTTTCTTTTTATTATTTAGCCTAAAATAAAGTGAAGTTACTTTAACCTAAATTAACGACTAATAAGCTAAAGATGCAAAGACAAAAAGAATGAATTGGGAAATAACTTGAAGAAAAACTCAGTTGATTATGACGATACCCTCAGGAAGAATCCACCTAGACTTCTCTTGTTATCTAACACTGAACCATACGATTTATTCACTTAGTTTGATCCGTAGGACTCCCTAACATATATTAAACACTCTCTCGAGGTGAATAATGTCTAACCCTAGGTTAATTAGTGGAACTCTCATTCTCTTATAATAACCCCCTAGAATAGCAGTAAATCGATCAGTGGATTCCCATATTAGGTTTCACCCTAATCCGGCAAAATCTCGTAACCCTATCTCTAGGAGTTCGATCAACTCTGCTTAATTATGCTAGATCTACTCTTAAGCAGGGTCTATTCCTCCTCCACCTAAGCACATCAGATTTGGATTAAGCATGCATAACTAAGAACAGACTAAGTATTTATCATATAATTCAGAAAACGATAACAAGATTCATCTAGGTTTCATTCCCTTCAGGTATCTGAGGGGTTTAGTTCATAACAAATAAAGAAAACATCTCAAGAGAAAAGATAAAACAAAACATAAGAAATCCCTGGGATGGATCAACTGGCTAACTTCGAGTAATTTCCTCAATTCTGACCTTTCTGGCTTGGCTCCATGGCCTAGCTTGGCGCCCCTTCAACGGTGGTACTTAAGGGTTATTTATAGGCTCTTGGAATGCGATTCTTTCTTCCTAAGTATCCTTTTTCGACTGAAATTGTCTAAAGCCACGACAGGGGCACGGCCATGTCACACGCCCGTGTGACTCGTCTTCAGGCCTTGTTTCGATTTCTAAGTTAAGGCACGACCGTGTAAATCGGGGTGAGGCCGTGTTCTAGATGCTCGTCAAGGCACGGCCGTGTGCTATTTGGGCCAGGCCGTGTGGATTTCGTGATATGGCCCATTTACTCTGTTTTGGGTCTGTTTTACATTCTTTTCATCCTCGGGTGCTTTCCTGTGTATAAGACATGAAAAGAAAGGATTAAGAGGACCTTTTTACATAAATTGAGGGATAAATCATCCAAAAGTAAGCTAAATGTGGGATTAAAATATGTTATAATTACGGTTTATCAACATACCATACAGATAATTATTCTTAGATTCTTTTGTTCTTTGGATCTTCCTTCATCCCTAAAATAAGTCTCCGGATATCAAAGATATGAGCGACGCTGCTACTAACTCATAGTCTCTTTTTGAGCAAGATTTGTGTATGGAGGATTCTCAGGATTTTGAAGATGGTCGAGACTGTAACCTATCTCCTGATTTGTTGAGGATGGTAGAACAAGATGAGAAACAAATCCTACCTTGCAAAGAGGCAGTGGAAATTGTGAGCTTAGGAGAGGGAAAAGATGTGATGATTGGAGCTTGCATTTTCGTAGAGACAATGCGAGAGACAAAGCGAGAGACAATGCGAGACCTCATTGAGTTATTCCAATAATTTAAGGATGTCTTCGATTGGTCATATCAAGACATGTCTGGGTTAAGTACTGATATCGTGGTACACCGGCTCCCCATAAAGGAAGAGTGTAAGCCAGTTCAACAAAAGCTCCGAAGGATGAGGCCCGATGTTTTGCTAAAAATAAAAGAGGAGATGATCACTGAAATCAGAGTCTTAAATTTATAAAGAGAATGATCGAACCTAGCAACTAACTCTGACAACGATTGTGAGCAAGCGCACCTATCGAACAGTAGTATAGTTAAGGCAAGACCGGAATATCAAATCCCAAAGGAACCAAAAGTAGTAATACTAACTTTCTTTTTATTATCTAGCCTAAAATAAGTGAAGTTGTTTTAATCTAATCTAAATTAACTACTACTAAGCTAAAGACACAAAGACAAAAAGAATGAATTGGGAAATAACTTGAGGAAAAACTCAGTTGACTAAGACGATACCCTCAGGAAGAATCCACCTAGACTTCACTTATTATCTAACACTGAACCAGACGATGTATTCACTTGACTTGATCCGTAAGATTCCCTAAGTTATATTAAACCCTCTCTCGAAGCGAATAACGTCTAACCCTAGGTTAATTAATTGAAATCTCTTTCTAATTAAAACCCCTAGAATCACATTAACTCGATAATGGACTCCCATATTAGGTTTCACCCTAATCCGGCAAAATCTTATCACCCTATCTCTAAGCGTACGATCAACTCCGTTTAATTATGCTAGATCTACTCTTAAGCAGGAACTTTTGCTCCACCACTTAAGCACATCATACTTGAATCAATATCCTGGAAATATCAACACAAGAATTAAGCACACATAATTAAGAACAAATCAAGTATTTATCATATAATTCAAAAATCAATAACAAGATTCATCTAGGTTTCATCCCCTTCAAGTATCTGAAGGGTTTAGTTCATAACAAATAAATAAAACATCTCAAGAGCAAAGATAAAACAAAACAGAAGAAATTCCTAAAACTCCCTGAAGGAATTGAAGGAGAAATCCTCCGTCTTGAGTAGAATTCCAGCTTATTGGGATGGGTCAACTGGCTAACTTCTTGTGATTCCCACAATTCTGACCTTTTCGGCTTAGCTCCTTGGCCTAGCTTCACTGCCCCCTCAAAGGTGGTACTTAGGGGGTTTATATAGGCTCTTGGAATGTGTTTCTTCGCCCCAAAGTATCCAAATCCGAATGAAATTGTTCTTTGCCATGACAAGGACACGGCCATGTCACACGCTCGTATGACTAGTCTTCAAGCCGTGTTCGGACTTCTTTGAGGCACGGCCGTGTGACTCGGGGGTAAGGCCGTGTTCTAGATGCTTGATAGGGCACGACCGTGTGGTCTTTGATGATAAGTCAGTATGTTGGCACGGTTGGACGGCACGGGCGTGTTCTGCCCGTGGTTGGCAAGTCAGTATCTTCACACGGTCCTAAGGCACAGCCGTGCCATTTTGTCGGTGCCCGTAGTGGGGTGGTTGGGTCCGTGACTTCAAAAATTATTTGGGATTTGATTCATACCGCCTTTGCTATGTCAGTACGGAGATTCTATACTTCCACACGGTCACAGCCACGGCCGTGTGTAAGACCGTGTGGTCCGAAATTCTGCACTTTGGTTAGTTTACAACTAGGTAACAAGAAAAGAAAATAAATTGAAAGCAAAATGTGAAAATAAATTGTGTTAGTGCTCGGGTTGCCTCCCGAGAAGCACTCGTTTATAGTCTTAAGCTAGACTTTCTTCGTAAAAAAAAATTAGGGAAGTTTAAAGGTTTGAATATCTTTCCTTATGTTTAAAGTTATATTTTCTTGATAAAGTTTAAGTCGAGAGGCACGTACCTTAAAAGTGTCGAGTATGGAATTGCTCATCTCGATTATTCCGTATGGGAAGATATTTCTTACCTCAAGAGGGATTTCTTCGTTCTTGTTCAGGTCTAGTGTGGTGATGTGAGGATCTGCTTTATCTAACAATACATGGTCTCCTATTTTGAAGTGGTTTGATGTCCCTATGAGCTCTTTTGGGGGCTCCTTTGGTTTTTCTTCGTGTGGTTCTGGTTCCTCTTTAAAGTGTGTCTTCCATTCTTCTAGTTTGTCAACCCTTGGGTTTTTCTCCTCATATGCTTTTTCTTTGTTGGCACAAGGTCCATGATCTGGCTCAGGTTTGTAACTTTGTGGTGTTTCTTGTGGTGAAATTTGAACAACTTGGTTATCGACTGAATTCACTTTCTCACCTTCATCAGTTGTTTTCCTGGCCGAGTTAAGAGCTTGTAAACTAATCGATTCATCACCTACATGAAGTATGAGTTCTCCTGTACCAATATCAATCTTAGTCCTGGCAGTTGCTAAAAAGGGTCTTCCTAAAATTAATGGGATCGAATTATCCTCATTTATGTCTAAGACAACAAAATCTACTGGGAAAACGAATTTTTAAATTTTTACAAGAACATCTTCGATAATACCCCTAAGAATTCTAACAGTTTTATCAACTAATTGAATGCTCATCCTAGTTTGTTTGGGTTTCCCTAGACCTAGTCGTCTAAACATTTTATAAGGCATGACGTTTATACTTGCCCCTAAATCAGCTAAAGCATTATCAACAGTTAAACTACTATTTAAACATGGAATTGTAAAACTCCCTAGATCTTTTAGCTTCTGTGGTAGTCTATTTTGTAGCATTGCTGAGCACACTGCGTTTAATTCCACATGTGGTTCCTCGTCTAATTTGCGCTTGTTTGTCAAAAGATGTTTTAAAAAAATTTTCGAATCTAGCATCTAAAAAAGAGCTTTAAGAAGCAGTAAGTTAATGTGTAATTTCTTTAAAAGTTTAAGAAACTTACCGAACTGTTCCTCTGTATCATCTTTTTTCATTGCTTCAGGATAAGGTATGCGAGGTTGGTACTCTTTGATTACCGATTTTGGCTTTTCCTGTGTTACCTTAACTTTTCCTTCGTCTACCTCGTTGACTTATATTGGATTGGGTTCATCTAACCCTGTACTATCATGAGCTATGATGGCTTGGATTTGCTTCTTCGGGTTAATCTCAGTGTTACTTGGTAGACACCCTTGCGGTCGTTCAGAGATCTCTGATCGAATTTCAGAAACTATCTTGGCAAGTTGTCCAACTGATTTAGTAATTTCTCCGACTTGGCTCTCGATCCCTTTGATTGATGCCTGTTGATTATCAAGCGTTGTCTTGGTTTTTTGTAGACTGGTTTCTGTGGCTGCCATGAATTTTGTCAGCATCTCTTCGAGGTTTGGCCTTTTTTCCTATGGACAAGGCTGATTTTGGAAATTTTGAGGAGGTTGTTGTTTTTGATTTCCTTGATTTCCTTGACCTCAATATGAAAAATTTGGGTGGTTCCTCCAACCTGGATTATAATTATTACTATATGGGTTATTATTAGATCTGAAATTATTACCTATATAGTTCATCTGTTCGCTTTCTGTGCCCGGTTGGTAGGGTGGGTACTCAGAATTCGCCACAGTTCCACTTGCATCGCACTGCATGACTGGATGTACCTGCGAGGAACACAAACTATCAAGCTTTTTATTCATAATCTCAAATTGTGTTGATAGCATGGTTACTGTATCGAGGTTAAAAACTCCAGTTGATTTTGTTGGTTTTGTCCTGGTAACTTGCCACTGATAGTTATTCAGTGACATCTCTTCAATAAACTCGTAAGCTGCTTTAGGAGTTTTGTTGTTCAGGGTTCTACCGGTAGCTGAATCAATTAGTTGCCTCGTTGAGAGGTTTACACCGTTATAGAAAGTTTTGGACTTGTAGCCATAAGGGTAAACCATGGTGCGGACACCTTCTCAAGAGATCCTTGTATCTCTCCCATGAATCTTATAATTTCTCTAAATCCATCTGCACAAAAGAAGAGATATCATTCCGTAATTTGGCCATTTTGGCCGGTGGGAAATATTTTAATAAAAATTTTTCGGTCATTTTCTCCCATGTAGTGATTGACCCTCGTGGTAACGAGTTTAACCACTGTTTGGCTTTATTCCCTAATGAAAAGGGAAATAACCGAACACGTATGGCATCATCAGACATGCCATTTATTTTGAAGGTATCACAGAACTCTAAGAAATTAGCTATATGACTATTTGTGTTAGGTTTTAATTCAAAATTATTAGTAGCTATAGCATGCCTTCTGCTCCTATTAAATGCGGTTTAGCATAATAATACATAGTACGTGGAGCATTGTTTTCTCCCATACCTTGTGGTGGATTATTCTCGTCCATCCCTTCAGTAAGATTGGATCTGCCTTCTCGATTTTCCTCTATGTAATTTAGGGCTCGCCCTGATTTTTCTGCGATTCCTTCGAACGGTTGCTTCAATGTCACTGTCATATACTAAAGGTCCTCTCGGGTTCCTTCTAGTCATAAACTAGAGGTACCTGTTAGGAAAAGAAAGAAAGAAAATTTAGCAAAATAAAAAATTTAACCTAAAAAAATAAAAGTAAAAGTAAATTGCGGAAAATAGAAATAATGGCTAAAGTAATAAAAATAGGGATTTCATTATATTTTAGTTCCCCGGCAACGGCGCCAAAAACTTGATCCCCGAAATCAGAGTCTTAAATTTATAAAGAGAATAATCAAACCTAGAAACTAACTCTGACAATGATTGTGAGACAAGCACACCTATCGAACAGTAATATAGTTAAGGCAAGACCGGAATATCGAATCCCAAAGGAACCAAAAGTACTAATACTAACTCTCTTTCTATTATTTAGCCTAAGGATTAAGTGAAGTTGTTTTAATCTAATCTAAATTAACTACTACTAAGCTAGAGACGCAAAGACAAAAAGAATGAATTGGGAAATAACTTGAGGAAAAACTTAGTTGATTAAGACGATACCCTCAGGAAGAATCCACCTAGACTTCACTTGTTATCTAACACTGAACCAGACAATGTATTCACTTGACTTGATCCGTAAGATTCCCTAAGTTATATTAAACCCGCTCTCGAAGCGAATAACGTCTAACCCTAGGTTGATTAATAGAAATTTCTTTCTAATTAAAACCCCTAGAATCGTATTAAGTCGATCTATGGACTCCCATATTAGGTTTCACCCTAATCTGGCAAAATCTCCTCACCCTATCTCTAGGCGTGTAACATCCTAAATCGGGGCCTTTGCATTTTATGTGATTGCATGTAGATAGTATGGTTGTTATGCTAGTTTAGGATATTTTAGGGTCCAGGCATGAGCTAGGGGTAGGCCAGAGCCTTATCAAAAATTTGGTTTTTAGGCACTTAGAAGGGGAACTCAATGGGATAGGAGTTAAGGGTGGTTGGTGGTATGTTTTGACACAAGAATTGCCTTGGTAAAGTGGCAAGGAGGCTCCAGTTAAGGCTCAAGGAAGTGACGCCTCAGGGAAGCTGATAGAGACTTGGTTCGAGCTGCGGGAATTCCCTTTTGTGCATTTATTTTTGACGCAAAGACCAGGAAGAGTTGCATTCAGTTTGGACTCTGGTGGATGAGGGTTGAAGGAGTCAACAGATTTGAATAAGTGGAGAAGAGAAATCTTAGGAGTTTGAAAAATTCGAACAAATTTGAATGTGTGGTCAGGAGAAACTTGTGGAGAAAAAAGGGGGATGGACACTTGAGCTTGGTGTTGGCCGAATGTCAAACACTAAGGGGGGAGAAATCGGTTTTTGTGTGGCTAAGGGGTGTCGAATTTCAACATTTGAAACTTAGAGGGTTTATTCTCAAGTTGAGCATTTTTGGCTAGCTAGGAAAGGCCAAAAACATTCTTTTGCTTCATCTCTTTTTGTCAAAACCGAAACACCTCTTAAACCTCTTCTTATTTTCTTGTTCTTTTGTGTTTGGCCTAACCTTCCTTGCTTCGCACTCATTATTTGTGTCCCAATCTTTTTGCCATTTTCTTCAAAGCCGAAAACCCTCTGAGGCCATACTCCTACTGAAACCTCATTCTCTTCTTCTTTCTTTCATTTGGTTCAGCAAGAGCCGAAACTCTATTTCTCATTCCTCCTCTTAATCTTTTTCATTCTTTGTTAGCCAAAACCTTCTGAAGCCTCATCCTTTGCCGAAACCTCTGTTACTCCCCTCTCTTTTCTTTCAACACATTGGCTGAATATCACTGGTTGAGAAGCACTTTCCTTTTTCATCATTTTCTTTTCATAGAAGAATAATTTCGGCATTTGTGGTAAGTCCTTTTTACTTTGGCCGAATCTTTCCATCTCTCACCTCTTTTCTTTTCGTTTACTTTAGAAAGGAAAGATGAAATTTGCCATCTATTTTAAGTAGTTCTATCTGTTGTAAACCGAAATCCTCCGGCACTCAAATCTTCTCTTTTGACTCCTGGTTGCAGTGGATCGCCGTCATTGATTTGTCATCACTCTCAATCGGTTTCTTAGGTGGTTGTGGTAAGGGTCTTCTTTCGTGTTAGTTATTTTCTTGCGGTAAATGCCAAAGGTAGTAATCCTATTCTCTTAACTCTTGGCCGAATGTAGGAGGAGGTGGTGACGCTTTCTTGTGGAGACTTTCGGGATTCGTTTGGTTTGTTAATCAAGTCTGAGCCTCGGGTTTTGCTGATTTAGGTAAGGGTCTTAGTTTCGCGTGTTAGTCCTTTTGATTTGATTTCACTGTGTTAATTCGGTTTAGTGACCAAGATGTGTTCATGGACTCTAATGCCAGTCAAGAGATAGGAGGGGTTGGATCGGTAAACCCAGCCCCTTAATTTAAGAAACGGGCAGTGTCAGCGGTTCGGGATTGGCCACCGGGTTGTGGGCCGGTATCTAAGCAGAGTAGTAGACAGATAGCAGTGGTGTCGGTTAGCGATAGTGTCGATGTAGAGAGCGTGGTACTACGAGTAATCAGGTGTGTAACTTTTACACACTTCATATGTTAATATGATATTATTTTGTGTGTTGTCAAAAGCCGAAGTGATAGTGGAATCAATAAGTTACCCTTGTGGGTAAAAGCAAGGACTCCGGGTAAGTCCATTTTGGTGGCTAACGTTATTTGCCTATATTAAAACCTGCATGTGCCATGTTATATTTTTCTTAAGTGTTAAGCATGATCATATCATAGTGAAAAGCATGTACATGAAAAATGGGTATGATGAGAGGAAGGGGAAGGTATGATTATCAGACTGTCACCAATGGTTAGGTACCACAAGTGGGTTGGCCCCACATATTATTATTCTGTGACTAAGTCTCAGTGGTTTGGAACCACCAGTGGTTAGGTACCACATATGCTTATTTTTGTGACTCGTCCCAGTGGTTTGGTACCACAGTGGGTTGGCCCCACATATCGATATAAGGGATCGTCACCAGTGGTTAGGTACTACAAGTGGGTTGGCCCCACATATGATTATTTATGGCTTCGGTCACCAGTGGTTTGGAACCACCAGTGGTTAGGTACCACCAGTGGCTAGGTGCCACAAGATTTGGGTAGACTCAGGAGACTCGGATGGATAGGTTGGATGGGTTGCATGACATACATATTCGTGAACGAATCTGTGTAAGAGCTTGAAATCTATAGGATGGGGGTTTACACACTGAGTCTCGATGACTCACCCCTTCTGTTACTTTTTGCAGGTAATTCTTAGATCGCGGACATGGAGCCGGGGTGGACTTGAGGTGGCAATACTCAGTATTTCGGTTTCTATTTTAATGATTATTTTGGATTTATTTTATTTTAAATTTGGTTTTCAATTATGTAATAAGGCCACTTAGATTTTATTTTTGGGTTATTCATTTTGTTTAAATTTCCTTAAAATTTTGTTTAAACATTAAGGTCATGCCTAATAAACTATGAAATGGACGTTTTTCTAAACTTCGATAAATTTTTGAGATTTCCAAAACTTCACCATCGGGCAATTAGCAAACAAGTAATCATAACAAGGCAACCCTCATTTTTCTAAACTAAGACTCAAAATGATTTCAACAATTCACGCAACACAAACTCGGGTTTTTAAAATACTCCAAAGTTTTCTTTTCAACTTAAGGCGACAACTTGATTTTCAAAAACATTTTCTTCCCTGTGACATGTCAGATTCAGTCATAGCATTTTGACCGGGTTTGGGGTGTTACAATTGTGGTATCAGAGCCTGGTTCAAAAGCTCGGCTGTGGGCATAAGGCCCAAATTGTTTTTCAATAAATGGGGTTGCAAAATGGTTTGAATGAGAAACATGTTTTGGGAAGCATGGCACTTGAGTCTCCGGCACCGATCCGTGATGGTAAGTCTCCTAACTGCTGCTTATATGGTTTAAATGTTTGTGCTATGAATGCTAGTACTAGGAACTTTACCTTAGAGACTGAAGCCTGTAGGATTGTGTCAACTTGCGAGAACAACTACTCTAATAAATTGCTCATAAGACTGTGCCGTAATAAACAGTGGGAGAAAGCTAACTCATAAAATTTTTAAATCAGATTAAAGTCGTGAACGCTAGTCATGAGCACTCGGGGACGCGGGCGTAATGTGCGTGGTCGTGGTAAGGGTAGGATTATCGTGTTGGAACCAGTAGGGTCTGGTCATGGGTCAGAAAATGAGGTACAACCACCACCGGCTGTGGGCGCAAAGTTTTAGGATCAAACAGGAGGTGATGACGCGGTGTCTCAGGCGATGCTGCGGGTCCTGGAGAGAGTTGCTGAAGTAGGCGTGGGTACGGGGGCTCAGAAATCTGTGTCTGAACGACTCCGAGCTAATGGAGCAGAGGTATTTAGGGGTGTTTCTGGTGTAGCTCCCAACACAGCTGAGTACTGGTTAGAGGCGACGGAGCGCATAATGGATGATCTGAATTTCACGAGTAAGGAGAAGTTGAAGGGGATAGTGTCTCTTCTTCGGGATGAGTCCTATCAGTGGTGGCTCACGGTCAGGGAAGGTGTAATGGCCGATGATATCACCTGGGATTTCTTTAAGGCGGCTTACCAGAGGAAGTACGTCGGGTCTAGTTATATAGAAGCACAACGTAAGGCGTTTTTAAATCTGGTTTAGGGGAGTAAGTCAGTATCTGAATATGAGGCGAAATTCTTACGGTTAAGCCGTTATGCTCGGGGTATTGTGGCTATGGAACATGAGCCCTGTGTTAGGTTTGTGGAAGGGTTTTCTTTGATTGCAACGCCGTTAACCAAGTTGCTAAGGAAAGGGGTTCCGTTTGTATGGTTAGACAAACAATAGGAAAGTTTTGAGAAGTTAAAGAGGATTTTGACAGAAGCTCCGATATTGATCAGCCTAAAGTAGGGAAGGAGTTAAAGGTTTATTGTGATGCATCGCATACTGGACTGGGGTGTGTGCTGATGCAAGAGGGGAAAGTAGTGGCGTATGCTTCTTGACAATTGAGACCTCACGAAGTGAATTACCCGACGCATGATCTGGAGTTGGCTGCAGTGGTTTTCGCTCTAAAAATTTGGATACATTACTTGTATGGGGAGAAGTCTATCGTGTACACAGATCATAAGAGTTTGAAATACCTTCTAACTTAGAAGGAATTGAATTTGAAGCAGTGGAGGTGGATCGAGTTGTTGAAGGATTATGACTGCTCGATTGAGTACCATCCGGGTAAGGCTAACGTAGTGGCTGACGCGTTGAGCCGCAAAGTTGTAGCAGACTTAATAGCAATGTTTGCCCACCTTAGTCTGTATGATGACGGAAGTCTGTTAGCGGAACTGCAAGTGAAGCCGACATGGGTAAACCAGGTTAAGGAGAAACAGCTAGTAGATGGAGTCTTAAGTGCTCGATTTTTACATGTGCAGAATGGTGGATTGGAGGGGTATAGCTTGAGCAGCGATGGAGTATTATGTTTCCAGAGGAAAGTTTACATGCCAAAAGATGTGGAATTAAGGCAGAAGATTTTTCAGGAGGCACATAGCAGTCCATACGCTATGCATCCTGGAGGTAGTAAGATGTACCGGGATTTGCGAGAGCAGTTTTGGTGGTCGGGTCTAAAGCAGGAAGTAACTAAATTTGTGGGCAAGTGTTTGACGTGTCAGCAGGTAAAGGCAGAACATCAGTTACCTTCGGGATTGTTGCAACTGGTGAAGATTCTGCAGTGGAAATGGGAAAGGATTACGATGGATTTTGTTAGTGGGCTACCCCTTACACCTACTAAGAAGGATCAGTCTGGGTGATTGTTGACCGCCTGACAAAGTCTGCTCATTTCATACCTGTGCATGTGGACTACTCTCTTCAGAACTTAGCTAGATTGTATATAGCGGAGATTGTAAGGTTGCATGGGGTGCCAGTGTCGATCATTTCGGAGAGAGACCCTAGATTTACGTCAAGATTCTGGAAGGCGTTGCATCAGGCATTGGGTACAAGGTTGGATTTCAGTACGGCATTTCATCCACAATCAGATGGGCAGTCGGAGAGGGTGATTCAGATTTTAGAAGATATGCTAAGGGGTTGTGTCTTAGATTTTAGAGGTAGTTGGGAAGAGTTTCTACCGTCGACAGAGTTCGCATATAATAATAGTTACCAAGCAAGTATTCAGATGGCACCGTATGAAGCATTATATGGGTGGAAGTGTCGTACCCCTACGTGTTGGACAGAGTTGGGTGAACGGCAATTGTTGGGTCCAGAGTTGGTTGTTGAAACGGAAGATAAGGTTAAGCTGATTCGAGCTCGTCTGAAGGAAGCTTTGGACAGGCAGAAGTCCTATGCCGATCTTAAGTGGAAGGATATAGAATTTGCAGTGGCTGACAAGGTTTTCTTGAAGGTGTCGCCGTGGAAGAAGGTGCTGAGATTTGGTCGGAAGGGCAAGCTGAGCCCTAGGTTTATTGGGCCTTGTCGGGTGTTGAAGCGTGTGGGACCAGTAGCTTATCAGCTCGAGTTGCCTTCAGAGTTGAGTCAGATTCATGACGTATTTCATGTTTCCATGCTTCGACATTATCGTTCGGATCCGTCACATGTTGTGCCAGTAGAAGAAATTGAAGTAAGCCCAGACTTGTCTTTTGAGGAGGAACCGGTGCAGATCTTGGATCGGGATGTCAAAGTATTGCGTAGGAAATCCATTCCTTTGGTGAAGGTGTTGTGGCAGAATCATGGAACAGAGGAGGCCACGTGGGAGCCAGAGGATGTGATGCTACAGCAATACCCTCAACACTTTTAACCAGGTAATTTCGAGGCCGAAATTATTTTTAAGAGGGGTAGAACTGTAACATCCTAAATCGGGGCCTTTGCATTTTATGTGATTGTATGTAGATAGTATGGTTGTCATGCTGGTTTAGGGTATTTTAGGGTCCAGGCATGAGCTAGGGGTAGGCCAGAGCCTTATCGAAAATTTGGTTTTTGGGCACTTGGAAGGGGGAGCTGAATGGGATAGGAGTTAAGGGTGGTTGGTGGTATGTTTTGAGACAAGAATTGCCTTGGTAAAGTGGCAAGGAGGTGCCACTTAAGGCTCAAGGAAGTGACGCCTCAGGGAAGCTGATAGGGACTTGGTTCGAGCTGCAGGAATTCCCTTTTGTGCATTTCTTTTTGACGCCAAGACCAGGAAGAGTTGCATTCAGTTTGGACTCTAGTGGATGAGGGTTGAAGGAGTCAACAGATTTGAATAAGTGGAGAAGAGAAATCTTAGGATTTTGAAACATTCAAACAGATTTGAATGTGTGGTCAGGAGAAATTTGTAGAGAAAAAAGGGGGATGGACACTTGAGCTTGGTGTTGGCCGAATGTCAAACACTAAGGGGGGAGAAATCGGTTTTTGTGTGGCTAAGGGGTGCCAAATTTCAACATTTGAAACTTAGGGGGTTTGTTCTCAAGTTGAGCATTTTCGGCTAGTTAGGAAAGGCCGAAAACATTCTTTTGCTTCATCTCTTTTTGTCAAAACTGAAACACCTCCTAAACCTCTTCTCATTTTCTTGTTCTTTTGTGTTTGGCCGAACCAACCTTGCTTCCCACTCATTATTTGTGTCCCAATCTTTTTGCCATTTTCTTAAAAGCCGAAAACCCTCTGAAGCCATACTCCTGCTGAAACCTCATTCTCTTCTTCTTTCTTTCATTTGGTTCAACAAGAGCTGAAACTCTATTTCTCATTCCTCCTCTTCATCTTTTTCATTCTTTGTTATCTGAAACCTTCTGAAGCCTCATCCTTTGCCGAAACCTCTGATACTCCCCTCTCTTCTCTTTCAACACTCTGGCCGAATATCACTGGTTGAGAAGCATCTTCCTTTTTCATCATTTTCTTTTCATAGAAGAATAATTTCGGCATTTGGGGTAAGTCCTTTTTACTTTGGCCGAATCTCTCCATCTCTCATCTCTTTTCTTTTCATTTACTTTAGAAAGGAAAGCCGAAATGTGCCATCTATTTTAAGTAGTTCTATCTGTTGTAAACCGAAATCCTCTGGCACTCAAATCTTCTCTTTTGACTCCTGGTTGCAGTGGATCGCTGTCATTGATTTGTTATTACTCTCAATCATTTTCTTAGGTGGTTGTGGTAAGGGTCTTCTTTCGTGTTAGTCATTTTCTTGTGGTAAATACCGAAGGCAGTAATCCTATTCTCTTAACTCTTAGCCGAATGTAGGAGGAGGTGGTGACGCTTTCTTGTGGAGACTTTCGGGATTCGTTTGGTTTTTTAATCAAGTCTGAGCCTCGAGTTTTTCCGATTTAGGTAAGGGTTTTAGTTTCGCGTGTTAGTCCTTTTGATTTGATTTCACTGTGTTAATTCGGTTTAGTGACCAAGGTGTGTTCATGGACTCTAATGCCAGTCAAGCGATAGGAGGGGTTGGATCGGTAAACCCAGCCCCTAAGTTTAAGAAACGGGCAGTGTCAGCGGTTCGGAATTGCCCACCGGGTTGTGGGCCGGCATCTGAGCAGTGTAGTAGACAGATAGTAGTGGTGTCGGTTAGCGATAGTGTCGACAAAGAGAGCGTGGTACTATGAGTAATCAGGTGTGTAACTTTTACACAGTTCATATGTTAATATGCTATTATTTTGTGTGTTGTCAAAAGCCGAAGTGATTGTGTAATCAATAAGTTACCCTTGTGGGTAAAAGCAAGGACTCCGGGTAAGTCCATTTTGGTGGCTAACGTTATTTGCCTATATTAAAACCTGCATGTGCCATGTTATATTTTTCTTAAGTGTTAAGCATGATCATATCATAGTGAAAAGCATGTACATGAAAAATGGGTATGATGAGAGGAAGGGGAAGGTATGATTATCAGACTGTCACCAGTGGTTAGGTACCACAAGTGGGTTGGCCCCACATATTATTATTCTGTGACTAAGTCTCAGTGGTTTGCAACCACCAGTGGTTAGGTACCACATATGCTTATTTTTGTGACTCGTCCCAGTGGTTTGGTACCACAGTGGGTTGGCCCCACATATCGATATAAGGGATCATCACCAGTGGTTAGGTACCACAAGTGGGTTGGCCCCACATATGATTAGTTGTGACTTCGGTCACCAGTGGTTTGGAACCACCAGTGGTTAGGTACCACCAGTGGCTTTAAATTGACAAATCACTTATTGAGCCCAATTTCAATATTCTCTAAAATCAATTAGGATGTACGTATCCACTAATAAATTCCATGTACAGATATCATCACTTCATATTTTCACATACATTTACTTTCCCTATTATGAACTCAAATAACATTCACAAGACATACCAATGCATTCCAAGTACGTTTTCATAATATTTCATTTCGAATTTAGATTATGTCATATTAGAACTCTTCTCATTAACTCATTCGGAATACCATTTCATACGGATAATACACTCAAGGGTGTACAAATATATAATCACAAATGAACTCATTCATCAACCAAGTTCTATGTTCATGTATCATCAACTCATATTTCCTTATATCACATAATTCTATATAACACTTACCAACTTCGTCAAATTAGTGAACGTCTTATGAAATTGTTCTGCACCGGTATGCATTGAATTTCACTGATAATCGCTGATGCCATAACATAGCTATGATCTTTTTACTAGAATGCCATAGCTCAGCCATGGTCTTACATCTTCACTATCATTATGTCATGGTGAAACCATGAACTTATCCGTCAATTCATCACTTTTCACTAGAATGCCATAGCCCAGCTATGGTCTTACATCTTAAACACGTATCACACCGATGCCATATCCCAGATATGGTCTTACACGGAAATCACTTGTCACTTGTAGCTGAAGCTACCACTATTCACTGATCAGGTAGCTAGAGCTACCACTTTTCATTGATCAGGTAGCCAGAGCTACCACTTTTCACTGATCAGGTAGCTGGAGCTACCACTTTTCACTGATCAGGTAGCTAGAGCTACCACTTTTCATTGATCAGGTAGCCGAAGCTACCACTTTTCACTGATCAGGTAGCCGAAGCTACCACTTTTCACTGATTAGGTAGCTATAGCTACCACTTTTCACAGATCAGGTAGCCGAAGCTACCACTTTCCACTGATCAGGTAGCCGAAGCTACCACTTTTCACTGATCAGGTATGTAATATCCCGAAATAGGGGTTGCGAGTTTGGAAAATAACTCGAGTGTTAGTGGGCCTCTTAGTGATTTTAATGTGTTATTAGAGTTCCTAAAGCCCGAGGATAAAATGGGAGCATTTTGGAAATTTTGAAAATTAGGGGTTAAAAATGGAAATTTGGTTAAGGGAGGCCTTAAGTAAAAATTTTGTAAGTTTTGGGCATATAAAATGCCCAGGTAAAGTGGCTTCCGTGTGCCACTTAAGGTTTGGCGCCAAGCATGGTCAAGGGTTCGAGTCTTAGGCGCAGTAAAAGCATTTTTATTTTTTTAAAAAAAATAGCGCTGCTTTGAAGGAGGGCTTAAAACAAATTATTGGTGCGTTATTAGCATGAATTAAACACTGGCCGAGTGGTTAAAACGCTTGCAGCAAGGAGGCCATCACGAGGACTCGCGTTCGAGTCCCATTAGGGGCGCGGATGTTTTTATTTTTCTGCTCCTAGCGTTAAAATGAGGAAGCCAGCAAAGTAAGGCTTAAAAGAATTTTCAATGTGTCTGTTGGCATGAAATCCGAACTGGCCAAGTGGTTGGGACGCTTGCAACCAGGTACCTTCTCGAGGACTCGTGTTCGAGTCCTGGGAGAAGCGCATGAGGTGCTTTATTTTTATGTTAGCATCCAGACCTGGGAACTGGCAAAAGTAAGGTTTAAAAGAAATTCTGATGCGATATATGTCATGAAATGCATAAAGGCCGAGTGGCTGGGGCGTGGATATGTCTTTTCCAGGTCTCGAGTTCGAGACCTGGGGGCTGCACCTGGGATCTTCTTTTTTTGCCAACGTGGAAGAAGGGCTGCATGGGTATTAAAAGCATGCAGCATCCATGCATGCAGCATGAGAAGCTGTTACTTGTTTTATTTTATGTATATCAAGAATATGGGGCATTATTTTTATTGTTTTTGTTATTTCAAAGATGCTGGAACATGGGAATGAACCATTTAATTGTATTATTTTTATATATTTGCTTAGAATGACGAGATAATATATATTTATAACATTATTATTATTATCATTTTTCTATGAAAATATGGGAAAGGTGATAGAATAATAAAATAAACAACTTTGATTTTAACAAAAGGAGAGCATGCGGCATTGGAATTTCAAATCTATGACCAGCCTTGGTCTTGTGATGCAAAAAGCATGGTCAAATTGCATGCTTGGAATTTCTTTTCCATTCCTTGTTGTTGGCCGAAAGAAAAAGGAAAGAGAAGGAAGGATTATTATTTTTGTGATGGAAGATGGAACAATGGTTATAGTATTATTATTTTTATTATCTTATCTTTTTATTATTTTAATATGCATGAGGTATGGGATTAAAATTAAAAGGTGAGGGAAGATTAATTAAACAATGCTTTCTCTTTTCTCTATAGTTATGGGCGGCTTTGAGAATGTCAAAGCATGGCCGGCAAAATGTTGCAAAAGTATGGCCAAATTTCTGGATTTTTTTGTTTATGATTTTCTTTGCATTTGTGTTTGGACGAAAATGGTGAATCCTTTGGGGAACCTTCATTTCGATTTTAAGTGTAAGAAAGAGTGTTGAAACTCTTGTTTGTTTTTCTTGGCCAAACATGAAACACTTCTCTAAGGACTTCCTTTCGGCTTCAAGTTATCAGGGAGTGCCGAATCTCTTTACCTTGCTTTCCTTCTTCCTACATGGTTGCATGGCCGATTGAAGCTTGCTACAAGGTCTAGCATGCTCGGTTTTCAAGTAACAAGTGAGGTGGCCATTGTGTTGTTTTGCTTCCTTCCTTCTTGTGTTCTTAACCGAGAGAGAGAGTGAGAATTAGAGCAAGTTGAACTTCGGTCTTAAAGAAGCTAAAAAGAAAGAGACCTAAGGCTTGAGTACGATTTTTAGTAGGAGCTTGAGAGTTCTCGGCTAGCTATGCGCTTACATGGTTTCTTTCTTTAGCCGAATCTCTATTATGGTGCTATCGACTGTGTGTTTGAAACCCTCCTTTCTCTTCAAAGCAATAATGCCAGCGTTAAGGGACCTTGGAAGGATCTCTTGGTTTCGAATAAGCAAGGGGTGGCTAAATGTATAAAAGACCATAATGATGTGTTCTTTTCTGTGAAGCTAGTATTGAGGAGCATCAAATGAGTCTCTCGAAAGTAAAATTGCTCAAGAGACCTTGTCAAGCAAGGAATTTTGATAACTTCGGGAGCAAATCTACGAGAACAAGTGGTGTTTCGGGATCGTAATAAGCTAGGGGCTAAACAATAAAAGAAACAGAAGCTTTCGAGACTTTAGTTGATATTAGAATTGATAAATCAAAATCTCGCTATAGTCAGGTGCGTAGTTATCGCACTGTACTCTTGTTTGTTATTCATAATATATGTTGTTTTATGTAAACGAATATGTTATGCACGTTAGCCAAAATAAAGGCTAAGAGTAAGGTTACCAAGGTAAGTGATTGATAAATCAAGTTAATGGTTATGATATTAACTTTATGGTGATGTGCAATTATAAATGATTATCGATGAGTGTAAAATAAAGTGATAACATAAAATGTATATTGTTATATGTGACCATAGTATAAAATATACATATTTGTTTCGTACGAAATGTTGTTATGGTACATATATGTACGCATGAGATTTGTGATGTGACTATTGGAGAAAAGGTGTACACTATGTGAGTGTTCTAATGCTAGCCTCGTGCTACATTCGTGATTGTTGATTAGTGAACCGATTGATATGTGAGATTTCTATGAGATCGGTGGCTTAGCCACGACCTTAAGAAATAATGTGCAAAAGAAGGACATGTGGATCACTTTGTGGATTATAATTGTATATTCGTAATCATATTTAAAATATTGTGTATTCATAATTGCATATTTATGATTGTATGTTATATATATATGGATTGTGTGGATATGGGCCAAGCCCATATGGGAGGACGTGTGTATTAACTATGCACTGAGTCATGGTGACTCACTCAATTTTCTTGAACCCTTTCAGGTGGTGCGTAAAGCTTGGACCGGGTCGGAGAGGACACAAAGGTGGCCATGCAAAAGTGGATTTTCATGCAAAGGAATCTCTTATTTAATGAATTAAATATTTACATTATCCGTATTTTGATTTAGTATGTATTGTAATAAGGCCCACTGAAGTATTTTAGCTCTTTTGTTAAGTATTATTAATATTATGCCCTATTATGGATGAATGATTTAAAGAGGATTGCAAATGGTTTTATTTTATCAAGTAAAACTTGAATCCGATATTTTTAACAAACTTCGATTTTTATTTAGAATATTACAAGTCACGAAAATGTTTTACCAAACTCGACAAAATTTTAACGATTTACCTCTTAAGTAAGAATGTTTTCGGAAATGTTCCGCAGTGGCATTCCAAATTCGGTCGGATTGAATGGGCCGGGTTTAGGGGTGTTACATTTTGGTATCAGAGCCAGGTTCAAAACTCGGCTTCGAGGTTTTGGGCCCGAAAATAGTTTTTGAATGTGGGCTTTTCAAAATGTGAACTTCTATTTTGAGCTTATTCTGACATGGCACCTGTACTTCCGACCCGAAGTCCACCTGGTAAGTACCTCTGACTATTGAGGTATATTGAATATGTGAACTGTATGGGCAAAATTGGGCTTGTAGATTAGAAAATTTGGGGCTATCGAACCCTAAGACTAGTCTATTCAAAGACAAGTGCATAAGACTTAAGGACTGAAATGACCCTAGAGGGGTAGTGAATGAATGTGTCCTTGCTTATGAATGTGTGTGTGACTCTCTGAATAAGAAGTAGCGAACTTGAATCGAACCTATGTGTGATCGAAAGTACCACTTCTAAATACTTTATTCCATAAAATTGTTCGCGGATAATCAGTGGAACAAAATTTATAATGCATAAAACTTTTAAGTCAGATTGTGCGATAAGAGATGAGTCCTAGAGGACATGATCGAGGCAAAATGACCATATCGGAACTCGTTAGATCGGGTCAAGGGTCTGTTAGTGAGGTATCATCCCCACCACCAACTTTGATAAGAAGCAGCAAGATCAGACGAAGGATAATGCTGTCTTGTGCTGCGAGTTTTAGAGATGGTGGCTAGCGAGGGAGAAATATAAGAGCTCGAAAATTTGTTTCCGAGCGACTTTGAGCCAATGGAACGGATTTGTTTTGTGATATATCGGGCGTGGCACCCAGTGTGATTGAATATTGGTTGGAAGCAACCAAGCGAGTTATGGATGAACTCGATCTGAGCCCTGAGGAAAAAAATGAAAGGAATGGTGATGCTACTTCGCAACGAGGCGTATCAATGGTGGCTCACAGTTCGAGATAGTGTCACAACGGAGGACCCCACTCGGGAGTATGTCAAGATGGCATAATAAAAGAAGTATGTCAGTACTTACTACATTGATGCTCAAAGGAATGTGTTTTGGGGACTAGTTCAATGGAACAAGTCTATGGCGAAATAGGAGGCTAAATTCCTAAGGTTAAGCCGATATGATCGAGGAATAGTGATTACAAAACATGAACGATGTGTCCAGTGTAAGAACGGATTAAAGGAACGGCCTGAGACTGTTGATAGTTCCTCAACAGGAACGAGAGTTCATTGTGTTAATTGAAAAAGCTAAGATAGCTGAAGAGAGTAAGGACTCGATGAGATAAAATAGAAATAAGAATACGAACTGTGATAAGAGAAATTTTGAATTATTAAAATTATTTGAGGATCTTCGGAAAAGACCGAGGGTTAAAAGTTTTGCTCATGTGATTAAACCAGCCATGGGAAATCGGGACCGTCCGTGTGCTCAGTGTGGAAAATATCGTGTCGGCGAGTGTTGGAACCAGAAATTGAGAATATTTTAAAGTGTAAATCTATAAGTAATTGAATATTGTTAAGGTTAGTTATAACCTTGTGCACAAGTGGGATTATTGAATCCTGGTCATAAATATAGTGAAAGCCGACTGTGGATAGACTTCTATCATGAAATGTTACTGAAGTGATAAGTACAAGTAATATGTGGATAGACTATCTATCATGAAATATTATTGATGTGATAAATACAAGTGATGTGAATTATATGGGTTATAATTCTGGTCAGCTTGTAATGTGATTCAAATGCGGATAATATTATATTTCAGGCTTTGATGCCTAGCAGGCTTTGTGCCGGTGTATATTTTAGGCTTTGATGCCTTGCAGGCTTTGTGCCGGTGTATATTTCAGGCTTTGATGCCTAACAGGCTTTGTGCCGGTGTATATTTCAGGCTTTGATGCCTAGCAGGCTTTGTGCCGGTGTATATTTTAGGCTTTGATGCCTAGCAGGCTTTGTGCCGGTGTATATTTCAGGCTTTGATGCCTAGCAGGCTTTGTGCCGGTGTATATTTCAGGCTTTGATGCCTAGCAGGCTTTGTGCCGGTGTATATTTTGGGCTTTGATGCCTAGCAGGCTTTGTGCCGGTGTCTATTTCAGGCTTTGATGCCTAGCAGGCCTTGTGCCGGTGTGTATTTCAGGCTTCGATGCCTAACCGGCTTAATGCCGATGATGTGCTATAATAGAGAATTTATGAATCACTTACAAGATGGAACATGTTTGTTACCATAAGCTAAATGCTCGGATAAGTGCAAGTCTTTCGTACTTGCAAAGAATAAGGAAAGTTGGTATATTTCCCATTTGAACTAAGTAAGATGTGATATAGTTAAAGCTTCTGTAAGACTTTTACAATGTGCAATTGATCTTACCATTGATGTGTACGATGTCCATAATGGAATCTAGGCTTGAATATACTTGTGGAAAAATGGCCATATGTGAAAATGCTAAATGTGAAAGAGTTTGGATGTGTTTGCATATGTGTACATTTGAGTATATGTGATAGACATATGGGGAATTGAAATGTATGGATGTTCGTCAATAAGTAATTTCGAGGACGAAATTATTTTTAAGGGGGGGAGAATTGTAATATCCCGAAATAGGGGTTGCGAGTTTGGAAAATAACTCGAGTGTTAGTGGGCCTCTGAGTGATTTTAATGTGTTATTAGAGTTCCTAAAGCCCGAGGATAAAATAAGAGCATTTTGGAAATTTTGAAAATTAGGGGTTAAAAATGGAAATTTGGTTAAGGGAGGCCTTAAGTAAAAATTTTGTAAGTTTTGGGCATATAAAATGCCCAGGTAAAGTGGCTTCCGCGTGCCACTTAAGGTTTGGCGCCAAGCATGGTCAAGGGTTCGAGTCTTAGGCGCAGTAAAAGCATTTTTATTTTTAAAAAAAAAATAGCGCTGCTTTGAAGGAGGGCTTAAAACAAATTATTGGCGCGTTATTAGCATGAATTAAACACTGGCCGAGTGGTTAAAACGCTTGCAGCAAGGAGGCCATCACGAGGACTCGCGTTCGAGTCCCATTAAGGGCGCGGATGTTTTTATTTTTCGGCTCCTAGCGTTAAAATGAGGAAGCCAACAAAGTAAGGCTTAAAAGAATTTTCAATGTGTCTGTTGGCATGAAATCCGAACTGGCCAAGTGGTTGGGACGCTTGCAACCAGGTACCTTCTCGAGGACTCGTGTTCGAGTCCTGGGAGAAGCGCATGAGGTGCTTTATTTTTATGTTAGCATCCAGACCTGGGAACTGGCGAAAGTAAGGTTTAAAAGAAATTCTGATGCGATATATGTCATGAAATGCATAAAGGCCGAGTGGCTGGGGCGTGGATATGTCTTCTCCAGGTCTCGAGTTCGAGACCTGGGGGCTGTACGTGGGATTTTCTTTTTTTGCCAACGTGGAAGAAGGGCTGCATGGGTATTAAAAGCATGAAGCATCCACGCATGCAGCATGAGAAGCTGTTACTTGTTTTATTTTATGTATATCAAGAATATGGGGCATTATTTTTATTGTTTTTGTTATTTCAAAGATGCTAGAACATGGGAATGAACCATTTAATTGTATTTTTTTTATATATTTGCTTAGAATGACGAGATAATATATATATTTATAACATTATTATTATTATTATCATTTTTCTATGAAAATATGGGAAAGGTGATAGAATAATAAAATAAACAACTTTGATTTTAACAAAAGGAGAGCATGCGGCATTGGAATTTCAAATCTATGACCAGCCTTCGTCTTGTGATGCAAAAAGCATGGTCAAATTGCATGCTTGGAATTTCTTTTCCATTCCTTGTTGTTGGCCGAAAGAAAAAGGAAAGAGAAGGAAGGATTATTATTTTTGTGATAGAAGATGGAACAATGGTTATAGTATTATTATTTTTATTATCTTATCTTTTTATTATTTTAATATGCATGAGGTATGGGATTGAAATTAAAAGGTGAGGGAAGATTAATTAAACAATGCTTTCTCTTTTCTCTATAGTTATGGGCGGCTTTGAGAGTGTCAAAGCATGGCCGGCAAAATGTTGCAAAAGTATGGCCAAATTTCTGGATTTTTTTGTTTATGATTTTCTTTGCATTTGTGTTTGGACGAAAATGGTGAATCCTTTGGGGAACCTTCATTTCGATTTTAAGTGTAAGAAAGAGTGTTGAAACTCTTGTTTGTTTTTCTTGGCCAAACATGAAACACTTCTCTAAGGACTTCCTTTCGGCTTCAAGTTATCAGGGAGTGCCGAATCTCTTTACCTTGCTTTCCTTCTTCCTACATGGTTGCATGGCCGATTGGAGCTTGCTACAAGGTCTAGCATGCTCGGTTTTCAAGTAACAAGTGAGGTGGCCATTGTGTTGTTTTGCTTCCTTCCTTCTTGTGTTCTTAACCGAGAGAGAGAGTGAGAATTAGAGCAAGTTGAACTTCAGTCTTGAAGAAGCTAAAAAGAAAGAGACCTAAGGCTTGAGTACAATTTTTAGTAGGAGCTTGAGAGTTCTCGGCTAGCTATGCGCTTACATGGTTTCTTTCTTTAGCCGAATCTCTATTATGGTGCTATCGACTGTTGTTTGAAACCCTCCTTTCTCTTCAAAGCAATAATGCCAGCGTTAAGGGACCTTGGAAGGATCTCTTGGTTTCGAATAAGCAAGGGGTGGCTAAATGTATAAAAGACCATAATGATGTGTTCTTTTCTGTGAAGCTAGTATTGAGGAGCATCAAAGGAGTCTCTCGAAAGTAAAATTGCTCAAGAGACCTTGTCAAGCAAGGAATTTTGATAACTTCGGGAGCAAATCTACGAGAACAAGTGGTGTTTCGGGATCGTAATAAGCTAGGGGCTAAACAATAAAAGAAACAGAAGCTTTCGAGACTTTAGTTGATATTAGAATCGATAAATCAGAATCTCACTATAGTCAGGTGCGTAGTTATCGCACTGTACTCTTGTTTGTTATTCATAATATATGTTGTTTTATGTAAACGAATATGTTATGCACGTTAGCCAAAATAAAGGCTAAGAGTAAGGTTACCAAGGTAAGTGATCGATAAATTAAGTTAATTGTTATGATATTAACTTTATGGTGATGTGCAATTATAAATGATTATCGATGAGTGTAAAATAAAGTGATAACATAAAATGTATATTGTTATATGTGACCACAGTATAAAATATACATATTTGTTTCGTACGAAATGTTGTTATGGTACATATATGTACGCATGAGATTTGTGATGTGACTATTGGAGAAAAGGTGTACACTATGTGAGTGTTCTAATGCTAGCCTCGTGCTACATTCGTGATTGTTGATTAGTGAACCGATTGATATGTGAGATTTCTATGGGATCGGTGGCTTAGCCACGACCATAAGAAATAATGTGCAAAAGAAGGATATGTGGATCACTTTGTGGATTATAATTGTATATTCGTAATCATATTTAAAATATTGTGTATTCATAATTGCATATTTATGATTGTATGTTATATATATATGGATTGTGTGGATATGGGCCAAGCCCATATGGGAGGACGTGTGTATTAACTATGCACTGAGTCATGGTGACTCACTCAATTTTCTTAACCCCTTTCAGGTGGTGCGTAAAGCTTGGACCGGGTCGGAGAGGACACGAAGGTGGCCATGCAAAAGTGGATTTTCATGCAAAGGAATCTCTTATTTAATGAATTAAATATTTACATTATCCGTATTTTGATTTAGTATGTATTGTAATAAGGCCCACTGAAGTATTTCAGCTCTTTTGTTAAGTATTATTAATATTATGCCCTATTATGGATGAATGATTTAAAGAGGATTGCAAATGGTTTTATTTTATCAAGTAAAACTTGAATCCGATATTTTTAACAAACTTCGATTTTTATTTAGAATATTACAAGTCACGAAAATGTTTTACCAAACTCGACAAAATTTTAACGATTTACCTCTTAAGTAAGAATGTTTTCGGAAATGTTCCGCAGTGGCATTCCAAATTCGGTCGGATTGAATGGGTCGGGTTTAGGGGTGTTACAAGGTAGCTAGAGCTACCACTTTTCACTGATTAGGTAGCCGAAGCTACCACTTTTCACTGATCAGGTAGCCGAAGCTACCACTTTTCACTGATCAGGTAGCTGGAGCTACCACTTTTCACTGATCAGGTAGCCAAAGCTACCACTTTTCACTGATCAGGTAGCCGAAGCTACCACTTTTCACTTTCACTTGTCCTTGATCAGATAAGTGTAGCCGAAGCTATCACTTATCACTTGTTGTCATGGTTCAACCATAGTATTTTCTGTCAAATCCATCTTGTCACTGAACTGAAGTGCTCAATTTGATCGCTTATTCAATTTTCATGCTTTTACATTATCCACGATTTTATCATCATTACATATGAAATAACACATCATGAAGTTCATAAAATTAACAAATGATCACTAAAATTTAGCCATATAAACTCACAAGTTCAATTTTTGTATTATAACGATAATCATAATTTCATAATAAATATTCCAAATAAAACATTATATCGTTTCTAATTCAACATTTATCAATTATAATTGAGCATGTGATCAATTCATACACAAGTCATTCATTTATTATTTTTCCTCCTCCTCCTCTCCATCCACATCCTTAGTATAAACAACACCCTTATAAGTAACATTATCTATAATTTTCACTATTTACTTATGTGAATATTCAAGCTGTCCATCCGTGTAATAGTCACTAAATTATTTTTATCTTGAGCTACAGAACTCCAAATTAAGATCCGTTAATTTTATTTGAAACTATACTCACATATCTTCTTACCATAAGTTTTCTAGAATTTTTGGTGTGGCCAATTAGTACAGTTTATTAGTTAAGTTCTCCCCTGTTACACAGTCCTACTGCTCTGACCTCTCTTGACTAAAAATAAATTATCTCATAGTACAATTTTCATATAGTGTTTCCAATTATTTATAATGAAAATAGGTTCACTAAGGAATACAGAAATATAAATTATAACTCAATTATTCTTTTACAATTTTTAGTGAATTTCTAAAGTAAGAACAGGGGATCACGAAGTTATTCTAAACCAGTCTTACCAAAATTTAAATATCTCAAAATGTAGACTTCCTTTGCTTGCTCTGTTTCTTTTATATGAAAATAGACTCAACAGGTTTAATTCCATATCACACTCAACTTCTAATTCAATTTCTAAAATTTTTGATGATTTTTCAAAGTTAGACAATTGCTGCCAATACTGCTTTAGTATAACATGTTGATTTCTATTTTGTCTCAAATTCCACATTTCATACAATTCAATCCTTGCTCAATTAACCCCTCAATTAAGCTAATTTTCTCATTTAATACTTTTCTCTATCATTTTAAACTACTTCATAACCTTTGAAAATTAGAATTTTAACACTAGGCTTAATTTTATTCTTTCACAATTAGGTCCTAAAATCAATTTCCATCAATTTTACTTAATAAAATCATCATATAACAAAATTAAAGCTTCAATTCAATATTTATTCATTATATTCTTCCAGCACTATTCCACATCAACTTTAAAAATAGCTATAGAATCAAAAACTAATGACATAGTAAGTTGGATCCAATTGTAAAAGTCCAAAAACATAGAAATTTCAAGGAGAAAGAAAGAATTAAACTTACATGAAGCTTGAGTATGAAAACCAGCTTGAAACTCTCTCCCATTTCTGTTTTTCAGCTGAAGAAAATGAAGAGAAATGAAGAGAAATCTAGATATCCCAATTTGGTCCCATTTTTATTTAACCAATTTTGGCAATTTTCCAATTTTGCCCTTACTTCACTCATTTCTTGATTTTTCTCAGCTATTGCCGCCCAAAATATCTCCTTTGGGATTATTTGCACTTTAGGTCCTTCCTCATTTGACAATTAAGCTATTTAATCCTTCTAGCAACTTTTATATCTTTTTCAATTTTAGTCTTTTTTTAATTAACCATCCAAACGTCAAAATTTTCTAACGAAATTTTTATACTACCTTTTTGACATTCCGTAGATATTCACAAAAATATTTATGACTCGGTTTATAACACTGAGATCTCGATACCTTTTTTTCTCGATTTCTTAACCAAATAAATCTTTATAAAACACAATTTACTATTTCAAAAATCTTTTAAAAGCTACATTTAGCTCGTAAATATTAAATAATATAATCTACGAGTTTATTTGTCAGATTTGGTGGTCTCAAACCACTATTTCTAATATCACTGAAATTTGGGCTATTACAACTGGCCACCCTTACCTGCCAGTCACACTATTAGGGATTTCTACAATCAATCCATGCCGCTACACACCATTGATGGCAGTCATGCTGCTCATCGTCAGATTTGTGACAGAGTCACCAGGCTGAAATGGCAAAAGCCACTAGAAACAGAGTTGTGACAGAGTCACCAGGATGAAATGGCAAAAGCCACCAGAAACGAGTTGTGACAGAGTCACCAGGCTGAAATGGCATTAGCCACCAGAACAGGTCACGGCAGAAGCCGCTACAATAGAGCACTTCCCCTTTCAATAAACCCAACCCCATGCAATTAGAAAACAGCATACTTATCACATATGTCATCTTAACAGGAACATTCACTTAGGAATGACAGAGATCACTAACCTGGTGATTCGCTTTTACCCTCATTGGGTTTCAGTCATTATGCCGGGATTTTGGCATTTATCAGAATATAACAGATTAATAAACATATTTAACAGGCAATCTAAATGGTGTGAAAGTGTTACACACCTGGTTACCGTTAGGACGACACTCTCTATGTCGACACTATCAGAAGCTGCTAAAACTGCTATCTGTCTAAGATTTTGTTCGGATGCCGGTCCACAACCTACTGGCCAATCTCGAACTGCTGACACCGCTCGTTTTTTTAAACTTAGGGATTCTCTCATTTGCCTGATCCACATTTAATTCCATCACAAATCCTTATCAGAGCTACTATCACAATATTTAATCGTTAATCCTCATTATACAGTTAAGATCTTGTATCCAATGAACAAATCTAATAGAAATCTAGGGAAATCTTCTTACCTTAAAATCCCGAAATTGGAGACTAATGATTTTCGGCTTTTAGATCTAGTCAACCAAGTTTCCTTCAAATCCCGGAATGCCGCCCAACATAGAACCATTAAACTATTAGCTTTTTCGGCTTTTGCCTTTCAAAAATCGGAATAGAATATGAGAAACTAGCAGAAGTCGACACTTACCTTAACACAGGGATTTCGGGTAGCACTAGAAAGAGGATTCGGCAATGCCAAAGTAATAGATTTTAAATGCCAGAAGAATAGATTTAACTCACAAATAGGATGAATAAAGAAAAACTATAGAGATTTCGGCTTTTTAGAGAAATCGGCACAAGGGAAAGAAGAATGGAGAAAAGGTTTTGGCTTTTGAAGAAATTGAAGAAGAGAAATTGGAGAGGAAGAGGATAGGGATGTAACAGACCAATTTTGACCCTAATCGGAACGGTGGTTTCGGGACCACGAATCCGAGCCTGTGGGATATTATAATATTATGTTTTGTGGTTGTTATGTGTGTATTTAGTGAGTGTAAAAACTTCGTAGAAAATTTTAGCTATCTAAGTGTTTAATTTGCTGAGAAGGCTTAAATTGCAGGAAGGATTAATGTAGTGGGCATTAATGAAAAGGGAGTTAAATGAATTGTCCATAAAACATGGGAATTTGCATGTCAAATTCCCCACATTTGAACAAGGTGGACGGCAAGCATGCATATGTGCTCTTTTTTTTTATTTTTGTATGATATTTAGGCATTATTATATTAAAGCATGCTATGAATATATGCTTTTAATTTATACACATTTTGATTTTAGTAATATTGTAAGAAAAGCATGCTATGATTTATGATAAAATAACAAAAAGAAAAAAAAAGAATAATTCTCTCATCCTTCATCCATTCTTGCCGAATTCTACCTTGAAGAGAAGAGAAGAACTTCATCTTCCCCATTCGGCCTTGCATGCAATAGATTAGGTAAGAACTATCTTGATATGGCTTGAATTCTTGATTATTTCTCTTTGGAAAACAAGCAAAGCTTGTTAAGTTTGGTAGGATGAGATTCGGCCATGCATGTGGGAATCAAGATAAGAGTTGAATCTTAGCTTGATAGCCTACCCTTAGAATGTGTTGATTTCTTTGATCATTAGGGAAAGACAAGTAGAGTTTTGAGATGCCATGCATGATGAAGTTCGGCCATGGGGGGGGTTTATGATTTGAGCTGAAAATAAACTTAGATAGTATAAGAAGAAATAGCTTGAACTTGTAAGAAAGTTTTGTCGATTGTTGGCTTGAAGATACCTTCATATTTGGCCGAACATTGGGTTGGACATTCATGAAAATAATTTCTTCTTGTGGTTGGATGTTCGGCCATCCACTTATAATGAAATTGACCCTAGATTAATTGTTATATGTGATGTGTAATTATTGGGTGAACTAAGTATAAGACTAGCTTTCTTGAAGTAAATTAGTGCAAGGGGTTAAATGGATGGAAGGAAGAGTTAGAGAGAATTCTAAGAACCTAAGGGCCATTCGGCCATGGAGAAGAGATCCAAATGGGTGGAGAATTTTATTGTAGTGTTCAATAGGTTAAATTGGATTAGTTAAATGCTCGGAAATTGGTGTGGCCATTTAGCTTGTTGCTAGGTTGCATGTTGAAGAAAATGCATGGGTATTGAATTGGCATATTCGGCCATAGGAGAGAATGAATTTGAGCTATTGTATTTAGTGGTATATGTATAATTATATATAAAATTTACGTATGGCAATAAATAAGAAAGTAAGTGGTAAGTTAAAACACATCAAGGAAAGTACTACCAAGGTGTTCCCTAATAATTTTGGATGTACTTGAATAAAATAGAGGATGAATGCCGAATGCAAATGTTATGTCTTAGAATTACTTATTTTTATGATTTTGCTTTCGAATTAAATGGAAGTGTGGTTTAATTGGCTTAAATTGAACCAAAATAGATCAAGATCAAAAGGAGAAAAAGTTGGAGCGAGGAAAAGCTAAGCTAAACGAATAGTTGGAGATTTGAATCTATCTACTCCTAAGGTAAGTCCTTTAGTTAAATCATGTCAAAGAATTAATTTTGATTATCTCGACTATTAAAAATTTATGAATGTTAATGTCCAATTACATCATGGCCGAATGTACCTTGACATATTGGTTGATGAATATTGTTGAGAATGTGATGGAAATTATTTTGGCTAATGCAAGGTGAATAAGTAAGTTCTTGAGCTACTTTATATTTAAGGGTCATTTACATATCTAGGGAATGATATAATTTGTATAAGCTTGGTGTAAAACCATGAGTTGGTCGATTGTGATAATAATGGATTCGATTGATTTCAATTCATTAAATGCAATGGGAATAAATGTATATGATTTGATGTGTACAGTTAAAATGTGAAAAGCATGTAAAAATATGCTGACATTCGGGCCTCGAGCCTAGCAGGCCTCGTGCCGGTGACATAATCGGGCTTTATGCCTAGCAGGCCTCGTGCCGGTGTTAATTATCGGGCTTTTATGCCTAGCAGGCCGGGGGCCGGTGTTATTTATCGGGCTTTACGCCTAGCAGGCCTTGCGCCGGTGTTACTTTTCAGGCTTTTACGCCTAGCAGGCTTGATGCCGGTGATGTAATTTACCTAAGAGGAAGTTAATCCTTGTCAAGACAATTTAGAGCTAAATTGTCGAGAATATGGTTCGGTAAGTATGTGAGGTATGTTATGTTAAATATTACTTGTGCCAAATTAACATTGATACATGTAATTTGACGGAAGTCGAGCTTAGAACATGCTATTATGGGACAATGGATTTGCATGTATAACTGCTAAGAAAGTAGGTTATTGAATTATTAATAATTGGCCTTGTGTAAATTAGTTGCTTAGTTGTTTAGGTAGAATGCCATATGTGGATTGTTTTATTTTCGTAAATAATTAAATGTTCTAATTTCTATGAGTTGGGACTTACTAAGCTAGTAAGCTTAATCGTGTGAGATGTTTCCTTTGTTTTATAGATTAGGAGCAAGCCACAAGCTCACCGGGATCGTTGGAAAGTCGCTCACACTATCAACCTACATTTTGGGTACTCCTTCATTTTGGG
This sequence comes from Gossypium australe, assembly GCA_005393395.2. Classification (NCBI taxonomy): domain Eukaryota; kingdom Viridiplantae; phylum Streptophyta; class Magnoliopsida; order Malvales; family Malvaceae; genus Gossypium; species Gossypium australe. The sequence goes on along the minus strand of CM016619.1, from coordinate 6,242,401 downwards.
TTGGTTTTAAACGAAGGCATGTATAGGATAGGCTTGGTTTTGTTTGAGGAAATTTTACGGTTCACGTGTAAACCCTAAAAAGAATAGCCATGCGAAAATGTCTAAATTTTTGTTAAGTACGTTGGTGTGATTTGATGTAAGTTGGCTCATGGTGGCAATGTCCATGCATTCCTAAATAAGTTAATCGTTTTATTAAGGAAATGTTTGAATATGAATTGAATCCTTGTATTTGAAAAGTAAGGAGGTTCGGGTAGAAGCTAGTTTATTTTTAAGAATGCAATAAAACAGCTTGTAGTAGCAGCAGTGGCGTGGGTTAGAAAAATCTCCAAAAATAGGGTATATTGAATTTGGAGGTGAGTGAGTTATGAAATTGAACCTTAGCGTGTCTATTTTTTCATGGAAGAAACAGAGTAGGTAAAAGATTTGTATATTATGAGATAATTAAGTTTTAACTAGACCTGCTCTAAATGAATTCGTGAGCTACTGTTCTGTTTTGGAAAAATTGTCAAAAATTGTACAAAAATAATTAGGAATCATGGTTTATATGTGTAGAATCCTAAATGAGTCTATTTTTCATTGGTATAAACAAGAGCATCATAGGAAATTTGTGCAATCAGATAACTGCCGTTTTATAGAGTCCGGTCAGAATTGCCCAGCAGTGTAATAGGGGTAACTTTGAAGAATAAACTGTACTAATTGGATACATGAAAAATTCTGGAAAAATTATGGTGAATAGTTATATGAGTCTAGTTTCAAGGAAAATTTACGGATCCAAATTTCGAGTTCTGTAACCTGAGTTATGGCCGATTTAGTCAGCGTGATGCAGTTGGACAGCTTTAAAAAAATTTCCTCCCCGAGTTAATGGTCACGTCTAGTAACGCCACGTACTCGATTCCGGCGAGGGCTTCGGGTTCGGGGTGTTACATTTGATTGGTATCAGAGCTTACGGTTTAGTCGATTCTAGGACTACCGTGGCGCGTGTGAGTCTAGCTATACATGCCTGTGGTTATATGTTGATAGTGTGGTGACTTCTGACAGCCTGAATTTTTGTTTTGTATAGTAAATGGACTCTGAACCAGAAAGAGCTGTGGCTGATGATGTGGAGAGCGTGGCGCCTGACCGTACCCACGGATCAGCGCCGATAGACTCTCGACCTGTTTCGGGTAGCCACGAAGGAGAAACTAAACAAGCCTTTTATCGGATGATGAACGAATGGTTTGCCCAATTTATTCAAAATAACCCGGCTGTACCCCAACCTCCGCCCCCGAATAATCCAACTCCGGATCCTCTAGCTCCCCCAGTGATAGATCCAATGAGATCTAGTAGGCCCCCAGTTGACAAAATTCGAAAATATGGGGCCGAAGAATTTAAAGCCAATGACGATGATGATGCTGAGAGAGCCGAAATGTGGCTTGATAACACTATTCGGGTACTTGGTGAGCTGTCTTGTACTCCGGATGAATGCTTGAAGTGTACTATATCCTTACTACGGGACACTGCATATCACTGGTGGAATACACTAGTATCAGTGGTTCCGAAAGAAAAAGTGACATGGGATTTCTTCCAAACTGAATTTCGCAAGAAGTATATTAGCCAAAGATTTATTGATCAAAAACGAAAAGAGTTCCTTGAGCTGAAACAAGGACGAATGACTGTAACGGAGTATGAACGAAAATTTGTCAGGCTCAGCCGGTATGCTAGAGAGTGTGTCTCTACTGAAGCCATTATGTGTAAAAGATTCGAAGACGGCTTAAATGAAGATATAAAGATGTTTGTTGGCGTTCTTGAAATCCAAGAATTTGTAACCATAGTTGAGAGAGCTTGCAAAGCTGAAGAGCTCGGGAAAGAGAAAAGAAAGGCTGATACCGAAGCCAGAGATATCCGAAAGAGGTCTTCGAGCAAAGTCTTTCATTCCACGAGCAAGAAGCCCAGAGATGACTACAGCCGACAGAAAACTACTACAGATCCGCCTAGACGGGATCGACCTCCTAGGAGCTCCCGGGCTACCTCGATAGCCAGTGTTGGTAACATTCCACAAAATAGAGTTGAATGCAAGTACTGTGGGAAATGGCACTCAGGGAGTTGTAGATTCTATGATCGGTCTTGCTATAAGTGTGGATCGTCAGGTCATTTTATCAGAGAGTGTCCGAAGTTAGCTGAGCAGAATGCAGTTCAGAACACTACACCGAGCAACGTGCCAATGCGAGGTAGACCACCCAGGCATTCAGGCAATGTAGGTGGTAGCCAGAAAGGAACGACGAATGCTACAGATCGATCTGAGGCTAGAGCTCCGGCGAGAGCATATGCTGCGCGAGCTAGAGAGGATGCTTCCTCCCCCGACGTCATTACCGGTACTTTCACTCTTTTTGATACTACTGTGATTGCACTAATTGATCCTGGTTCGACTCATTCTTATGTTTGTGAAACTTTAAAATTTGGTAAGACTCTGCTAGTTGAGTCTACCGAGTTCGTAATTCGTGTGTCCAACCCTTTGGGTAGATGCGTGCTTGTTAATAAAGTATGTAGAGGTTGCCCGTTGATGGTACGAGACTATTGCTTTCCAGCTGACCTGATGTTGTTGCCCTTCGATGAATTTGATATAATTTTGGGTATGGATTGGTTAACTTCACACGAGGCAGTGGTGGATTGCAAAAGAAAGCTTATTGATTTGAAATGCCGAAACAGTGAGACAATCAGAATAAAATCCTGTGATGTAAATGAGTTGCCTACAGTAATATCCTCAATGGTAGCCCAAAAGTATGTGAGAAAAGGGTGTGAGGCCTATTTGGCTTATGTGCTGGATAATAAAATGTCCGAGAAACTAATGAAATCGGTACCAGTTGTATGTGAATACACCGATGTGTTTCCTGAAGAGCTACCGGGTTTACCCCCAGTACGAGAGATTGAGTTCGGCATTGAATTAGTGCCGGATGCGACCCCAATTTCGATAGCCCCGTACCGAATGGCGCCTACTGAATTAAAAGAATTGAAAGCGCAGTTGCAAGAATTGACAGAGAGGGGCTTCGCACGGCCGAGTTTTTCCCCGTGGGGTGCACCAGTCCTATTTGTGAAAAAGAAAGATGGGACAATGCGAATGTGTATCGACTACCGGCAACTAAATAAGGTAACTATAAAGAATAAGTACCCGTTACCTCGGATTGATGATTTATTTGATCAATTGAAGGGAGCTTCAGTGTTTTCGAAGATAGATTTGAGATCGGGTTATTATCAGTTGCGAGTCAGAGATTCAGATGTGCCAAAAACTGCATTCCGAACGAGGTACGGACATTATGAGTTTTTGGTTATGCCTTTTGGACTCACTAATGCACCTGCTGTTTTTATGGATCTAATGAACCGAGTCTTCCGACAGTTCTTGGATCGGTTTGTAGTAGTGTTTATCGATGATATATTGGTCTACTCCAAAAATGAAGCGGAACACGTTGAGCACTTGAGAGTAGTACTACAAACCTTGAGAGATCATCGTTTATATGCAAAATTCAGTAAGTGTGAGTTTTGGATGAACGAAGTCAGCTTCTTGGGTCATGTGGTTTCGGTGTCAGGAATCCGGGTGGATCCAAACAAAATAGCAGCCATACTTGATTGGAAACCACCAAAGAATGTTTCCGAGATCCGAAGTTTCCTAGGCCTCGCGGGATATTATAGACGATTTGTAAAAGGTTTTTCCGTAATAGCTGCACCCTTGACGAGACTACTACAGAAAGATGTCAAATATGAGTGGTCAGAAAAATGTCAGAGGAGTTTCGAGCACTTGAAAGCCCTTTTAACCGAGGCTCCAGTGTTGACTCAACCTGAATCGGGTAAAGAATTTACTATTTTTAGTGATGCATCTTTAAATGGGTTGGGTTGTGTTCTAATGCAAGAAGGCAAGGTGATAGCCTACGCTTCAAGACAATTGAAGCCACATGAAAAAAATTATCCAACTCACGATCTGGAGTTGGCAGCCATTGTGTTCGCATTGAAAATTTGGCGTCACTATTTATTCGGTGAAAGATGTCATGTTTATTCAGATCACAAAAGTCTAAAATATTTAATGACTCAGAAAGATCTAAATTTGAGGCAACGCCGATGGTTAGAATTGCTGAAAGACTATGAATTAGTGATTGACTACCATCCTGGGAAAGCAAATGTTGTTGCGGATGCGTTGAGTCGAAAATCATTATTTGCTCTTCGTGCATTAAACGCATGGATGACGATGTCTAAGGATGGTTCGATCATAGCCGAGCTACAAGCAAGACCAATGTTTATTCAGCAAATTTGCGATGCACAGAAAGTTGACGAAAAGCTAGTTGCTATTCGGATTCAGTGTGAAAACGCTACAGAATCAGATTTCCAGATAGATGCAAATGACTGTCTGAAGTATAAGAGTCGAGTGTGTGTTCCAATGAACTCAGATTTGATACAGATGATTCTGAGTGAGGCCCATAATGGCCGAATGTCGATACACCCGGGTAGCACGAAAATGTATAATGATTTGAAACAGTTCTATTGGTGGCCTGGCATGAAACGAGATATATCCGAATTTGTCTCCAAGTGCTTAATCTGTCAACTGGTGAAAGCTGAGCACCAGGTTCCATCCGGATTGCTTCAGCCAATCATGATACCCGAATGGAAATGGGGTAGAATCACCATGGATTTTGTATCTGGTCTCCCTATGACACCTAGTAAGAAAGATGCCGTTTGGGTTATCGTTGATAGACTGACTAAATCAGCTCATTTTGTGCCGGTACGTACCGACTATTCACTTGACAAACTCGCCGAATTGTATGTGTCCCAGATTGTAAGATTGCACGGTGTACCGAGTTCCATTGTTTCAGATAGAGACCCAAGATTCACCTCGCGATTCTGGAAGAAATTGCAAGATGCATTAGGTACTAAACTTCATTTTAGTATAGCCTTCCATCCGCAAACAGACGGACAGTCTGAGCGAACTATTTTGATACTTGAGGACATGTTGAGGTGTTGCGTTCTCGAGTTCGAAGGTACGTGGGAACGATACCTACCTTTGATTGAGTTTGCTTATAATAATAGCTTTCAATCTAGCATAAAAATGGCACCTTATGAAGCCTTATATGGTCGAAAATGTCGCACACCGTTGTATTGGACTGAGCTCAGTGAGAATAAGATACACGGGGTTGATTGGATTAAGGAAACTGAAGAGAAGGTGGTGGTAATTAGAAGTAATTTGAAAGCTGCTTCAGATCGTCAAAAGTCCTATGCCGATTTAAAACGCAAGGACATTGAGTTTCAGGTCGGAGATCGGGTGTTCTTGAATGTAACATCCCCAAACCCGGCCCATTCACTACGACCGAATCTGGTTATATTAGTGCGGAAAAGACGGTGGAAAAATCTATTTAACTTAGAAAAATTTAGTAAAACTTGCTACCTTTTGTAAAATCCATGTTTATTCAAACTTACGAGTAAAACTTTGTTATCATATCAATATTATAAAATGCCCAAAAATAACCTTTAATGAATATATAAGACTAATTCTAAATAAATAAGTTGTCAAAAATAAATTCGTTTCCACTTAGTAATTTAATATAATCCAAACATAAAATAATTAAATAATTCCCAAAGTAAATAAAAATCAAAGGGGTCTTATTACATCAATGTTTAAAAGATCTAGTACTTAATATAAATAAACTTAAAATATTTAAACTATTCTTTCTGCATGGGCCACCACGTGTCCTCTCCGATCCCGGTCCACTCTACGCGTCACCTGAAATGGTTAATTAAAAGAGTGAGTCCACTGACTCAGTGCATAATCACAACACATATTTCCATCCGTATGGGCTCGACCCATACCCACACAGCCATCGAAACAAATCACGCAAGAATGCATCTCAGCCCAACCCATTGTCCAACCGAACACCAACCTTAGCAGACTCCCCGCCTAAGGCCGTGGCTAATCCACCGATCACATTGTGATCCATAACATCTTACCTTGGCAAGCTCGCTGCTCAAGGCCGTGGCTGAGCCACCGATCAACCCAAGTGATCCAATATCGTAATCTGTCTACGGTGATGCACATAGCAATCAACCGCCGAGATGGGCACCGAGCCAACACCTCCCTTGAGGTAGCACACAGCAAATCCCCAAGCGCTAATGTAGCCGAAGCTATCATTAGACCACGTACACCTTGTGTACACTTCCTTCTTCATCGAATCAAGCCCAAACCCCATGCAACTACATATATATGCAACATGTTAAGCCATCATATCACATAAGTATATAAATATTTATACATACATAAATACATCACAAATAAACTTACCATCACCAGTTCTCATCACTTATGCCATTATAAACGGCTTCCACACATAATACACATGTAACAAGTTAGCAACCAAAACCACAGAAATAGTGCGATGATTACGCACCTTAATAGCTCAACAATCCAAACCCGAAACGCTACCCTATGCCTCAGCAAATGCTGCCTATACCAATCCCGAAAAGGTCTCCTGCGCTAGTCTCCTCTCCCCCCAAATCGATTGCTATGGAACCCGAAGAAGTCTATGCCAACATTCGGCCAATAACACTACCAAACTGAGGGAAGGAAAATTCGGCAAAGGGTGGTGGTGTAGATTCGGCTATCTATAAAATCAAGAAGTAGGGAATAGTGGTTTCGGCCAAAGAGAAGAGAAAGAAAGATGTGGGGTGTACTTTCGGTTTTGAAGTGAAAAGGAAAGGAAATAGGGAGAGCAAAGGATTTGGCAACTAAGCTTTGGAGAAAAGGGTTTCGGCAACCAAAGAAAATGTGAAGCACAATTTGACAAGGGAGAGAAAACAAATGATGAATGAATAATGAGCACCTCCCCCCCCCTATTTATACTAAAAAGCCAAGCTCCAACCCCCAAAAATAATCCCTAAAATCTCCTAAAATACCTCCCCACCATCCATTCAAAATAGTTTGAATGGGTCAAACCTTCTAGCCAAAATTTAAAAAAAAAGAAGACCAAGTCTTCATCTATTTTTAAGCCTCCAAAACCGTCCAACCTCCTTACCAAAAAAACAATGCCCATCTGCTGCTCCCGCGAATCGAACATGAGACCCTTCCCCTTGCAAATGGCGTCATACACACAAGGCCTTAGTGGCGCCCATCCTGCCACTCCACCAACTCCTTTCTTGTGACATAAACTCCCAAATAATTCTCTTAAGTCCCCTCTTTGCCAAGCTCCCCCCTTTCAACACTAAAAACCAAAAATTTTCTAAGGCATTGCCCCACCTTCTAGGGTTCTCAGGACCCCTAAAACTCACCCAACCACACACTGAAGTGTGCCAACACCCGAACTAAGCACCAAAAATCTAACCCCTAAAACCAGGGTGTTACAATTCTACCCTCCTTAAAATAATTTCGTCCTCGAAATTACTTGTCTAGACTAACCATCCAATTTCTCCCACTACACTATAGCTGCGCACTCTGATCTTTAAAGAGCTAACATACTATTAGGCATGGATTTTAACATACTCAAGGTTCCAACTACTTTACGAGCAACAGATTAAACAATCACCAAAACGAACAAACCACAAAGAGCATTCCGGACTTAAGGAACTTACCAGTTGACCCATCAGGCACATCATTATCCTCTCTCTGACGAACTGCATAAACCAGTCCTGGCTGCCTTGCCTCAGTGGCACCATTACCGCGGTCTACTACTTCACGACCTTGGCCGGAACCATTTCCTCCACGGTTCGAACCACGACCTCTCGTCGCTTGCTGACCTTCTCTGCCTGGTTGCGCATAACCTTGACTCACTGTCTGAGTCCTATTCGGGTTCTGGGGACAATCCTTAATCAGATGAGTCTTGGACTTACATCTGAAGCACTCCCGAACTCGGTTCCAGCACCCGCCAATATGATACCTTCCGCACTGCGCACACGGATGATCTGGATTTCCGGCGACCGGCTTAGCAATATGAACAGGAGTCTCAACCCTTGGTCTTTTCTGGACCCTCTCAACCACTTCTGGCGATCCAACACTTCTCTTATCACGGTTCCTTTCCCGATTGAGCCTCTCAGCCTTCTTGACTTCCTCAGCTATTCGAGCTTTCTCCACTAAAACGGCGAAGTCTCTTTCCCTCTGCGGAGCAATCAAAACTCGCAACTCATCCCGCAGACCATCTTCAAATCTAACGCATCTCTCATAATCCGTTGCCACGATGCCCCGAGCATACCGGCTCAAACGCAGAAACTCAGCTTCGTACTCCGCTATCGACTTGTTTCCTTGCACCAAGTTAAGGAACGCCTTCCTCTGAGCATCAACATAGCTTGCTCCAACATACTTTCCTTCAAACTTGATCTTAAAATAACCCCAGTCCACTCGATCCGCAGGGGTACTTTCCTTAACCGTGAGCCACCACTGGTAGGCCTCATCCCGTAGCAATGAAACAACTCCCTTAAGCTTCTCCTCAGCAGTCAAGTCTAAGTCGTCCATAATCCTTTCAACAGCCTCAAGCCAGTATTCTGCCACGTTCGGAGCTACCCCAGATACTCCTCTGAAAACCTCGGCTCCATTCGCCCTAAGCCTTTCGGGCACTGACTTCCGATTCCTATTGCCCATATTGGCTCCTGCCACTCGTTCGAGCATTCGCAGCACAGCTTGTGACACTGCGTCGTCTCCTCCAGTCTGATCCTGCTGTTCAACCTCAACAGCTGGTGGCGGCGCATCGCTTTCTGACCCATGGCGTGACCCAACCGGTTCCGATACTGACATCCTGCCTCTACCACGTCCACGAGTATTGCGACCACGCCCCCTAGAACTCATATCTAGCGCCTCGATTTAGTCTGTTTAGAAAGTTTTATGGATTAGAAATTCTTGTTTCACTGTTTATCCACGAGCAATTTTATGCAATAAAGTTTCCGAGAGTAGTTCTTTCGAGCAATCAAGTTTCCTTCCTACCCAGGGATAATTTCGTCATTTTTCCTAGAGAGGGGTATTTCGGTAATAACTCAGGGTCAATTTTGAAAATAGTTTTCTAACTTAAAGATATCTCAAAATTTACAAAGTCACAGGGGTTATCTTGAAAAATTTTGTTTTTCAAACAAAGTGTGTTGCAAAAATTTCAGAAAGCAGGGTTATTTTTGTAATTTTGGAAATCATGGGCATTTTTGTAAATTCTCCAAATCATAATTCCACAATATTTCACAAAATGTAATTTCTGATATTTGCTAAAATAGGAATATTTCAGTAAAAGTTGAGAGAAATCTGAAAATTTAGAAACCAAGGGCATTTCGGTAATTTTGTCAACCAGGGGTATTTTCGTAAATTTCCAAAATCAGAGTATCCTAATATTTTGAAAACTCGGATTTTAGTATTTTGCAAAGTAAAGAGCATTTTATCAAAATTTGAGGGTAGTACCGTAATTTTGCAATACAGGGGCGTTTTGGTAATTTTGCCACTAAGGGCATTTTGGTAATTTTGTAAATCGAAAGAAAAACGTCCTTCAAAATCAGATTTAAGGTTTCACAAACCAGAGGGGAAAATTTGAAAAATTTTAAAACAGGGAATTTTAGAAAACAGCAAGGCTAATTCCCTTTCGGGTTTTAATAATCGGTTTAGCCTATGAACAAGTCCTCTTAGTTAAGGTGAACCGTAGCTACGCACCAGGTAGGATTCCTGCGAAGAGGAGGTGAGTCACGAGGACTGCTTAAATACCTAGCTCTTCCGGATCCAATCCTAGACATGCGCACCCAGGTTGCCACACCTTAACTCGGCGACTTACTTCACAGGTTTGTTTAAGAGCTTTAAGTCTTATGCATGTGTTTGAGTAGACTAATCCTAGGGTCCAATAGCCCTAAAAACTAATCTACGAGCCCAAATAAACCCATAATAATACACATAAACAAAACACTTCAAAAGTCCGAAGTACTTACCTGGCAGACTCGGGCCGGAGACACAGGTGCCATGCCAGAATAACCTGAAATTCTTTTTATAAAAGCCCACATTCCAAAAACCCATTTTGAAAACTATTTCGGGCCCAAAACCCTCAAAGCCGAGTTTTGAACCGGGCTCTGATACCAAACTGTAACATCCCCAAACCCGGCCCATTCACTACGACCGAATCTGGTTATATTAGTGCGGAAAAGACGGTGGAAAAATCTATTTAACTTAGAAAAATTTAGTAAAACTTGCTACCTTTTGTAAATCCATGTTTATTCAAACTTACGAGTAAAACTTTGTTATCATATCAATATTATAAATGCCCAAAAATAACCTTTAATGAATATATAAGACTAATTCTAAATAAATAAGTTGTCAAAAATAAATTCGTTTCCACTTAGTAATTTAATATAATCCAAACATAAAATAATTAAATAATTCCCAAAGTAAATAAAAATCAAAGGGGTCTTATTACATCAATGTTTAAAAGATCTAGTACTTAATATAAATAAACTTAAAATATTTAAACTATTCTTTCTGCATGGGCCACCACGTGTCCTCTCCGATCCCGGTCCACTCTACGCGTCACCTGAAATGGTTAATTAAAAGAGTGAGTCCACTGACTCAGTGCATAATCACAACACATATTTCCATCCGTATGGGCTCGACCCATACCCACACAGCCATCGAAACAAATCACGCAAGAATGCATCTCAGCCCAACCCATTGTCCAACCGAACACCAACCTTAGCAGACTCCCCGCCTAAGGCCGTGGCTAATCCACCGATCACATTGTGATCCATAACATCTTACCTTGGCAAGCTCGCTGGTCAAGGCCGTGGCTGAGCCACCGATCAACCCAAGTGATCCAATATCGTAATCTGTCTACGGTGATGCACATAGCAATCAACCGCCGAGATGGGCACCGAGCCAACACCTCCCTTGAGGTAGCACACAGCAAATCCCCAAGCGCTAATGTAGCCGAAGCTATCATTAGACCACGTACACCTGTGTACACTTCCTTCTTCATCGAATCAAGCCCAAACCCCATGCAACTACATATATATGCAACATGTTAAGCCATCATATCACATAAGTATATAAATATTTATACATACATAAATACATCACAAATAAACTTACCATCACCAGTTCTCATCACTTATGCCATTATAAACGGCTTCCACACATAATACACATGTAACAAGTTAGCAACCAAAACCACAGAAATAGTGCGATGATTACGCACCTTAATAGCTCAACAATCCAAACCCGAAACGCTACCCTATGCCTCAGCAAATGCTGCCTATACCAATCCCGAAAAGGTCTCCTGCGCTAGTCTCCTCTCCCCCCAAATCGATTGCTATGGAACCCGAAGAAGTCTATGCCAACATTCGGCCAATAACACTACCAAACTGAGGGAAGGAAAATTCGGCAAAGGGTGGTGGTGTAGATTCGGCTATCTATAAAATCAAGAAGTAGGGAATAGTGGTTTCGGCCAAAGAGAAGAGAAAGAAAGATGTGGGGTGTACTTTCGGTTTTGAAGTGAAAAGGAAAGGAAATAGGGAGAGCAAAGGATTTGGCAACTAAGCTTTGGAGAAAAGGGTTTCGGCAACCAAAGAAAATGTGAAGCACAATTTGACAAGGGAGAGAAAACAAATGATGAATGAATAATGAGCACCTCCCCCCCCCCTATTTATACTAAAAAGCCAAGCTCCAACCCCCCAAAAATAATCCCTAAAAATCTCCTAAAATACCTCCCCACCATCCATTCAAATAGTTTGAATGGGTCAAACCTTCTAGCCAAAATTTAAAAAAAAAGAAGACCAAGTCTTCATCTATTTTTAAGCCTCCAAAACCGTCCAACCTCCTTACCAAAAAAACAATGCCCATCTGCTGCTCCCGCGAATCGAACATGAGACCCTTCCCCTTGCAAATGGCGTCATACACACAAGGCCTTAGTGGCGCCCATCCTGCCACTCCACCAACTCCTTTCTTGTGACATAAACTCCCAAATAATTCTCTTAAGTCCCCTCTTTGCCAAGCTCCCCCCTTTCAACACTAAAAACCAAAAATTTTCTAAGGCATTGCCCCACCTTCTAGGGTTCTCAGGACCCCTAAAACTCACCCAACCACACACTGAAGTGTGCCAACACCCGAACTAAGCACCAAAAATCTAACCCCTAAAACCAGGGTGTTACATTGAAAGTTTCTCCGTGGAAGAAAATACTCCGATTCGGACAGAAAGGCAAGTTGAGTCCGAGATTTATTGGACCTTATGAAGTCATCGAGCGTATAGGGCCAGTGGCTTATCGACTGAAATTGCCCCTTGACTTAGAAAAGATACACAATGTATTCCACGTTTCGATGCTCCGCAGATATAGATCGGATCCGTCCCATGTGATCACCCCATCAGAAATTGAAATTCGATCTGATTTGACCTATGATGAAGAACCGATCCATATCTTAGCTCGGGAAACCAAAGAGTTAAGAAATAAAAGGGTTCCATTAGTAAAGATTCTATGGAATCGTCACGGAGTTGAAGAGGCTACGTGGGAGCCTGAAGAATCAATGAAGCAGCAATATCCAAACCTGTTTAACGGTGAGATTTTCGGGGACGAAAATCCTTAAGGGGGGGAGAGTTGTAACAGACCAATTTTGACCCTAATCGGAACGGTGGTTTCGGGACCACGAATCCGAGCCTGTGGGATATTATAATATTATGTTTTGTGGTTGTTATGTGTGTATTTAGTGAGTGTAAAAACTTCGTAGAAAATTTTAGATATCTAAGTGTTTAATTTGCTGAGAAGGCTTAAATTGCAGGAAGGATTAATGTAGTGGGCATTAATGAAAAGGGAGCTAAATGAATTGTCCATAAAACATGGGAATTTGCATGTCAAATTCCCAACATTTGAACAAGGTGGACGGCAAGCATGCATATGTGCTCTTTTTTTTTTTATTTTTGTATGATATTTAGGCATTATTATATTAAAGCATGCTATGAATATATGCTTTTAATTTATACACATTTTGATTTTAGTAATATTGTAAGAAAAGCATGCTATGATTTATGATAAAATAACAAAAAGAAAAAAAAAAGAATAATTCTCTCATCCTTCATCCATTCTTGCCGAATTCTACCTTGAAGAGAAGAGAAGAACTTCATCTTCCCCATTCGGCCTTGCATGCAATAGATTAGGTAAGAACTATCTTGATATGGCTTGAATTCTTGATTATTTCTCTTTGGAAAACAAGCAAAGCTTGTTAAGTTTGGTAGGATGAGATTCGGCCATGCATGTGGGAATCAAGATAAGAGTTGAATCTTAGCTTGATAGCCTACCCTTAGAATGTGTTGATTTCTTTGATCATTAGGGAAAGACAAGTAGAGTTTTGAGATGCCATGCATGATGAAGTTCGGCCATGGGGGGGTTTATGATTTGAGCTGAAAATAAACTTAGATAGTATAAGAAGAAATAGCTTGAACTTGTAAGAAAGTTTTGTCGATTGTTGGCTTGAAGATACCTTCATATTTGGCCGAACATTGGGTTGGACATTCATGAAAATAATTTCTTCTTGTGGTTGGATGTTCGGCCATCCACTTATAATGAAATTGACCCTAGATTAATTGTTATATGTGATGTGTAATTATTGGGTGAACTAAGTATAAGACTAGCTTTCTTGAAGTAAATTAGTGCAAGGGGTTAAATGGATGGAAGGAAGAGTTAGAGAGAATTCTAAGAACCTAAGGGCCATTCGGCCATGGAGAAGAGATCCAAATGGGTGGAGAATTTTATTGTAGTGTTCAATAGGTTAAATTGGATTAGTTAAATGCTCGGAAATTGGTGTGGCCATTTAGCTTGTTGCTAGGTTGCATGTTGAAGAAAATGCATGGGTATTGAATTGGCATATTCGGCCATAGGAGAGAATGAATTTGAGCTATTGTATTTAGTGGTATATGTATAATTATATATAAAATTTACGTATGGCAATAAATAAGAAAGTAAGTGGTAAGTTAAAACACATCAAGGAAAGTACTACCAAGGTGTTCCCTAATAATTTTGGATGTACTTGAATAAAATAGAGGATGAATGCCGAATGCAAATGTTATGTCTTAGAATTACTTATTTTTATGATTTTGCTTTCGAATTAAATGGAAGTGTGGTTTAATTGGCTTAAATTGAACCAAAATAGATCAAGATCAAAAGGAGAAAAAGTTGGAGCGAGGAAAAGCTAAGCTAAACGAATAGTTGGAGATTTGAATCTATCTACTCCTAAGGTAAGTCCTTTAGTTAAATCATGTCAAAGAATTAATTTTAATTATCTCGACTATTAAAAATTTATGAATGTTAATGTCCAATTACATCATGGCCGAATGTACCTTGACATATTGGTTGATGAATATTGTTGAGAATGTGATGGAAATTATTTTGGCTAATGCAAGGTGAATAAGTAAGTTCTTGAGCTACTTTATATTTAAGGGTCATTTACATATCTAGGGAATGATATAATTTGTACAAGCTTGGTGTAAAACCATGAGTTGGTCGATTGTGATAATAATGGATTCGATTGATTTCAATTCATTAAATGCAATGGGAATAAATGTATATGATTTGATGTGTACAGTTAAAATGTGAAAAGCATGTAAAAATATGCTGACATTCGGGCCTCGAGCCTAGCAGGCCTCGTGCCGGTGACATAATCGGGCTTTATGCCTAGCAGGCCTCGTGCCGGTGTTAATTATCGGGCTTTTATGCCTAGCAGGCCGGGGGCCGGTGTTATTTATCGGGCTTTACGCCTAGCAGGCCTTGCGCCGGTGTTACTTTTCAGGCTTTTACGCCTAGCAGGCTTGATGCCGGTGATGTAATTTACCTAAGAGGAAGTTAATCCTTGTCAAGACAATTTAGAGCTAAATTGTCGAGAATATGGTTCGGTAAGTATGTGAGGTATGTTATGTTAAATATTACTTGTGCCAAATTAACATTGATACATGTAATTTGACGGAAGTCGAGCTTAGAACATGCTATTATGGGACAATGGATTTGCATGTATAACTGCTAAGAAAGTAGGTTATTGAATTATTAATAATTGGCCTTGTGTAAATTAGTTGCTTAGTTGTTTAGGTAGAATGCCATATGTGGATTGTTTTATTTTCGTAAATAATTAAATGTTCTAATTTCTATGAGTTGGGACTTACTAAGCTAGTAAGCTTAATCGTGTGAGATGTTTCCTTTGTTTTATAGATTAGGAGCAAGCCACAAGCTCACCGGGATCGTTGGAAAGTCGCTCACACTATCAACCTACATTTTGGGTACTCCTTCATTTTGGGTTGGTTTTAAACGAAGGCATGTATAGGATAGGCTTGGTTTTGTTTGAGGAAATTTTACGGTTCACGTGTAAACCCTAAAAAGAATAGCCATGCGAAAATGGCTAAATTTTTGTTAAGTACGTTGGTGTGATTTGATGTAAGTTGGCTCATGGTGGCAATGTCCATGCATTCCTAAATAAGTTAATCGTTTTATTAAGGAAATGTTTGAATATGAATTGAATCCTTGTATTTGAAAAGTAAGGAGGTTCGGGTAGAAGCTAGTTTATTTTTAAGAATGCAATAAAACAGCTTGTAGTAGCAGCAGTGGCGTGGGTTAGAAAAATCTCCAAAAATAGGGTATATTGAATTTGGAGGTGAGTGAGTTATGAAATTGAACCTTAGCGTGTCTATTTTTGCATGGAAGAAACAGAGTAGGTAAAAGATTTGTATATTATGAGATAATTAAGTTTTAACTAGACCTGCTCTAAATGAATTCGTGAGCTACTGTTCTGTTTTGGAAAAATTGTCAAAAATTGTACAAAAATAATTAGGAATCATGGTTTATATGTGTAGAATCCTAAATGAGTCTATTTTTCATTGGTATAAACAAGAGCATCATAGGAAATTTGTGCAATCAGATAACTGCCGTTTTATAGAGTCCAGTCAGAATTGCCCAGCAGTGTAATAGGGGTAACTTTGAAGAATAAACTGTACTAATTGGCTACATGAAAAATTCTGGAAAAATTATGGTGAATAGTTATATGAGTCTAGTTTCAAGGAAAATTTACGGATCCAAATTTCAAGTTCTGTAACCCGAGTTATGGCCGATTTAGTCAGCGTGATGCAGTTGGACAGCTTTAAAAAAATTTCCTCCCCGAGTTAATGGTCACGTCTAGTAACGCCACGTACTCGATTTCGGCGAGGGCTTCGGGTTCGGGGTGTTACAAGGGATTTTCAACACAAGGAATGAGGAGAGAATTAGGGTTTAAAGTGTCAGAATCAAGGAGCTATCCCCCCTATTTATAGGATTTTCGGCACCTCCTGTATAAAACCGAAAACACCCTTCCTAATTAATTAAAATTCAAGCTAAATAAAAGGGAAAATTCGGCACCCCTTTGCCATGCAGTAGCCGATTTCTTTACTCCTCTCAGTGGTGGATTTTCGGCCATCACTCTCCTTGTAGATAGGCTCCTATCTTTTCTCCTTTTTATCTTCTATATTATCAATTATAAAATCCAAATATATCTTCCTATTTTTAAGCCTTGTAGCCGTCCACCTCATTAAGTCTTAATGCCGAAATTTAACTCACTTAAATTAAAAGGTTTGGGCTTCATTAAACCTAAATTTTGGGCCCCTAACTCCTTATGTGTGGCGTCACCTTCTAATTCCCTTACTGTGCCACCTTTTGTTGGGCCACAAGCCCACGTTGGTATTTTAAACAAAATTACCACTCATTTAACTCTATAATGCCCAATCTAATAATTTAACCAAGGCCTTTGCCTAATTCTGAGCCCGATTTGGACCCTTATTTCTTAAATTAACATATTAAACATATTCACCCATTAAACGCATAGGCCCAAAAATTCAAGATGTTACAGTTCTACCCCCTTAAAGAAATTTCGTCCTCGAAATTTCCAGCTAACTATTAATCGTACTACCTAAGTCTCACTACCATGCTTTCGCTGCGCACTCCAATTCTAAACCCAAAATAAACACCTAGTACACTATGGTAGAGTACGCACCGGTATTCACATCTAGAGCGTCTCCTTCCCCTTGGCGATGTGCTGCATAGACCAAAGCTGGCTGCCTCGCCTCAGTATAGCTTGCACCTCTACCTGGTGCTCCACGACCGCGTCGCCCCTGGCTTGTCTGCGGCCCCTTGGTGGTTGTTGATCACCTCTCCCTGCTTGATCAGAACCTCGTCCGGCTGGCTGAGCCTGATTCACCTGTGGACAGTCCTTAATCATATGTTCCGTGGATACACACCTAAAGCATCCACCGGTTTTACTTCTACACTCCCAGGAATGTGCTTTCCCACAAGAAAGACATGATCGATCTGGCCCGTCGGAGCACGAGCTGGCCCATCGGACCTAGGCTTTTTCTGGAAATATCCAGATGATCCCGACTGCTCAAAATTCCTCTTATTCCTATTCCTATCTTTATCTCTTTCCTGTCTTTCAGTCCGTTTTACCTCTTCAGCTATCTTAACTTTCTCAACCAGGACAACGAAGTCTCTCTCTCTCTACGGTGCTATCAAAACCCTTAACTCATTCTGCAATCCATCCTCGAACCGAACACAACGTTCATATTCGGTTGCTACAATTTCTCGAGCGTAGCGGCTCAAGCGTGGAAACTCTGCCTCATATTCAGCCACAGATTTACTTCTCTGCACTAGATTCAGGAATGCCTTCCTCTGTGCATCCACATAGCTGGCCCCAACATACTTTCCCTGGAATGACTCCTTAAAGAAGTCTCAGTCAATTCGATCTGCGGCAGTTCCCTCCTTCATCGTGAGCCACCACTGATAAGCCTCGTCTCGAAGAAGAGACACGACCCCTTTCAACTTCTCCTCCACCGTGAAATCTAAGTCATCCATTATGCGCTCAGTCGCTTCCATCCAATACTCAGTTGTGTTAGGGGCTACGCCAGAAACTCCCCTAAATACTAAAGTGGTTTCGACAACCTCCTTTCCACTATTGATAAATTGTGTACAGTCCATGCTTCTTTTCTATTAATGAACCTTTCCTTTAAATTTACAAACGCATTATTCTTTCTTCTTCCGACCATCGTTAGTAACCTAAGATACTTCTCTGGATTATTAGACATTCGCGCATTGTCTTCCTCACTTGTATTCTTGCTAAAATAAATCAGGGATTCGTTGAAATTCACCACCTGTCCAGACATGCTTTCGTAGCCCTTAATCACTTCTTTCATCGCCAGAGCCCTTCCACTGTTGCCTTACCAAAATACTTACAAAATTAAAGTTTATATACTTCTGTAATTCTTTATACTAGCAAGCTTGCTAGTGAAGTTCATGGCACTGAGTCTGATATGACCGAGTTCTGCATATAATCTGCTAAATTTATTATTTTATCGACCCCTTACCTCTTGCCAATTCTACTAAATTCAACCCATTCAAAAGTATTATTATTAAATAAAACACATATTTTTTCAAGTTTAAATTATTTATTGAATTTGATATAATTAATTAACTGGCAGAGTCTGAAATTTTTTTGGGGGGTCGGAATTAAATTGTATATTTTTACGATAGTAAAAATACAATTTCATCATTTTAATATCCTGTATTTTTGTAATTTTTAAAGGGTTAAATTAAATTTTTATAATCTTTGGGGGCTAAAGTACAGTTTTACCATTATTAATTTAAAATTTTATAAATTATAGAGAGTCTAAATTAAAAATTTACTATTTTAAGGGAACCATGGCTCCGTTACTTTACACAATAAATAACTCAATCAAATTAAGAAATGACTAAAGTATAAAATAGAAGGTGCCCATTTATAAAGGTATCTACATAAAAAAATTGAATTAAAATTAAGAATAAAATATTTGTATTACTAAATTACATGCCTTTTACCATTTTTATAAATTTTGAGTTAGGTATACTTAACCTAACTAAATAAACCGCATGTGAGCCAAAGACAATATTATTTAAAAAATAAAAAATAAAACCCTATGCACTTTATGATTATCTTTTATACCTAAATCTTAATTTTTTTTTGTTGATAATTTTCACTCTTTTTTGTTTGAATGGTTAATTTAATTCAATAAATGGATTATAAGTGATAGATAATATTTTTTAAGAGTTTGATTATTACAAAATATTTTTTAATAATTTTATTTATAATATTTGTTTTATTTTATTACTTTCAAATAATATTTAATATTTTTTTACATTAATTAGGTGTATAAAGAAATATAATGTTAAATACATAAATTTAAATTATATAATTAATTTTATATATTAAAAAAAAAAATTTGCTTATACTAGTGCGAAACTAAAGTAATTTTACACGCTTTCATATATTTTTGCATGATTCTTAATTTAACAATCCACTCATTGAATTTATTGATATTATTGTACTTCTCATGCATGTAAATTCTCAAATTGATTCGATATTTTTATCTATCGATCTAAAATATTATATGTATTAACATTCATTCAAAGATTAAAAGTATTTTTACATAAAAAATAAAAGTTAAATTTTTTTAATTTACGTGAAATTTCACATGCATGATTTATATAAATGAAATATGAAATATGGATTAATCACCCACTCCATATGTTAGAGGCTAAATATATCAAATTGTTGAAATACCCTCAATTCTTAAACCAAATACACTCTAACAGTCCTACTTTTATACAGACAACTAACTGCATGTGTGTGTATATATATATACACATGGATTTGCCATGCTTTTTTCTATACAAAAAATAAAATGAAACAGTTGTACCTACCAACATGATGTCTTATTTATTAGAGTATGGTCAGTGAGCATAGTGTAAACTACAGTGTGTATGTGTGTGTACGTATATATATAGGTGTTTAGTGCAACGTCCGAAGCACAAGACAAGACAAGCGACCCAAAATAGAAGCAAGATGAACACCGAATGTAAGAAGAGAGCCGTTCTGGTCGGATGCAACTACCCCAACACCATCAACAAGTTGAGCGGATGCGTAAACGATGCGAAAGCCATGAGAGAAATGATCGTGAGCAGGTTTGGCTTTGATTCCGAAAATGTTGAGCTCCTAACTGATGAACCAGAGTCCACGTATAAGCCTACACGTGCAAACATTATGGCTGCACTCAAGAAGATGGTGGTCGCGGCTAAAGAAGGAGATGTCCTGCTTTTCCACTTTAGTGGACATGGACTTGTGCGCCGCACTGAACCCCCACAGCCTTCCAACGAGGGTGAAGCAATTGTGCCTTGTGATCTCAATCCCATTTTTGGTACGTAATCAACTCGGTAAATTAAATTATTAAAATACTCTCAATCTAAGCAAACTATTATTTATATCATATTGTGGTTGCGATGGTTGTGCAGACGTGGACTTGGGGCAATTGATTCAGCAACTACCAAGTGGATCAAGCTTCACAATCGTTTCGGATTCCTGCCACAGTGGTGGTCTGATTGATAAAAGTAAAGAACAAATTGGACCCCATAGTACTCTAAGGGGTACAGCACCACCTGTTGATTACAAGACTAGGGGCATTTCCTTTGGAACCTTATTCGACTGCCTAGTAACAGCAGCCAACGTCATAATCGCGGCACAAGGCTTATTGGCCCCAAGAGCACTTGACAATGCCATCAACACTGGAACAGATAATATGAGGGGTATTGGCTCTCTTTTGACCGCAATCTTTGGGACCAATGTGAGTCTCAAATTCCTACCCAATTATGAACGTGATATTTTGAATTTGAGGTCACTGACGGAGGAGGAGGGAATTCTGTTAAGTGGGTGCCAAGCCAATGAGCTTTCAATTGATATGCCAGCGAGTGACAAAACCGGAGGAAAGGCGTTTGGGGCCTTTACCTATTCAGTTCTGAAGGTAATCAAGGAGAGCAATGATGCATTAACCAATAGACAGCTTGTGGTGAAGGCTAGGAATGAAATAATAAAGCTAGGAATTGGACAGCAGCACCCTTGCCTTTATTGCAGTGATGAGAATGCTGATGCAGCTTTTCTTGATGCGTAAGCTGCCGGCTTTGAACCAGGGTTTTCGATCACTAGAGGTCGAAACTGTAAACTAAATAATAATGTGCTCGATCGTTGTGCACTACGACGAAGTTGAAGTTAGCCTTCATTACTGCGTCTGTGTGTGTGTTTGCTTATTACTATCGTATGTCTGTGTGTTTTAAGGCCTTCAAGCTTATGTAATCGCCATTTATGGCTATTTCATGTATAATTTTATGATAAAATAAAACGGCCTCTTTTGCAAGAATTTTATTTATAAGCGTCAGTGTTTGACATTTGGTTCTTTTGGTGTTGTATTGAAGTAATGCAAGGATGTAGAGATTTATAAAAACAAAAATTTACATGAAAAATATAAAAAGAGTTTAAAATTAAAACAAAGTAAAAATAAATTATAAAAGAAAATTAATGAGAAGAAACTCTAGCTAGAAGTAATATCTTCGTTTGATTCAAAGATTCGATCATCAATGTAAAAATAACTTCAATACCTTTAATAAATTAGTTCTAGTTGTTGATTCAGCGCCGAGCAACCAATCTCTAGTTGTTCGATAGCCAAGAGAAAACTCGTTTGAAATTATTTCCTAATCGATAAATAACCCTGTAACTCAACGCCCTAGATTTAACTTACCGACGGTTTTAAAAACGAGAGAGTCCAATTTCTAACCAACAAACTCATCCTAGCGAGATTCATTTTAGCTATATCGCACATTTACACCACATAAACATAAACTACGACATAAACGAATTATGCAGTTTGTCACTAGTATTAGAATGAATTAAACAATTATGGATTGAACCATTCTAATTGACAAAACAATCATTTTAAGCTATCAAATACCGATCGAACATTCAATAAACCTGAGAAGTTGTAATTAAAACAAAAGATGCATGAATACCAAAGAGCAAAGAAAAATTAAAGCAAAAATTAAGTCTCACAAATTTATTAAATCAAATTTTGATAAAACCTTCGACTAGATAGAGAGTTTAAAAAGCCACAAAATAAAACTAAGAACGGCTAGGTCTCGATTTCCCCTCGTCTTAACCTAATAATTTCTATTTATAGGGAAAAAATAATATAATAGAGAAAAAACAAAAGTGTCATTAATTATATAAAGCAGAATTTTCAAGATATTTTGGCAATTTTTCCGTCAAACTTCTAGGACATTATTGGATGTCTTCCTGATGTTTTTGGGCTTCATCCGTGAAAGAACTTTAGTTAGTTATGTCAATTTTCTTCAAATATATATAATATGAGCCCAAAACCAAAACTTGTAGCTTAAGTTATGGCCGAAATACTGAAACTATATTGTAAATGTTGAAAGCCCAACCCGCAAAACGTGTCAGAAATAAACTTTAAGCTCTTTTTTTTTCTCTAATTATTCTCTAAATCAATAATAAATAAAATAAAATATAAATAACATCATTTAACAGGAAAAATATCACAAATTATCCTTATTTCTTCTAGAGGGGTTTTTTTAGGTGTCTTCAAAAAAATATTTTGGAGTTTTGGTAATTAAACAATAAATATAAATAAGTTTGAAGTGAAAAATATTTATCTCTTTTTTATTTAATTCCCAACATAAAATCTAAATAAGTTTCCTTGGTTTGAATTAGGTTAGACTTAAAAGTTGTTTGATAAATAAATAAAAAGTAAGTGTTAAAAAATTAAATATTTAATTTAAATTATAAAATTTGTTTGGTATATTTCTTCTAAACTAGTTTCTAATGTCACATGCCTGTGATTTTACGTATTTAATTTTTAATTAATTTTAAATCATGTATTTTTAATTATTGTTACCTATAGTAAATTATAATATTAAGTTGAAAAAAATATGAAAAATAAGTTAAGTAACATGAAACGATTATAATAATATTTAATGATAAATATGAAAAATATTTACGCTAAATTAATAAACACAGTTGATAATGGTGATTAACTTTTTCTTTTTTGGTGAATTACAATAACATGGCAAAACCTGAACAACAAACGCAATTAACACGACTCGAACACATGCCACACCTGGGATAATTAACACCCTTTACCATAAGACCATCACATGGGGTTCAATATTTATTAACTTTTTTTGTATTGTATTCCTTTGTAACACCCCAAACCCGGCCCAAACACCACGACTGGATCTGGTATGTCACTAAGAAAATTCGGTAAAACACATGTCGTATTTTCAGAAAATATTTTTCTAAAGTTTATCTTCTTATTCGAAAGAAATTTATAATTGGTAGTTTAAATAAAATATGCCTTTATAAATTAAAAACCCAAATCTAAATACATGCACTAGTTCAATAAGAATTTGAATAACTAAAAGTAATTAAAGCCTAAAATAAAACAAAACATAAACTAGTGGCCCATGGCCTTATTACAACGAGATTTAAAATCCATTAATTAAAAATATAAAGTATTAACTTGAGTCTTTTTGCTGGATCCATATGTTCTTTTGCATGGCCACCTTGCGTTCCTCTCCAGCCCTGTCCGAAGCACTAGGTATCACCTGAAAGGTTAATTAATAGGGTGAGTCCCGAGACTCAGTGTGCAACCCTCATGCACCACTAGATTTGGGCTTTAGGCCATTAAACAAAATAAACAGTTTAATACACATAATAAAAATTAATATGCAAGCTGTAACAGACCGAATTTGACCCTAATCAGAACGGTGGTTTCGAGACCATGAATCCGAGTCTGAGAATTAATGTCTGTGAAAGTCTCGTAAAAAATTTTTATCGTTTATGTGTTTAATTTAGAAAAAGGACTTAATCGCGTAAAAGGTAAAAGTAGCAAACTATAGTGAAAAGTGTCTATTTGATGATGGTTTTTTAAAGTGGGGTATTAAAAGGGCAATTAGCCCATTTTATAAGTTAGTGGGCGGCAAATACCAAGAGTAACCTTAGTGTTATTTGTTTTTATATTTAAGTAAAAAGGTTAGTTTAGTAATTCAACAATTACATAATATATGTTAATTAAAATACAAACAAAAAGCATGTTTTATTCCATCTTTTGTTGGCCGAATGTATGTTTATGAAGAAGTGAGAAAAGCCAAGCTAGATTCGGCACTTATCAAGTCTAATTAGGTATGAATTTTAACTCGATTTTTGTTGATTTTTACGTTTTTGAGATCGTTGCTTAGAGTATTAGTTGACCCATGTTGAAATTTTTGAATCTAAGCATGTTTGATATTCGGACATTAATGTGTTCATGTAGTTTTTGATGTTTGATTAATTTATTTTAAATATATGTTAAAGATTAGTATATTTTGTGTTGGAAATTTGAGTTAATTTGAGTATTTTGGACTAAATTGCAAAAATGAAATTTTTGAGGGGCTTATTTGCAAAATAAATGAAATAAATGGACTTGTAAGGTCCCTAGGAAGATTCGGCCCTTGAGTATCATTGAGAGATTTTGTGTATTTTGTATTTTAAACAAATAGGGCTAAATTGTAAAAATGTGAAACCTTAGGGGTAAAATAGTAATTTGCCCATTTATGTGTTTAGGGACTAAATTGAAATGAAATGTACTTGAATGAGCTGATTTTTATGTGTTTAGATTAAGAACAAAGAAAAACGGATTTGGATCGGGGAAAGACGAAGGTTATCGAATAGCCATTCTACGCAATCCGTCGACAGTCGAGGTAAGTTCTTAAGTTAAAGTTCATTAAGTTGATAATTAAAAATGTATGAAATCAAATTATGTGATTAATTTAGGTAAATAACATGTGATAGTCGAATGTGTATGTTTAATTTTGGAATGAATATGTTTTTAAATACAATGTGAATTAGTATATTTGACATGACGGGTGAATTGATTTTGTGAATACGATTTGATAGTAATGTATGTGTTAAGAAATGTGAGTTGATGAATTGAGTTGATAAACATTTCGGGCTTTAAGCCTAGCAGGCTTTGTGCCGGTGTTATATATCAGGCTTTGTGCCTAGCAGGCCTTGTGCCGGTGTTGTATATCAGGCTCTGTGCCTAGCAGGCTTTGTGCCGGTGTTACATTTTGGGCTTTGATGCCTAGCAGGCTTTGTGCCGGTGTTACATTTCGGGCTTTGATCCCTAGCAGGCTTGATGCCGGTGAGCAGTTTTAAACAGAGAAACCTTAAATTACTCAAGGTGAAACGCAGTTAATGTATCGAGTAAACGCTCGGGTAAACGTAAGTCCCTTTTTCATTTACCGAGAGTAAGGTAAGTTATGTTTAATATTAATTGAATTTGAATAATACGGTAGAAATGGTATTATGTGAAATTGAGCTTATGATCAAAGAGTATGAGTAGTATGTGATTGAAATTGAGATTGAATACAATACTTTGGTAGATTTGATTATGAATAGAAATGTTTAATGTAATATGATTTTGATTGGGATAACAAAGACAATGTGAATGGTGGATTTATATGATTCGAAACAATGTGATTAATGTAATACATATACCTTGTATTTTGATAAAATATAAGTTTAAGGTAAAGAAGTGAAACAATTAGGTTAATGAACTATTTTATTTGGCCTTATATGAATTTGTGTATTGAAATGTTTATTTTTCATTATTATTGGTAGCTATTACATATGTATAAGTGTTTGGATGTTGTATTACCATTAACTTAAACTTACTAAGCTAGTGAGCTTACTCTGTATATGTTTGTCTTTCTGTTTTATAGATCGTTGATTCAGCTACGGACTCAGAGGATCATCAAGAAAGTCGACCACACTATCACTCTCTTTGGTATAAATGTTTACTTTTCGAATCAAAGGCATGTATAGGCTAAATTAAGACTTGAATGAATGATGTTCGGTTTTGTAAATGTATATATGTATATATGGCCTTGCGAATAAGGCCATTACTTTTGGTTAAGTATCGTTTGTAAGTTTGATATAATGGTTTGTTTTAATCTTTGATATAAGATGTGTGCATATTATGCTTGGAAGTTAAATGTGGTTATATAGAAATAGTCATTTATATGTATTATATATATATGTATAAGTATGCATATTAGGTCGTGTGAATTTTTCTTCTTAGATTATTATGTGCTTGGTTATAATTCAAAGATGATCATGAAAATGTTTATACTTATGTTTTGGGTTGATCATTAGAGTTTTAAATTGAGGACCGAATATATGGTCAATGAATTGGTTGTATTTATATATTTTGGATTAGTCACATATCATATGTGGGTTTGGTAGGTTATTCAATAATCTTGTGTCCATTAATTAATAAGGTAGGATGAATTGATAATTATGGTTTGACATGGCTTTTGTTTTAGGGATATTGTGCATATTATAATAGCATGATGTGTATGTTTGGTTATGCTATAAGGTTCGAATGTCACATATGTGAATGAAAAGCAAATAGAGTATCATGCATCTATTCATTTTTATTATGCATATTTGTATAAGGTATAAAAAGATATGTTGATATTCGACTAATAAAATAGATGTATTTATATATGTTTAACATATGAAATTTGGTGTTGTTATGTAGAAGCTTGATTCGAAACTTGTATAGGTTATGAGTAATGATGTGTTGCTTTATGAAACATGGTTTGTAACGTAAGTCTTGAACATTATTTGTTGATATGGAAAAATTTAAATATGCATATTGGGTTTATTCCATAAATGACTGTGCTAAACCGTGTCTAGTTCGGTAATGCCTCAAAACCCTAATTCAGCGACGGATACGGGTTAAGGGGTGTTACATTTTATTGGTATCAGAGTTAAGGTTTAGTCGATTCTAGGACTACCGTAGTGCATAAGAGTCTAGCTATACATGCCTTTGAATTGTAGATATGATAGTGTGGTGACTTCTGACAATTTCAATTGTATTTTATATAGTAAATGGATCCCGATCCTGATAGAGCCGTAGCTGATGATGTGGAGAGCGTTGCGCCTGGTCTCGCAAGTGGATCAGTGCCATTAGACTCTTGACCAGTTTCGAGTAGCCATGAGGGGGAGGCTAAACAAGCCTTCTATCAGATGATGAACGAATTGTTTACCCAGTTTATTTAGACTAATCCGGCTGTACAACAACCTCCACCCCCGAATAATCCAACTCTGGTACCTTCAGCACCCCCGATGATAGATCCGATGAGATCTAGTAGGCCTCCCATTGATAAAATCAGAAAATATGGCGCCGAGGAATTCAAAGCCAATGATGATGATGACGTAGAGCGAGCCGAGATGTGGCTTGATAACACTATTCGGGTACTCGATGAGCTATCTTGTACTCCAGATGAATGCCTAAAGTGTGCTATATCTCTACTTCGGGACACTGCCTATCACTGGTGGAACACACTGGTTGAAACACCCCACACCCGGCCCACGAGCCTTGACCGGATCTGGTATGTTCCCCGGTGTAAACCGTTTCAAATTCTTTTGTGACTTAGGTAAAACTTGTGTGTTTTGAAAGAAAGTTTGTTTTGGGTTGGGCTTGAGTTGAAAACGAGTTTATTTGAGGTGACAAAATATTTAGAGTTTATTTTAAATTAAATTGACTTAATCTTCAATAATTAAAAATGTCGTAACATAGTAAATTAAACAAAAATTAAAATAGTTCACTATGGCCTTATTACATCAAATAATTCCCAAAAAAAATGAATTTAAGTGCTTAATTAAAATAAAAGTCCAAATAAAATTTCCCTTGCTGTGCATGGCCACCTTTAAGCTCCTGCCGACCCGGTCTATTACTGATCATCACCTGGAAGAAAAA
This sequence comes from Gossypium australe, assembly GCA_005393395.2. Lineage (NCBI taxonomy): Eukaryota > Viridiplantae > Streptophyta > Magnoliopsida > Malvales > Malvaceae > Gossypium > Gossypium australe. The sequence goes on along the minus strand of CM016619.1, from coordinate 6,214,772 downwards.
GTTCCCCAACGGGGTGAGTCAAACAGACTCAATGTGTACACAAACACTAAGTCTTAACATTTCAGGCATGCACTATCATATCACATACATATTCATATAACAGGTAAAAACAATAATGCAACCCAAACCCAAACCTAGTTAGCCATCTGCTACACTCCCCCGAATCCAGCCTACCACACACCAGGGGATTAACAAATCACCCTCTCCTTTTCACTCCAAAGGCAATCAATGCCGTCCACGTGCAATTAAGCACAATAATCCACAACGCGACCTCAGTCAGCGCCAATCCACGATGTAGCCGTAGCTAACACCAAAACCACGATGGGACACATAGTCACTCATCAACCACGATATGGCACCTAGCCTATATCAACCACGATGAGGAACAGAGCTACTCATCAAACCACGCGAACTTAATCGCAAATAAATCCACAACGTGACCTCAGTCAACGTCAATCCACAATGTAGCTCAAGGCTAACATCAAACCACGTACTCGAAGTACACCCGTACCTTCTCTCATATCCCAACCCATGCACATGCAACATGTAATAGTGGCATAATAATAAATGCATGCACATGTTATTAAAGCAATCAATCACATTTCCACATTCAGATATCGTGGCCTTAGGTCACCACATTCACTTCCCCTTTTCAAAAACCCATATGCCCCACATTGTGCATAGTATGCATTAATCATGCCAATTTTCACATTCTTATCTTTATTCACATGTTAAATGTAACATATTTCATATTCCTAGTAGGAGTAGGAAACGTACCGTAGTACTGTGTACCATAACATGGTACTTAGCCATATTTTCACATTCTTAATATTACATTAATTTAAACATAGCCATGAACATATCAAAACTTAGGGTAGGGTACACACCTGATTTGCTTAGCGGTTCACTTAAATCCCGAAAAGCTTGATCTAATGCCTTAGATCTCAATTCCTACATTCGGCCAACCTTAATATATTAGCATAAAGCCTATTCGGCTATAAAACCAAATCCTAGTAGGATTTGTACACTTAATACCTACCTTGTTGCCGATTTCAATACTAATCAAATCCCGAAATCTATGCTATGCTCCTCCTTGTATTCGGTCAAGCACTAAATCTCATCAGGGGTTAGTTTCGGCTTTTTAAACAAACAAGAATTAGATCTAACTATCAAAATAGGCCTTGTCTGAATGCTATAGACACTTACCTTGTGGATTTTAAATCCTGAAATTCACCGAATAACTAGGGAACATGCAGCCTATGGTGTACCTTCGGGAAAAGAACTTCTCCTTCCTTGTAGTCGACACTGGGCCAAATCCCGAAACTTTATTTGTAGAAATCGATTGCACCTTCACTTCAACCTTCAGAGATTCGGCTATGGCTAAATGATACTCTCACAACTTTCGGCTTTTGGAGGGATTAGAAAGAAAAGAGAAGGAAGAATAAAGATGGAGGATTCGGCTAGAACACAAGGTATTTCGGCTTGGCAAAAATAAAAGAAGAAGAAGATTTGGTGAAGAGAGTTCGGCAGAGGCTTCCAAAGAACAGAAAATAATGCAGAATGGCCTCTCTTTTCCTTTTATAGCCGAAATTACTAGGCTAGAGTCCCTTACTTGGCCACCACTTTTCTATTTTGATAACTTTATCCCTTGATTTATCACTTTAATTATCAACAAAACTTAATCCAATATTTATCTCTTATCTCCTAATAAAAATAATACTAATAATAATCCTCTTTTATCTCTTCCTTATCTATCAAAATAAAAGAAATAATATCCACATTTATCACCCCTTTTAGCCGAATTTTAATAAGAATAAAACCTCATCTTAAACTCTTCCCAAAGACTCCCCAAGCCGTCCATCTCTTCCTCTTGTTACCGCAAAAATAAAAGCTTTCTTCTGCTTCCTAAGTGATTCGAACCCTGACCCAATTGCACATGTAGGTGGCGTCACATGCTAAGCCTTTAAGTGGCATTTCCAGGCCACTTTTACAAGCCCAATTTCATGTCATATTTCCTCCATAAATTTTCTTAAGGCCACCTTGCCTTAATTTCCTCTTTTTAAACTTTAAAACTTATAATTTCCTTACATTTCCAAGTTTCCAAAAATGTTCGTTTGCCTCCTTTAAACTCAACATTTCTAAATCATTTCCTTAGATTTCCAGGACATTTCCTCACATTTCCAAGACAAGACATTTCCTTACATTTCCAATACATTTCCCTACATTTCCAAGACAAGAAATTTCCTTACATTTCCAACACATTTCCCTACATTTCCAAGACAAGACATTTCCTTACATTTCCAACACATTTCCCTACATTTCCTAGACAGGACATTTCCTTACATTTCCAATACAGGACATTTCCAAAAATGTTCACTTTCCTCTTTTGAAACTTAACATTTCTAAATCATTTCCAATGCATTCCCTCATATCTTAGGGTACCTAAAACTCCTCAGAACACATCCAACACACCCACTGAGCCCACTATCTCATGAATTACGCACGAACGCATAACCCCTAATCTAGGATGTTACAGTTCTACCCTCCTTAAAAATAATTTCGTCCTCGAAATTACTTATTAACTGTAACACCCTGGTTTTAGGGGCTATGCTTGTTGGGTATAATTCAAGCGCTAGTAGGTTTTGGGCTTGTTTGGAGGTGTTTTAGAGGTTTTGAGAATGCTCGGATTAAAGGGGAAGGCTTTGGAAAATTTTGGATTTTTAATGGAAAAAGGGAATCGGGCCAAGGGAGGCCTTAAGAATAATTTTCGATAATTTATGGCACAAGTAAGGCTTTGGCGGAGTGGCTCTAATGCGCCACTTAGGCGCTGAAGGGGAGAAAGGGCGCTGGTTCGAGTGGGGGCAGCGGCATTTTGGCATTTTATTTTTGTTATTTGGTGATGGGCTGAGGTAAGAAGGGTTTAAAATTAAATGTTGGGGCTTTATAGAATAAAAATCAAAGTGGCCGAGTGGCCTGGGCGTTGGGGGGGAGGCGTGCAGCAGCAAGGGTCCTGTGTTCGAACCTTGGAGGTTGCAATTGGATTTTATATTTTTTGGCTTTTTGGTAATTGGACGGCACATGGGAGCTCCAAAGGGATAAAGATTAAGCTGCTGCTGTTTAGTTCTTGTAGGATTCAGTTGGAGGAGTTTGTGAAGCACATGGGTTCTTTATTTTATTATTTATTGATTAAAAAAAAAGAAAAGGGATAATATTAGCATTATTATTAGATTATTATTATGGGATTAGACTAAGGTTGGTTATTCATTTTTGAATTCGGCTGATAGGTAGGTGTTGGCTTTTGTTATTTTATTATTTTAGATAATATAGGATTATTTTAGTTAGTTTAATTTAGATAATGGTTGTTATTGGGTTTTTGTTTTGATGTGATAAAGAGATAAAATATGGATAGAATAGTAAGGGAATTGGTTTAATTCAATTTAAATTGAATTAGTGGCCATGGGTGGTGGCCGCATGTTGGCTTCTTCACGTGGGAGTAGTGCCGAATGCTATAAATAGGGGAAGTCTAGTGCCGAAATTCTCTTTTAAATGGGCAGCCTTCTTTATGCTTTCTTTTAGACTCTTTGCCGAATTTTCTTAGGAGCCTTGAGTATATTTTCGGTCACCTTAAGTCAAAGCCGAATCCTTGGTGCTTTAATAGCTAGCCGAATCCTTGGTGGCTTTAATAGCTAGCCGAATCCTTGGTGCTTTAATAGCTAGCCGAATCTTCAGGTGACATTCCCTATTTGTCTTTCTTGAAACCGAAAACCCCCAAGCAGCATATACCTTTGCCAATTTCTTCTTTGACCATTTAATCAATGGTTGCTTTTTATTAATTCTCTTTTAATTCCTTGGTAGCCGAAACTTCTCCTCTTTTATTAGTTTGCACCTTGGCCGAATTCTAGGTGTGGTGTGGATCTCTTCGGATTCTTCTCCTCAATCCTTGGTAGTCAGATTCGGTAAGTGGTGGTAAGTATTCCGCCAAAGGGGCCTTTTCCTTGGATTTTTGATATAGCCGACTCTATTAATGGTATAGCAGGGATTTTCAGGCAAACTTCTTAAGGTCAGTGGTGTTTCGGGATCTAAGTTCATTTCGGTAAGGATGTTAGTAAGTGATTTAGTTTTGTTATTAGTAGATTATGACTTCGTTGATTAATCGTGTGGTTCTGATTAAGTATCATCGATGGATGCGAGTGCCAGTCAAAGTGGGCAAGGGAAAGCTCCCATCCCGAAGTTCAAGAAGAGGTCCGTTTCAGCTGTTCGGGATTGGCCACCGGGGTGTGGGCCAGCAGCAGGAGAGAGCTATAGGCAGATAGCGGTAGTCTCGCTAAACGATAGCGTCGGGATCGAGGGTTTAGAGCTTCAGATTATAAGGTGTGTAGTTAGACCATTGTTTCCGGGGTTTGTATGATATCTGTTGTGCTATATGTTTACTAATGAATGTAGTGCCATATGTGTAATGGATACCCTAAAGGGGTATGATGACGACCAGGTTAGTAGCAAATTGGCTAATATGTGATAATTGATTTTAAATATGTGAGCATGCTTATATTTGTGATATATCATGCACATGCATCATCTCAGCATCATATTATGTTACATGTGCATGGGTGGGTTTTTGAAAGAAGGTACGGGTGTACTTCGAGTACGTGGTTGATGTCAGCTTTGTGCTACATCGTGGATTGGCGCTGACTGAGGTCGCGTTGTGGATCTTTGCGATTTGGTTCGCGTGGTTACCTTGATTGATATCGGCTCTATGCCATATCGTGGCTTGATGGATTGCTGTGTGCTCCATCGTGGTTTGATGTTAGCTATACGCTACATCGTGGATGGCATTGGTTGCCTTTATGGAGGGAAAAGGAGAGGGTGACTCGATAGTCCCCTGGTGTGTGGTAGGCTGGATAAGGGGGTGTGTAGCGGATGGACCTTAGGATTGGGTTGGGTTTCATGTTGCATTGTTCCATTATGAAATGCTATGGAAATGGGCCAAGCCCAATATGACATGTGGATTGGTATGTTTTGAGAACATACGGGGAAATGGGCCAAGCCCAGTAATCAGTGGATTAATGAGAAAAGGGCCTAGCCCAGTACTTGAATGTGGATTGAATGTGGGCCGAGCCCAGATTGTGGTAATGTCTAAATGATTCTGTTTATATGTTGCATTTGATAATTGGGTTGATTTGTGGCTAGCATGTGGGTGGATATCAGTGGTTTTAATTACACACTGAGTCTGTATGACTCACCCAATTATTTATCCAACATCGCAGGTGACAGGATGATCGGACCGGGTTGGAGTGGATACAAGGTGGCCCATGCAGAGGACGTTTTAATATTTTCATTATGCATTTTATGATCAAGTACTTGGATTAATTATTTTTTTTGTAATAAGGGCCTTATTATTATTATTATTTTTGTTATCACTATTTTTGATATTACTTGATATTATGGTTTACTTAAAAGAAATTATTATGTGAAGATAATTTTAGTTTTAGCAACATATTTAATCAAAGTATTTATATATTTTTATACTAAAGTTTTAATATGGATTATTTTTAATAACAAAGCTTTATTTATAATTTTGAAAGAAAAGACATGGTTTCCAAAAGTTAATAAAATTTTCAAGTTTTATTCTAAAGTCAAAGATTTTGCAAACGGTTTCCGCAGTGACATAACCAGATCCGGTCAAGACTTGTGGGCCGGGTTTGGGGGTGTTACATTAACAGTTGTACAATCCTTCTCACCGCACTATGCTTACGCTGCGCACTCTGATCTTAATAGAACCATCATACTTTCTAGGCACAATCTTTAAGTTCACGTCCCCTAGAACTCATGTCTACTTCACGATTTAATCTGATTAAGAAGTTTTATGGAAAGAATTTTTTTAGAAGTGGTTCTTTCGTATTCATACATGCACACAGTCTTCACATTCATTCATTCATCCATCAATCAATTATGAACTTTCGTTCATTCAGAGAAATGTTGTAGTTCTCATTGTTGTCGTTTTTTTCCCACTACCCAGGGGTATTTTCGTAATTTGCCCTACAGGGGTATTTTTTCGAAATTTTTCAAAGAAAAAGTTCCTTGGTGATTTTATCAAAAAGTATTTTGGAATTTTTAAATTCCCAGGGTATTTTGGAAAATTCGAAATCCGGAGGTATTTCGGTAATTTTAGACCTCGGGGTATTTTGGTAATAAACCAGGGTAAATTTGTAAATCTTAATAAATCAAGGATATTTCAAAATTTGCAAAACTTGAGGGTTCTTTTTGAGAATTTGTTTTCCAAATCGGTGATGTTGCAAAAATTTTGAGAATTAGGGTCATTTTGGTAATTGTGGTAAACTAGGGGTAATTTCAGAAATTTTCAAATCAGGGTATTTTAGACTTTTGCAAAATAGGGTTTTTGGATACTTTTGCAAAATAAGAAAATTTTATTGAAGTCGGGGTAATATGGTAAATTTTAAAATTCAAGGGCATTTTAGTAATTGCAAATAGGGGGTATTTTAGTAATTTTCATAAATCAAGAATATTTCAGAAAAATTGTATGGAATAGCTTTGATAAATTCAAAAGGGTAATTTAAGAGGTTTTAAAACTAGGGTTTTTATGAAAAATACGGTTAGTTCCCTTTCGGGTTTTAGTTAGGGGTTTAGCCTATGAATAAGTCCTCTTGGTTAAGGTGAACCGAAGCTACGCACCAGGTAGGATTCGAATGGAGAGGAGGTGAGTCACGCGGACTGCTTAAATACCAGGCTCCCACCGAATACCAATCCTAGACATGCGCACAATGGTTGCCACACCCTAACTCGGCGACTTAACCACAGGTTTGTTTAATTAGAAATTAAAGTTTTATGTAACTTGTTGGGGTACACTAGTCCTAGGGTTCACATACTTATCATACTATTCTACGTTCCATTCCTATTTCTACCCTTCATAATATAATCACATAAAACACACAGATGGTTAGGGGTACTTACCTGGTGGACTGCGGGTCGGAGACTTAGGTGCCATGCCAGAAAAAACCCTGCTTATCTTCAAAAACTCATTTGGGCTCGATTTGAAAACATTTTGGGCCTTAAACCACAGGCCGAGAGTTTAAAACTGGGCTCTGATACCAAATTGAAACACCCCACACCCGGCCCACGAGCCTTGACCGGATCTGGTATGTTCCCCGGTGTAAACCGTTTCAACTTCTTTTGTGACTTAGGTAAAACTTGTGTGTTTTGAAAGAAAGTTTGTTTTGGGTTGGGCTTGAGTTGAAAACGAGTTTATTTGAGGTGACAAAATATTTAGAGTTTATTTTAAATTAAATTGACTTAATCTTCAATAATTAAAAATGTCGTAACATAGTAAATTAAACAGACATTAAAATAGTTCACTATGGCCTTATAACATCAAATAATTCCCAAAAAAAATGAATTTAAGTGCTTAAATAAAATAAAAGTCCAAATAAAATTTTCCTTGCTGTGCATGGCCACCTTTAAGCTCCTGCCGACCCGGTCCATTACTGATCATCACCTGGAAGAAAAAGTTCCCCAACGGGGTGAGTCAAATAGACTCAATGTGTACAAAAACACTAAGTCTTAACATTTCAGGCATGCACTATCATATCACATACATATTCATATAACAGGTAAAAACAATAATGCAACCCAAACCCAAACCTAGTTAGCCATCTGCTACACTCCCCCGAATCCAGCCTACCACACACCAGGGGATTAACAAATCACCCTCTCCTTTTCACTCCAAAGGCAATCAATGCCGTCTACGTGCAATTAAGCACAATAATCCACAACACGACCTCAGTCAGCGCCAATCCACGATATAGCCATAGCTAACACCAAAACCACGATGGGACACATAGCCACTCATCAACCACGATATGGCACCTAGCCTATATCAACCACGATGAGGCACAGAGCTACTCATCAAACTACGTGAACTTAATCGCAAATAAATCCACAACGTGACCGCAGTCAACGTCAATCAACGATGTAGCTCAAGGCTAACATCAAACCACGTACTCGAAGTACACCCGTACCTTCTTTCATATCCCAACCCATGCACATGCAACATGTAATAGTGGCATAATAATAAATGCATGCACATGTTATTAAGGCAATCAATCACATTTCCACATTCAGATATCGTGGTCTTAGGTCACCACATTCACTTCCCCTTTTCAAAACCCAAATGCCCCACATTGTGCATAGTATGCATTAATCATGCCAATTTTCACATTCTTATCTTTATTTACATGTTAAATGTAATATATTTCATATTCCTAGTAGGAGTAGGAAACGTACCTTAGTACTGTGTACCATAACATGGTACTTAGTCATATTTTCACATTCTTAATATTACAGTAATTTAAACATAGCCATGAACATATCAAAACTTAGGGTAGGGTACACACCTGATTTGCTTAGCGGTTCACTTAAATCCCGAAAAGCTTGATCTAATGCCTTAGATCTCAATTCCTACATTCGTCCAACCTTAATATATTAGCATAAAGCCTATTCGGCTATAAAACCAAATCCTAGTAGGATTTGTACACTTAATACCTACCTTGTTGCCGATTTCAATACTAATCAAATCCCGAAATCTATGCTATGCTCCTCCTTGTATTCGGCCAAGCACTAAATCTCATCAGGCGTTAGTTTCGGCTTTTTAAACAAACAAGAATTAGATCTAACTATCAAAATAGGCCTTGGCCGAATGCTATAGACACTTACCTTGTGGATTTTAAATCCCAAAATTCACCGAATAACTAAGGAACACGCAGCCTATGGTGTACCTTCGGGTAAAGAACTTCTCTTTCCTTATAGTCGACACTGGGCCAAATCCCGAAACCTTATTTGAAGAAATCGATTGCACCTTCACTTCAACCTTCAAAGATTTGGCTATGGCTAAATGATACTCTCACAACTTTCGGCTTTTGGAGGGATTAGAAAGAAAAGAGTAGGAAGAATAAAGATGGAGGATTCGGCTAGAACACAAGGTATTTCGGCTTGGCAAAAATAAAAGAAGAAGAAGATTTGGTGAAGAGAATTCGGCAGAGGCTTCCAAAGAACAGAAAATAATGCAGAATGGCCTCTCTTTTCCTTTTACAGCCGAAATTACTAGGCTAGAGTCCCTTACTTGGCCACCACTCTTCTATTTTGATAACTTTATCCCTTGATTTATCACTTTAATTATCAACAAAACTTAATCCAATATTTATCTCTTATCTCCTAATAAAAATAATACTAATAATAATCCTCTTTTATCTCTTCCTTATCTATCAAAATAAAAGAAATAATATCCACATTTATCACCCCTTTTAGCCGAATTTTAATAAGAATAAAACCTCATCTTAAACTCCTCCCAAAGACTCCCCAAGCCGTCCATCACTTCCTCTTGTTGCCGCAAAAATAAAAGCTTTCTTCTGCTTCCTAAGTGATTCGAACCCTGACCCAATTGCACATGTAGGTGGCGTCACATGCTAAGCCTTTAAGTGGCATTTCCAGGCCACTTTTACAAGCCCAATTTCATGTCATATTTCCTCCATAAATTTTCTTAAGGCCACCTTGCCTTAATTTCCTCTTTTTAAACTTTAAAACTTATAATTTCCTTACATTTCCAAGTTTCCAAAAATGTTCATTTGCCTCTTTTAAACTCAACATTTCTAAATCATTTCCTTACATTTCCAGGACATTTCCTCACATTTCCAAGACAAGACATTTCCTTACATTTCCAATACATTTCCCTACATTTCCAAGACAAGACATTTCCTTACATTTCCAACACATTTCCCTACATTTCCAAGACAAGACATTTCCTTACATTTCCAACACATTTCCCTACATTTCCAAGACAGGACATTTCCTTACATTTCCAATACAAGACATTTCCAAAAATGTTCACTTTCCTCTTTTGAAACTTAACATTTCTAAATCATTTCCAATGCATTCCCTCATATCTTAGGGTTCCTAAAACTCCTCAGAACACATCCAACACACCCACTGAGCCCACTATCTTATGAATTACGCACGAACGCATAACACCTAATCTAGGATGTTACAGTGGTATCAATGGTTCCGAAAGAAAAAGTAACTTGGGACTTCTTCCAAATTGAGTTCCGTAAGAAATATATCAGTCAGAGATTCATCGATCAGAAACGAAAAGAATTTCTAGAATTAAAACAGGGTCGCATGACTGTGACGGAATATGAGCGAAAGTTTGTCAGATTGAGTCGTTACGCTCGAGAGTGTATATCTACTGAAGCCATTATGTGTAAAAGATTTGAAGTCGGCCTGAATGAAGACATAAAGTTACTTGTTGGCATTCTTGAAATCAAAGAGTTCGTGACATTAGTCGAGCGAGCTTGTAAAGCTGAAGAGCTTGGAAAGGAGAAAAGAAAAGCTGAAGTAGAAGCTAGAGACACTCGAAAAAGATCATCGAGTAAAATTTTCCATTCCGTGCATAAGAAGTTCAGAGATGACCCCAGTCGACAAAAAGCCACTTCAGACTTGCCTAGACGTGATCGACCTGCAATGAGTTCCCGAGCCACTTCGATAGCTAGTGTTGGTAATGTTCCACAGAACTGGGCCGAGTGTAAACATTGTGGGAAATGGCATCCTGGGAGTTGTAGAGTTCGCGATCGGTCCTGCTTTAAATGTGGATCATTGGACCATTTTATTCGAGAGTGCCCGATGTTTTCCGAGCAAAATGCGACTCAGAACACTAGACCGAACAGTGCGCCAGCACATGGTAGACCACTCAGACATTCAGGCAATGTAGGTGGTAGTTAGAGAGGGACGAAGGACACCGCAATACGATCAGAGGCTTGAGCTCCAACTAGAGCTTATGCTACACGAGCCAGAGAGGATGCTTCTTCCCTCGATGTCATTACCGGTACTTTCACCCTTTATGATACTACTGTGATTGCATTGATTGACCCTGGTTCGACTCATTCATATATGTGTGAAACTCTAGTATTCAGCAAGACTCTGCCAATTGAGTCTACTGAGTTTGTGATTCGTGTGTCCAACCCTTTGGGTAGATGTGTTCTTGTTGATAAAGTGTGTAGGGGTTGCCCGTTGATGATTCGGGATTCTTACTTTCCAACCGATTTAATGTTGTTGCCTTTCGATGAGTTCGATATAATTTTTGGAATGGACTGGTTAACTTCGCATGATGCAGTTGTGAATTGCAAAAGAAAGCTTATTGATTTGAGATGTCAGAACGGTGAGATTATTAGAGTTGAATCCAGTGATTTAAGTGGGTTACCTACAATAATATCCTGGATGTTGCCCGGAAGTATGTGAGAAAAGGGTGTGAAGCGTATTTGGCCTATGTACTGGATAATAAAGTGTCTGAAAAATAGATTGAATCTGTACCGGTTGTGTGTGAATACCCAGATGTGTTTCCTGAAGAATTACCGGGTTTACCACCAGTATGAGAGATTGAGTTTGGTATTGAATTAGTACCGGGGACGACTCCGATCTCGATAGCTCCATATCGGATGGCACCTATTGAGTTAAAAGAGTTGAAAGCACAGTTGCAAGAGTTAACTGATAGGGGCTTTACACGATTGAGTTTTTCTCCTTGGGGTGCACCAGTTCTTTTTGTGAAAAAGAAAGATGGAACGATGCGAATGTGTATTGATTATCGGCAACTGAATAAAGTAACTATAAAGAATAAGTACCCACTACCTCGGATTGATGATTTGTTTGATCAGTTGAAAGGGGCTTCAGTATTTTCGAAGATAGATTTGAGATCGGGTTATTATCAGTTGCGAGTCAGAGATACAGATGTACCAAAGACTGCATTTCGGACGAGGTACGGACATTTTGAGTTTCTGGTTATGCCTTTTGGACTCACTAATGCACCTGTTGTTTTTATGGATCTAATGAATCAGGTCTTCAGATAGTTTTTGGATCGGTTTGTAGTAGTGTTTATTGATGATATACTAATCTACTCCAAAGATGAAACCGAGCATGTCGAGCATTTGAGATTAGTGCTACAAACTTTACGAGATCAACAGTTGTATGCAAAGTTTAGTAAATGTGAGTTCTGGATGAATGAAGTCAGCTTCTTGGGTCATGTTGTTTCAGCATCAGGTATTCGGGTGGATCCAAACAAAATAGTGGCTATACTCGATTGGAAACCACCAAAGAATGTTTCTGAGATTTGAAGCTTCCTAGGCCTTGCGGGATACTATAGACAGTTTGTAAAAGGTTTTCCTGTGGTAGCTACACCTTTGACAAAGCTACTACAGAAAGATGTCAAGTTTGAGTGGTCGGAAAAGTGTCAGAAAAGTTTCGAGCAGCTGAAAGCCCTTTTGACCGAAGCTCCAATGTTAGCTCAGCCTGAATCTGGTAAAGAATTTGTCGTTTTTAGTGATGCTTCTTTGAATGGGTTGGTTTGCGTTTTGATGCGGGAAGGCAAAGTTATAGCCTACGCTTCGAGACAATTAAAGCCGCATGAAAGAAATTATCCGACTCACGATCTGGAATTAGCAGCCATTGTTTTCGCATTGAAAATTTGGCGTCATTACTTATTCGGTGAGAAATGTCACGTTTATTCGAATCGTAAAAGTCTAAAGCATTTGATGACTCAGAAAGATTTGAACTTGAGACAACGTAGATGGTTAGAATTGTTGAAAGACTATGAGTTGGTGATTGACTACCATACGGGGAAAGCTAACGTTGTTGCAGATGCGTTAAGTCGAAAATCATTGTTTGCTCTTCGTGCAATGAACACACAAATGGTTATGTCTGGTGATGGTTCGATCATAGCCGAGTTACAAGCAAGACCGATGTTTATTCAGCAAATTTGTGATGCACAGAAAGTTGACAAAGATTTGATTGCTAGTCGAATTCAGTGTGAAAAAGATACGGAATCAGAGTTTCAAATTGATGCAAATGACTGTTTGAACTTTAAAAGCCAAATGTGTGTTCCGAAGAACTCAGATTTGATTCAGATGATTCTGAGTGAGGCTCATAGTGGTCGATTATCGATACATCCGGGTAGCACGAAAATGTTAACGATTTGAAACAGTTCTATTGGTGGCCTGGCATTGAACGGGATATATCTGAATTTGTTTAAAAGTGCTTAATCTGTCAGCAAGTAAAAGCCGAGCATCAAGTGCCTTCTGGGTTACTTCAACCGATCATGATACCTAAATGGAAATGGGATAGAATCACTATGGATTTTGTATCTGGTTTGCCTATGACACCGAGCAAGAAAGATGCAGTCTGGGTTATAGTAGATAGACTGACCAAATCAGCTCATTTTGTACCGGTTCGTACAGATTATTCACTCGATAAACTTGCTGAGTTTTATATATCTCAATTTGGGAGATTACATGGTGTGCCGAGTTATATTATCTCAGACAGAGACCCGAGATTCACATCGCGATTTTGGAAGAAGTTGCAGGATGCTTTAGGTACTAAACTTCATTTTAGCCTTTCACCTGCAGACAGACGGTCAGTCTGAGCGAACCATTCAAACACTTGAGGACATGTTGAGATGTTGCGTTCTCGAGTTTGAAGGTACGTGGGAAAAGTGCTTACCTTTGATTGAATTTGCTTATAATAAAAGTTTTCAATCAAGTATCAAAATGGCACCTTATGAAGCTCTATATGGCCGCAAGTGTCGTACGCCATTGTACTGGATCGAGCTCAGTGAGAATAAGATACAATGGGTTGATTTGATTAAAAAGACTGAACAGAAAGTGGCTATAATCAAAGATAGTTTGAAAGCTGCATCAGATCGTCAAAAGTCTTACGCTGATTTGAAACGTAAAGATATAAAATTTCAAGTCAGAGATCGAGTATTCTTGAAAGTATCTCCGTGGAAGAAAGTACTTCGTTTTGGTCGGAAAGGCAAACTGAGTCCGAGATTTATCGGACCGTATGAAATCATCGAACGTATTGGGCCTGTAGCTTATAGATTGAGGTTACCCTCTAAATTAGAAAAGATACATGATGTATTTCATGTTTCGACGCTTCGTAGATACAAATCAGATCCGTCACATGTGATTGCTCCATCTGAGATTGAAATCCGACCCGATATGACGTATGAGGAAGAACTGATCCGTATTTTAGCTCGGGAAATGAAAGAATTAAGAAACAAAAGAATTCCATTAGTGAAAGTACTATGGAATCGGCACGGAGTTGAAGTATAACATCCTAAAGTAGGGGTTATTTGTGCTTAAACTGTTTTGCTTATTATTGGAATTACTGTGATGTTATTCGTGGTATAGTAGGACTTAATTATGAACTTTGAGTAGGCTCGAGTGTTAGGAAAATTTGTTGGTAAAGCTTTAAAGATAGGGAGCCTTAGTAAGTAGGGGTTACAAGTTAAATAAGGGAATATTAGACACTGAAAAGACCTTGGAAAAGTGGCAAAAGGGAGGCCACTTAAGGGCTAGGGTTGACTCCATCAAGGGGAGCAAGGGAGCCAGTGTTCGAGTTGCGGAATTCCCCTTTCTACTCTTTATTTTGGACGACAAGAGAGAGAGAAAAGTGTTTAATTTAAACACTTCAGGATAATATGGATAATAAGGATTTTTATTGGGATTTTTTATTATCATTATTTGAATAATCTTTTAATAGTTGGCAAAGAGGAAATATAGGCATTTGACTAATTCAAACTTATTTGAATTAGTGGCCAAGAGTGGTTCAAAGAGGTGGCCGAATTTTGAACTCCTTGGAGAGGAGTGGACGGCAAGGAGACTAGGTGATAGGGGGGAGTGCCGAATTTTCTTAGTCTTTTTACTTGGTAATTTTCGGCTAGCATCTCTTTTCTTTCTTTTTCAACCTCTCTCAGAAAATCGATACCTTCATTGCCATCTTCCTTTTTCTTTCTTTGATCCTTGGCCGAATCTCCCTACACTCTTATCCCCCATCTATTTCTTTTCTTTTCTTCTCAAAACCGAAACCCCTATCTTCTTTTCCCTTCTCTTTTTCTTTCTTTATTAGCCGAACATCCTCAACTCTTGTTGCGAAAGTCCCTTTCTCCCTATTTTGTGTAGCTTTGGCCGAATATTAAGATTAGTATAGTCTCTCCGGGATTTCTTCTTCCAATCGTTTAGTGAAGGGACTCCGGGATTTTGGAAATAGTCAAGTGAAGCCTCCATTCGTTAGCTATCAGTCTTGGGAAGTGAAGCAGATTTACATATTGTGAGGTGGTTAGTGTTCAAAAGGCGTGTAGGAGTAAGGATATCTTGTGTGGCCGATTGTCTCTTCGGGATGTAGGGCTATCGTCAGTAACAGGTGTGTACATACACCCTTTATAACTAATTAATGTGCTAAGTATTTTGTGTATGCTAAATCGGACTTGTGTAGCTTCGGATTTAATACCATAAAGGTACAAGCAAGGCTTCAGGTAAGTCCTTGTCAAATGAGTTTACTACCTGATGCTTATGGAAGCATGACATATTTGGTATATGTGGCATATAATATATGGCTGATGATAAATCCTATGTATGTTGCTAAACAAGCATGTTGGCATGTTTTCTGTTAAATGCATATCATTGATTGATGTGGGTTGAATGAGAGGAGGGGGAAGTGATATTCGTGTCGACAGACACCAGTGGTTTGGTACCACATTTCGTGACTACGGTCACTAGAGGTTTGGCACCTCATAGCGTCTCGTCCCAGTGGCTTAGCACCACAGTGGGTTGGCCCCACAGATGATAATATGGGATTGACGCCAGTGATTTGGTATCACACGTGGATTGGCCCCACAACTTATGATTTGTGACTTCGAGTCACTAGTGGTTTGGCACCACCAGTGGTTTGGCACCACAATATTGATGGATATCGTGACTTTGGTCACCAGTGGTTTGGCACCACCAGTGGTTTGGTACCACACGGGGTAGAGAAAGGTGTTTGGATGGCTAGGTTGGGTGCATGTTTAATTTAGTCATGATTTGTGTATGATGTTACATTAAACTGGGGGAAGGGTTACACATTGGGTCTTGGTGACTCACCTTCTCCTTTAATATTTTTCCAGGTGACACGTAGATCGCGGATGAGGAGCCGGATGGACTCGAGGTGGCCATGCAGTGAAAATATGAACTAAATGGATTTTGAATTGTTTTATTATATTTTAGTTTTATTTGTTCAGTTGTAATAAGGCCTCCTAAGATTATTTTTTTTATTATTTTACGTGTTTGGATAATTTGTTTAAATCACTTAGTGACTTTAAAATGATTACACAAGTTTTCTTAAGTTCAAACGTAAAATGTTTTTCTGTGCCATCGGGTACATTGATAAAAAGGGTAACAACCTGACTTAAATGATTTATAACAACAAAGCCAAGTGATGTTTTCTTCATACGCCTCAATGTTTTTTTTTCAAGACAATTGAGAATGAAATGTTTTGACAAAACTTAAATCGGCTTAAAGGGATTTTACAAAACGTTTTCTTCTGTAACATACCAGATTCGGTCATAATGTTTGGGCCGGGTTTGGGGTGTTACAAAATTGGTATCAGAGCCCAGTTCAAAGCTCGGCTGTGGGGGGCCCAAGGCCCAAAATGTTTTGGTAGGCCTTCTTGAAATATTTTTGGTTTTGAATAGCATGGCACCGAGTCTCCGGCACCGATTCGCCCAGGTAAGTACTCCTAACTACTGTATGAATTATTATCTGTAGAAGGGTAGGTAGGGAACGTAGATAGTATGATAGGTACTTAAACCCTAGGACTAGTATACCCCAACAAATCACATAAGACTTTAAATGCCTAATTAAACAAACTTATGGTCAAGTCGCCGAGTTAGGGTGTGGTAACCCCTGTGCGCATGTCTAGGATTGGATCCGGAAGAGCCTGGTACTTAAGCAGTCCTCGTGACTCACCTCCTCTTCGCAGGAATCCTACCTGGTGCGTAGCTTTGGTTCACCCTAACCAAGAGGACTCGGTCATAGGCTAAACACACTAAATAAAACCCGAAAGGGATTAGCCATGTTTTGATGGAAACTTTAGTTTTAAAATCATTAAAATACTCCTTTAGATAGTAGCAAAAATTTATTTGTGGAAAATTTTCAAAATATTTTCCGTTTTCAAAATTACCAAAATGCCCCTAGTGGCAAAATTACGAAAATGCCCTTGGTTTCTAAAATTACCGTATTGCCCTGATTTCAATCAAACTTTTTACTTTACGAAAGCATCCAAAAACTTTATCTTTTCAAAATAATACCCTGACTTTGGAAATTTACAAAATTACCCCTGGTTGACAAAATTACCAAAATACCCCTGGTTCCAAAATTCTGCTGTACCTTTAATTTGTGAAATTTTCGAAAATACCCTCTAGCATTGGAAATTCCAAAATGTCCTGATTTATTAAAATTTTCAAAATTTCTTTGATTTGTTACAAAAATACCCTTGTAGGAAAATGACGAAAATACCCCTGGGATAGAGACGGACAGAAATGTCCGAAGAGTGAATGTGTATGGAAGGTATTAGGGAATGGATGTGCTTTTCTGTGAACTAGGATAGAGAACTTAAAACTTTGATTGATCGAAAGAATCCCTATTAAGCTTTCTTCATAAAATTTCGTCGTGGATAATCAGTGAAATAGTTACTAATCCATAAAATTTCTTAATCAGACTAAGCCTCAATCGCTAGAAATAAACTCTAGAGGATGTGGCCGTCGTGGACGCGGTAGGGGTAGGATGACCGTGTCAGAACCCGTTAGGTCGGGTCAGGGATCTGAGAATGAGGTACCACCGCCACCACCACCCCCAACTTTTGGAGCTGAAGAGCAGGATCAGACAGGGAGGCCCATGTCTACTAACCAGAGACCAGCTCAGTGTAATCGCTGTGGGAAATCACATTGGGGAGGATGTTGGACCGGTGAAAGAGGATGCTTTGAATGTGGGTCGTTGGATCACCGTGTAAGGGATTGCCCTCGGAAGTTAGCTAAGAATCAGTCAGAGGGTCAGAACCGTGCTTAGGTTAGAAATGTGGGACCACCACAGAGGGGTCGTGGTAATTTTAGAGGAGGCAATGGTTCTAGTCGAGGTCGCGGAATACCGGCCAGAGGTGCAGGCAACACGGAAGTAAGGCAGCCTGGTTTAGTCTACGCAGCGAGGCGTCGAGAGGAGGGTGACGCACCGGACGTCATAACCGGTACGTTCCTAATTTTTGGTCTTCCATATGTTGCATTAATTGATGTGGGTTCGACGCATTCATACGTTGCTAGTAGTATAGTAGAGACTATGAACCTAGACTTTGAGACTACTTCTAGGGAGATGACAGTAATTAGCCCTCTAGGTCACTCTGTAGAAGTAAACAAGTTATATGGAGATGTACCCCTAGAACTCCAAGGGGTAGTGTTCTTAGCGGATTTGATGGAGCTACCGTTTAAGGAATTCAACCTGATACTCGGAATGGATTGGCTGGTGAGGTACCAAGCCAGTTTGGACTGCGCGGCTAAGCGCATGATGTTGAGAACAATGGAAGGCGAAGAGGTGGTAATGATAGGTATCAGAAGGGAATATCTATCAAATGTGTAACACCCCAAACCCGCCCCAAACATTACGACCGAATTTGGTTTGCTACAGAGAAAACATTTTGAAACCCGTTTTAAAACCGATTTAAGTTTTGTCGAAAATCTTTCATTTTCAAGTCTCTTGTTAAAAAAAACCATACTTAGTGTTGTTTAAAAATATTTATTGAGTCGAGTTGTTTATAGATTTCAAATGTTAAGAAATAGTTCTAAACAAATTAATCCAAAACATAGAATAATAAAAATATATCTAGGAGGCCTTATTACAACTTAATTAAAATAAAACCAACATTTAAATAAAACAAAATCCAAGTTCATCTAATTATAATTTTCACTGCATGGCCACCTCGAGTCCATCCGGCTCCATCTCCGCGATCTACTCATCTGCAAAATGTTAAGGGAAAGGGGTGAGTCACCAAGACTCAGTGTGTAATCCCCCACCCGGTAAAGTAACTCATACACAAGTCATTAATAAACATGCACATGCAACCCAACCTAACCATCCATACTCCTTTTCTACCCCGTGTGGTCAAAACCACTGGTGGTCAAAACCACTGGTGGTCAAAACCACTGATGACTTAGAGTCACAAATCAAATGATAGGGCCAACCCATCGTGTGGTCAAAACCACTGATGACCATGAGTCACAATTTATCAAATGTGGTCAAAACCACTGGTGGTACCAAACCACTGGGACTTAGTCGCAAATAATCAATCGTTGTGGTCAAAACCACTGATGACCATTGGTACCAAATAATCTGATGGGGCCAACCCATCTTGTGGTCAAAACCACTGACGACAGTCCATAATATCATTCCCCTCCTCTCATCAATCCCATCATCACATGCTTTTATAACAATTTTTATAAATCATACCGTAGCATTTATTCTTCATGTGATGGCATGCAAATCATATATAAAAAATCACAAGTTAGGGGACTTACCCGGAAACCATGCTTAGCCATAAGCAAATCACTACCACATAGGTGAATAACAACAACAATAACCATGTAAATTAATAAAGTGTGTAGTGAGTTCTTACACACCTGTTACTATCGTAATTCCTAGATCCCAAAAAGCTGATCTACGGTGCTAGATCTTGACCCTAATGCCTTTGAGTACTAACTACGGCAACCGGTACGCGAATTTGCTTCACTTTCCTACAATCAGCAACCATTAATATAATAGCCTTCGGCTTTAGAATAATCGAAAGAATAAATCCTTAAAATAAATCCTTACCACCTTTAAAATTCGGCCAAGATACTTCTAAATGGAAGAGAGTTTCGGCACACCCAAAGGAGTATATTCGGCTAATAAAGAAATTATTAAGAAGAAAGGGAAATTAGGGGCTTCGGTTTTGAGAAGAAAATAAAAGAAATAAATGGAAGATGATGGTGTAAGAGATTCGGCCAAAGTTTAGAAAATAAAAGAATGGTTTTTGTTTTTGATTAAAAGTTGAAAAGAGAGTGAAAAAGAATTGACCAAAGGAAGAAAAAGAGAGATGGAAGAAATGGAATTCGGTCAACACAATTTTTAACCAAAGAAGAAAATGCACAAAATACAAAATGTAGTTTGGCTAAAAGGGACAATTGAGAGAGAAAGAAAGTGGTATTTTGTTTCAAACAAAAATAAAGTTGTCATCAAAAGAATTTTGCACCAAAAGTACCTAAAACATTCGGCCAACAATGAGAGCTTTTTGGAGAGGAAAAACAAACACAAAATGATGCACAAAACAAAAGATTGGCCAATATCCCTCCCAAACTACCTACCAAAAATTCGGCCACTCCCCCCCTAGCCTTACATGCTGTCCACATTCATGCATTAAGGCATAGGATTTCTTTCCTAAACATTCTCCACCTTCCATGCCTTTGACCCCTCTTAATACCATAACTTAGGATTTCCTTTCCCCAAGTTCAAGCTTATCTTATCCCAAATACATACTTTCCTAATCTAACATTCAACTTACCAAAAATTGAAAGTCCAAGCTTATCATAAACAATGGTTGACCGTCCATCAATGCTAGAACAAACATAAAAATAAACTCTTTAAAATGCTAAACATGCTACTCGAACCTCTAACCTCAAGCCACCTTTCAAGCTCCTTAACCAACTTGCCACTTACTCCTCTTGTGCTTTAAATGAACACTTAAATTAACTTAAGTGCTAAGCTCACCTAATCCACTTCATTAAATAAACCATACTAAAATTATTCTAACTTCCTAAATAAAAACAAGCCTTCACCAGACTATTCTAACACACAAAATTCCTACCTGAGGCAACACAAAAATAATATTCAAATTTTCCTAAAGCCCAATTCCCAATCGGCCCAATCCTACTAGGCCCAATTTTGGGATGTTACAGATCTACCCTCCTTAAAGAAATTTCGTCCTCGAAATTTCCAACTAGCTAACAGTCGTACCTCCTATCTCGCCACACTACGCTCCTGCTGCGCACTCTGCTCTTAATAAAACCAATATACTTTCTATGAACAGTCCCAAAGTTCACACTCAAGGTTCTAGATGCTTTACTAGCGATGGTTCCGACACAGCCATTTTACCTCTACCGCGTCCACGAGTTTTGTGACCACGCCCCCTAGAACTCATATCTAGCGTCACGATTTAATCTGACTTAAGAAATTTTATGCATTAGAAATTTTTTTGTTCCACTGTTTATCCACGAGCAAATTTTATGAAATGAAGTTTTCAAAAGTTGTTCTTTCGATCATTCAAAGTTTCATCTAAAGTTCTCTATTCTAACTCAAACATTCACATTCTTCACAAAAGACACATCCATCCTTCCATGTCACTTTCTTGAGCATTCCCAACCTAGGGTAATTTCGTCATTTTCCTATAGGGGTATTTCGGTAATAATTCAGGGTTAACTTTGAAAATAATTTCCAAATTAAAGATATTCCAAAAATCTCGGGGGTCACCTTGAAAATTTGTTTTTCAAATCAGAGATGTTGCAAAAAAAAAATTTCAGAAATCGGGGTTGTTTCAGTAATTTTGAAAGTTAAGGGCATTTTCGTAAATTCTCCAAATTAGGATAGCTCGATATTTGCAAAACAGAAGTTTTGTAATGTAGAAACATTTCGGTAAAAATCGAGGGTAATATGAAAATTTAAAAACCAAGGGCATTTTGGTAATTTTATCAACCAGGGGTATTTTCGTAAATTCTGCCACTAGGGGCATTTTGGTAATTTTCGTAAACTGGGAATATTTTGAAGATTTTTCCAAAATAAATTTTTCCTAATATCTAGAGAGTACTTAAACAATTTTAAAACTCGAGTTTTCATGAAAACATGGCTAATCCCTTTCGGGTTTTATTTATTGTGTTTAGCCTATGACCGAGTCCTCTAGGTTAGAGTGAACCGAAGCTACGCACCAGGTAGGAATCTCGCGAAGAGGAGGTGAGTCACGAGGACTGCTTAAGTACCAAGCTCTTCCGGATCCAATCCTAGACATGCGTACCAAGGTTACCACACCCTAACTCGACGACTTGGTCCTAGGTTGGTTTTATTTAGGCCATTAAAGTCTTATGTCTTTGTTTGGGGTAAACTAGTCCTAAAGTTTAAGATACTTATCACTATCTACGTCCCATGCTTCTTACCCTTCTACAGTAAATAATTCATACAAAAAGTTAGAGGTATTTACCAGGGCGGATCGGTGCCGGAGACTCGGTGCCATGCTTATTCAAAACAAAAATATTTCAAAAAGGCCTACCAAAACATTTTTGGGCCTTGGGCCCCCACAGCCGAGCTTTGAACTGGGCTCTGATACCAATTTTGTAACACCCCAAACCCGGCCCAAACATTACGACCGAATTTGGTTTGCTACAGAGAAAACATTTTGAAACCCGTTTTAAAACCGATTTAAGTTTTGTCGAAAATCTTTCATTTTCAAGTCTCTTGTTAAAAAAAACCATACTTAGTGTTGTTTAAAAATATTTATTGAGTC
Organism: Gossypium australe; assembly: GCA_005393395.2. Classification (NCBI taxonomy): domain Eukaryota; kingdom Viridiplantae; phylum Streptophyta; class Magnoliopsida; order Malvales; family Malvaceae; genus Gossypium; species Gossypium australe. The sequence continues at coordinate 6,192,329 of CM016619.1, read as the reverse complement.
GAGTTGTTTATAGATTTCAAATGTTAAGAAATAGTTCTAAACAAATTAATCCAAAACATAGAATAATAAAAATATATCTAGGAGGCCTTATTACAACTTAATTAAAATAAAACCAACATTTAAATAAAACAAAATCCAAGTTCATCTAATTATAATTTTCACTGCATGGCCACCTCGAGTCCATCCGGCTCCATCTCCGCGATCTACTCATCTGTAAAATGTTAAGGGAAAGGGGTGAGTCACCAAGACTCAGTGTGTAATCCCCCACCCGGTAAAGTAACTCATACACAAGTCATTAATAAACATGCACATGCAACCCAACCTAACCATCCATACTCCTTTTCTACCCCGTGTGGTCAAAACCACTGGTGGTCAAAACCACTGATGACTTAGAGTCACAAATCAAATGATGGGGCCAACCCATCGTGTGGTCAAAACCACTGATGACCATGAGTCACAATTTATCAAATGTGGTCAAAACCACTGGTGGTACCAAACCACTGGGACTTAGTCGCAAATAATCAATCGTTGTGGTCAAAACCACTGATGACCATTAGTCACAAATAATCTGATGGGGCCAACCCATCTTGTGGTCAAAACCACTGACGACAGTCCATAATATCATTCCCCTCCTCTCATCAATCCCACCATCACATGCTTTTATAACAAATTTTATAAATCATACCGTAGCATTTATTCTTCATGTGATGGCATGCAAATCATATATAAAAAATCACAAGTTAGGGGACTTACCCGGAAACCATGCTTAGCCATAAGCAAATCACTACCACATAGGTGAATAACAACAACAATAACCATGTAAATTAATAAAGTGTGTAGTGAGTTCTTACACACCTGTTACTATCGTAATTCCTAGATCCCAAAAAGCTGATCTACGATGCTAGATCTTGACCCTAATGCCTTTGAGTACTAACTACGGCAACCGGTACGCGAATTTGCTTCACTTTCCTACAATCGGCAACCATTAATATAATAGCCTTCGGCTTTAGAATAATCGAAAGAATAAATCCTTAAAATAAATCCTTACCACCTTTAAAATTCGGCCAAGATACTTCTAAATGGAAGAGAGTTTCGGCACACCCAAAGGAGTATATTCGGCTAATAAAGAAATTATTAAGAAGAAAGGGAAATTAGGGGCTTCGGTTTTGAGAAGAAAATAAAAGAAATAAATGGAAGATGATGGTGTAAGAGATTCGGCCAAAGTTTAGAAAATAAAAGAATGGTTTTTGTTTTTGATTAAAAGTTGAAAAGAGAGTGAAAAAGAATTGACCAAAGGAAGAAAAAGAGAGATGGAAGAAATGGAATTCGGTCAACACAATTTTTAACCAAAGAAGAAAATGCACAAAATACAAAATGTAGTTTGGCTAAAAGGGACAATTGAGAGAGAAAGAAAGTGGTATTTTGTTTCAAACAAAAATAAAGTTGTCATCAAAAGAATTTTGCACCAAAAGTACCTAAAACATTCGGCCAACAATGAGAGCTTTTTGGAGAGGAAAAACAAACACAAAATGATGCACAAAACAAAAGATTGGCCAATACCCCTCCCAAACTACCTACCAAAAATTCGGCCACTCCCCCCTAGCCTTACATGCCGTCCACATTCATGCATTAAGGCATAGGATTTCTTTCCTAAACATTCTCCACCTTCCATGCCTTTGACCCCTCTTAATACCATAACTTAGGATTTCCTTTCCCCAAGTTCAAGTTTATCTTATCCCAAATACATACTTTCCTAATCTAACATTCAACTTACCAAAAATTGAAAGTCCAAGCTTATCATAAACAATGGTTGACCGTCCATCAATGCTAGAACAAAAATAAAAATAAACTCTTTAAAATGCTAAACATGCTACTCGAACCTCTAACCTCAAGCCACCTTTCAAGCTCCTTAACCAACTTGCCACTTACTCCTCTTGTGCTTTAAATGAACACTTAGATTAACTTAAGTGCTAAGCTCACCTAATCCACTTCATTAAATAAACCATACTAAAATTATTCTAACTTCCTAAATAAAAACAAGCCTTCACCAGACTATTCTAACACACAAAATTCCTACCTGAGCCAACACAAAAATAATATTCAAATTTTCCTAAAGCCCAATTCCCAATCGGCCCAATCCTACTAGGCCCAATTTTGGGATGTTACAAAATGTGGTCTCTGCACTGAAGGCTGAGAAGATGGTCAAGAAGGGTTGTGAGGCGTTTTTGGTTCGAATCTGTGCCTTGGAAGCTAAGGAGTCAGCGGTTGAGAAGGTCCGAACAGTAAGGGAATTCGCTGATGTGTTTCCAGAAGAACTTCCGGGTCTGCCTCCAGATCGGGAAGTTGAATTTGGTATAGACTTGTTACCCGGAACGGCGCCAGTGTCTATAGCACCCTACCGAATGGCACCAAAGGAATTGGTGGAGCTGAAAGCTCAAATTCAGGAGCTCTTGGACCGTGGGTTTATCCGACCAAGTATATCTCCTGGGGAGCACCTGTGTTGTTTGTCAAGAAAAAGGACGGGTATCGACTACCGCCAACTGAATAAGTTGACGATCAAAAACAAGTATCCGTTACCTCGGATTGATGACTTGTTTGACCAATTGAAGGGTGCATCAGTTTTCTCGAAGATAGATCTTAGGTCAGGGTATCATCAACTTAAAGTGAAGGAGGTTGATGTTTACAAGATGGCATTTCGCACTCGGTATGGGCATTACGAGTTTCTAGTGATGCCATTTGGGTTGACCAACGCACCTGCAGCGTTCATGGACTTAATGAATAGGGTGTTTCAGCAGTACCTGGATCAATTTGTCGTGGTATTTATAGACGACATATTGGTTTACTCAAAGACGGAGGAAGAGCATGATATGCATTTGCGAATAGTTCTGCAAGAACTAAGGGAGAAGCAGTTATTTGCCAAATTCAGTAAGTGCGAATTTTGGCTTAAGGAGGTGGCTTTCTTGGGTCACGTAGTGTCAGCTGAAGGGATTAGAGTGGATCCTCGTAAGGTTGAAGCGGTGTTGGATTGGAAACCACCTAGGTCAGTGGCGGAAATTCGGAGTTTTCTGGGTCTGGCAGGGTACTATCGAAGATTTGTTGAAGGATTCTTTTTAATCGCGGCACCGTTGACTAAGTTATTAAGGAAAGGAGTTCCATTTGTATGGTCGGAGAAGCAGCAGAAAAGTTTTGACAAGCTAAGAAAGATTCTGACAGAAGCTCCGATTCTGGTACAGCCTGAGGCAGGGAAGTTATTTACGGTTTATTGTGATGCATCCCATACTGGTTTGGGATGTGTGTTGATGCAAGAAGGGAAGGCAGTGGCCTATGCGTCCCGTCAGCTAAGACCGCATGAGGTTAACTATCTGACGCACGACTTGGAATTAGCAGCAGTAGTCTTCGCTTTGAAAATATGGAGGCATTACCTGTATGGGGAGAAGTCGATAGTCTACACAGATCACAAAAGTCTGAGGTATCTTTTGACTCAGAAGGATTTGAATTTGAGGCAGCGCCGATGGATTGAATTGTTGAAGGACTACGACTGTTCAATTGAGTACCATCCGGGCAAAGCTAATGTAGTGGCTGGCGTGTTAAGCCGGAAGGTCGTAACGGACTTAAGGGCGATGTTTGCTCACTTCAGTTTATATGACGATGGGAGTCTTTTGGCGAAACTGCAAGTTAAGCCGACTTGGATCGAGGAGATTAAGGAAAAATAGTTAGCAGATGAAAGTTTGAATGTGCGGAGATTGCAAGTTCAAGATAGTGGTTTAGAAGGGTATAGTTTGTCTGAAGATGGAGTATTATACTTTCAAGGGCGAGCTTGTATGTCGAAAGATGTGGAATTGAGACAAAGAATTCTTCGAGATGCTCATAGCAGCCCATACGCTATGCATCCGGGAGGTAGCAAGATGTATAGAGATTTGCGGAAACAGTTCTGGTGACCTGGGTTGAAGCGCGAGGTAACTGAATTCGTGGGGAAGTGTTTGACGTGTCAGCAGGTTAAAGCGGAACATCAGTTGCCATCAGGTTTACTTCAACCAGTGAAGATCCCTCAGTGGAAATGGGAGAGGATCACTATGGATTTCGTCAGTGGATTACCCCTCACGCCTAGTAAGAAAGACTCGGTCTGGGTAATTGTGGATCGACTAACCAAGTCAGCTCATTTCATACCAGTAAGAGTGGATTATTCGCTTCAGAAGCTAGCAAAACTGTATGTAGCCGAAATTGTAAGATTGCATGGTGTGCCAATATCGATTATCTCGGATAGGGATCCTAGGTTCACGTCAAGGTTCTAGAAAGCGTTGCATCAAGCTTTAGGCACACGATTGGATTTCAGTACAGCTTTCCATCCACAAACCGACGGACAATCGGAAAGAGTGATTCAGATCTTAGAAGATATGCTGAGAGGCTGTATTTTGGATTTCAGTGATAGTTGGGAGGAGTATCTACCATTGGCAGAATTCGCTTATAACAATAGTTATCAAGCGAGTATTCAGATGGCACCGTTCGAGGCACTGTATGGACGGAAGTGCCATACTCCTACGTGTTGGACGGAGTTGAGTGAACGACATGTCTTGGGCCCAGAGTTGGTAACAGAAACGGAAGATAAAGTTAAGGTGATTTGGGCTCGTCTCAAGGAAGCGTCGGATAGGCAGAAGTCTTATGCCGATCTCAAGCGCAAGGAAGTGGAATATGAGGTAGGAGATAAGGTTTTTCTGAAGGTGTCGCCTTGGAAAAAGGTGTTGCGATTTGGGCGAAAAGGGAAGCTAAGCCCTAGGTTTATTGGGCCATATACCGTGTTAAAGCGAGTGGGACCGGTAGCTTATCAGCTCGAGTTGCCGACAGAGTTGAGTCAGATTCATGACGTCTTCCATGTGTCGATGCTTAGGCGATATCGGTCAGATCCATCACACGTTGTGTCAGTGGCAGAGATTGAGGTGAACTCAGACTTATCTTTCGGGGAGGAGCCAGTCCAGATCTTGGATCGAGATATCAAAGTTCTTCGCAGGAAGTCAGTACCTTTGGTGAAAGTGCTATGGCGAAACCATGGTTCAGAGGAAGCGACGTAGAAACCCGAGGATGTGATGCGGCAGCAATACCCCCACCTCTTTTGATCAGGTAATTTCGGGGCCGAAATTATTTTAAGGGGGTAGAACTGTAACATCCTAAAGTAGGGGTTATTTGTGATTAAACTGTTTTGCTTATGATTGGAATTGCTGTGATGTTATTCGTGGTGTAGTAGGACTTAATTATGAACTTTGAGTAGGCTCGAGTGTTAGGAAAATTTGTTGGTAAAGCTTTAAAGATAGGGAGCCTTAGTAAGTAGGGGTTACAAATTAAATAAGGGAATATTAGACACTGAAAAGACCTTGGAAATGTGGCAAAAGGGAGGCCACTTAAGGGCTAGGGTTGACGCCATCAAGGGGAGCAAGGGAGCCAGTGTTCGAGTTGCGGAATTCCCCTTTCTACTCTTTATTTTGGACGGTAAGAGAGAGAGAGAAGTGTTCAATTTAAACATTTCAGGATAATATGGATAATAAAGATTTTTATTGGGATTTTTTATTATCATTATTTGAATAATCTTTTAATAGTTGCCAAAGAGGAAATATAGGCATTTGACTAATTCAAACTTATTTGAATTAGTGGCCAAGAGTGGTTCAAAGAGGTGGTCGAATTTTGAACTCCTTGTAGAGGAGTGGACGGCAAGGAGACTAGGTGATAGGGGGGAGTGCCGAATTTTCTTAGTCTTTTTACTTTGTAATTTTCGGCTAGCATCTCTTTTCTTTCTTTTTCAACCTCTCTCAGAAAATCGATACCTTCATTGCCATCTTCCTTTTTCTTTCTTTGATCCTTGGCCGAATCTCCCTACACTCTTATCCCCCATCTATTTCTTTTCTTCTCTTCTCAAAACCGAAACCCCTATCTTCTTTTCCCTTCTCTTTTTCTTTCTTCATTAGCCGAACATCCTCCACTCTTGTTGCCGAAAGTCCCTTTCTCCCTATTTTGTGTAGCTTTGGCCGAATATTAAGATTAGTATAGTCTCTCCGGGATTTTTTCTTCCAATCGTTTAGTGAAGGGACTCCGGGATTTTGGAAATAGTCAAGTGAAGCCTCCATTCGTTAGCTATCAGTCTTGGGAAGTGAAGCAAATTTACATATCGTGAGGTGGTTAGTGTTCAAAAGGCGTGTAGGATCAAGGATATTTTGTGTGGCCGATTGTCTCTTCGGGATTTAGGGCTATCGTCAGTAATAGGTGTGTACATACACACTTTATAACTAATTAATGTGCTAAGTATTTTGTGTATGCTAAATCGGACTTGTGTAGCTTCGGATTTAATACCATAAAGGTACAAGCAAGGCTTCAGGTAAGTCCTTGTCAAATGAGTTTACTACCTGATGCTTATGGAAGCATGACATATTTGGTATATGTGGCATATAATATATGGCTGATGATAAATCCTATGTATGTTGCTAAACAAGCATGTTGGCATGTTTTCTGTTAAATGCATATCATTGATTGATGTGGGTTGAATGAGAGGAGGGGGAAGTGATATTCGTGTCGACGGACACCAGTGGTTTGGTACCACATTTCGTGACTACGGTCACCAGAGGTTTGGCACCTCATAGCGTCTCGTCCCAGTGGCTTAGCACCACAGTGGGTTGGCCCCACAGATGATAATATGGGATTGACGCCAGTGATTTGGTATCACACATGGATTGGCCCCACAACTTATGATTTGTGACTTCGAGTCACCAGTGGTTTGGCACCACCAGTGGTTTGGCACCACAATATTGATGGATATCGTGACTTTGGTCACCAGTGGTTTGGCACCACCAGTGGTTTGGTACCACACGGGGTAGAGAAAGGTGTTTGGATGGCTAGGTTGGGTGCATGTTTAATTTAGTCATGATTTGTGTATGATGTTACATTAAACCGGGGGAAGGGTTACACATTGGGTCTTGGTGACTCACCTTCTCCTTTAATATTTTTCCAGGTGACACGTAGATCGCGGATGAGGAGCCGGATGGACTCGAGGTGGCCATGCAGTGAAAATATGGACTAAATGGATTTTGAATTGTTTTATTATATTTTGGTTTTATTTGTTCAGTTGTAATAAGGCCTCCTAAGATTATTTTTTTTATTATTTTACGTGTTTGGATAATTTGTTTAAATCACATAGTGACTTTAAAATGATTACACAAGTTTTCTTAAGTTCAAATGTAAAATGTTTTTCTGTGCCATCGGGTACATTGATAAAAAGGGTAACAACCTGACTTAAATGATTTATAACAACAAAGCCAAGTGATGTTTTCTTCATACGCCTCAATGGTTTTTTTTTTCAAGACAATTGAGAATGAAATGTTTTGACAAAACTTAAATCGGCTTAAAGGGATTTTACAAAACGTTTTCTTCTGTAACATACCAGATTCGGTCATAATGTTTGGGCCGAGTTTGGGGTGTTACATGAAGAGGCTACGTGGGAGCCTGAGGATTCAATGAGGCAACAATATCCGACGTTGTTTAACGGTAAGATTTTCGGGGACAAAAATCCTTAAGGGGGAAGAGTTGTAACAGACCAAATTTGACCCTAATCAAAACGGTGGTTTCGGGACCACGAATCCGAGTCTGAGAAATATTTTAATATTATATTTTGTGTTTATTATATGTGAATTAATGTGTGTGAAAGTCTCGTAAAAAAATTTTATCGTTTATGTGTTTAATTTAGAAAAAGGACTTAATCGCGTAAAAGGTAAAAGTAGCAAACTATAGTGAAAAGTGCCTATTTGATGATGGTTTTTTAAAGTGGGGTATTAAAAGGGAAATTAGCCCATTTTATAAGTTAGTGGGCGGCAAATACCAAGAGTAACCTTAGTGTTATTTGTTTTTATATTTAAGTAAAAAGGTTAGTTTAGTAATTCAACAATTACATAATATATGTTAATTAAAATACAAACAAAAAGCATGTTTTATTCCATCTTTTGTTGGCCGAATGTATGTTTATGAAGAAGTGAGAAAAGCCAAGCTAGATTCGGCACTTATCAAGTCTAATTAGGTATGAATTTTAACTTGGTTTTTGTTGATTTTTTCGTTTTTGAGATCGTTGCTTAGAGTATTAGCTGACCCATGTTGAAATTTTTGAATCTAAGCATGTTTGATATTCGGACATTAATGTGTTCATGTAGTTTTTGATGTTTGATAAATTTATTTTAAAGATATGTTAAAGATTAGTATATTTTGTGTTGGAAATTTTAGTTAATTTGAGTATTTTGGACTAAATTGCAAAAATGAAATTTTTGAGGGCCTTATTTCCAAAATAAATGAAATAAATGGACTTGTAAGGTCCCTAGGAAGATTCGGCCCTTGAGTACCATTGAGAGATTTTGTGTATTTTGTTTTTTAAACAAATAGGGCTAAATTGTAAAAATGTGAAACCTTAGGGGTAAAATAGTAATTTGCCCATTTATGTGTTAAGGGACTAAATTGATATGAAATGTACTTGAATGAGCTGATTTTTATGTGTTTAGATCAAGAACAAAGAAAAACGGATTTGGATCGGGGAAAGACGAAGGTTATCGAATAGCCGGTCTACGTGATCCGTCGACAGTCGAGGTAAGTTCTTAAGTTAAAGTTCATTAAGTTGATAATTAAAAATGTATGAAATCAAATTATGTAATTAATTTAGGTAAATAGCATGTGATAGCCGAATGTGTATGTTTAATTTTGGAATGAATATGTTTTTAAATACAATGTGAATTAATATATTTGACATGACAGGTGAATTGATTTTGTGAATACGATTTGATAGTAATGTATGTGTTAAGAAATGTGAGTTGATGAATTGAGTTGATAAACATTTCGGGCTTTAAGCCTAGCAGGCTTTGTGCCGGTGTTATATATCAGGCTTTGTGCCTAGCAGGCCTTGTGCCGGTGTTGTATATCAGGCTCTGTGCCTAGTAGGCTTAGTGCCGGTGTTACACTTCGGGCTTCGATGCCTAGCAGGCTTTGTGCCAGTGTTACATTTTGGGCTTTGATGCCTAGCAGGCTTGATGCCGGTGACGCATTTTTAAATGGAGAAACCTTAAATTACTCAAGGTGAAACACAGTTAATGTATCGAGTAAACGCTCGGGTAAACGTAAGTCCCTTTTTCATTTACCGAGAGTAAGGTAAGTTATGTTTAATATTAATTGAATTTGAATAATACGGTAGAAATGGTATTATGTGAAATTGAGCTTATGATAAAAGAGTATGAGTAGTATGTGATTGAAATTGAGATTGAATACAATACTTTGGTAGATTTGATTATGAGTAGAAATGTTTAATGTAATATGATTTTGATTGGGATAACATAGACAATGTGAATGGTGGATTTATATGATTCGAAACAATGTGATTAATGTAATACATATACCTTGTATTTTGATAAAATATAAGTTTAAGGTAAAGAAGTGAAACAATTAGGTTAATGAACTATGGTATTTGGCCTTATATGAATTTGTGTATTGAAATGTTTATTTTTCATTGTTATTGGTAGCTATTACATGTGTTGGACGTTGTATTACCATTAACTTAAAACTTACTAAGCTAGTGAGCTTACTCTGTATATGTTTGTCTTTCTGTTTTATAGATCGTTGATTCAGATATGGACTCAGAGGATCATCAAGAAAGTCGACCACACTATCACTCTCTTTGGTATAAATGTTTACTTTTCAAATCAAAGGCATGTGTAGGCTGAATTAAGACTTGAATGAATGATGTTCGGTTTTGTAAATGTATATATGTAAATGGCCTTGCGAATAAGGCCATTACTTTTGGTTAAGTATCGTTTGTAAGTTTGTATAATGGTTTGTTTTAATCTTTGATATAAGATGTGTGCATATTATGCTTGGAAGTTAAATGTGGTTATATAGAAATAGTCATTTATATGTATTATATATATATATATGTATAAGTATGCATATTAGGTCGTGTGAATTTTTCTTCTTAGATTATTATGTGCGTGGTTATAATTCAAAGATGATCATGAAAATGTTTATACTTATGTTTTGGGTTGATCATTAGAGTTTTAAATTGAGGACCGAATATATGGTCAATGAATTGGTTGTATTTATATATTTTGGACTAGTCACATATCATATGTCGGTTTGGTAGGTTATTCAATAATCTTATGTCCATTAATTAATAAGGTAGGATGAATTGATAATTATGGTTTGACATGGCTTTTGTTTTAGGTATATTGCTCATATTATAATAGCATGATGTGTATGTTTGGTTATGCTATAAGGTTCGAATGTCACATATGTGAATGAAAAGCAAATAGAGTATCATGGATCTATTCGTTTTTATTATGCATATTTGTATAAGGTATAAAAAGATATGTTGATATTCAACTAATGAAATAGATGTATTTATATATGTTTAACATATGAAATTTGGTGTTGTTATGTGGAAGCTTGATTCGAAACTTGTATAGATTATGAGTAATGATGTGTTGCATATCAAACATGGTTTGTAACGTAAGTCTTGAACATTATTTGTTGATATGGAAAAATTTAAATATGCGTATTGGGTTTATTCCATAAATGACTGTGCTAAACTGTGTCTAGTTCGGTAACGCCTCATAACCCTAATTCAGCGACGGATACAGGTTAAGGGGTGTTACACAAGCCCAATCCCAAAACCTAAGAGTCCATCCGCTACACGCCCCCGTACCAGCCAAGCACACCATTGGGGATTTCTACAATCGACCCACACCGCTACACGCCAAGATGGCAGTCATGCTGCTCACCAACATATCATGGCTGAAGCCCTTATAACAGATCACGGCATTAGCCGCTACAACAGATCACGGTAAAAACTGCTACACATATAACGTATAACTTCCTCCTTTAACAAACCCAACCCATGCAATCATAAAATCAGTATACTTTTATCATATAAAGTCAAAACATTCACTGACCTGGTGATTTGCTTCACCCTTTTCGGGTTTCCAACATTAAATCGAGTATCGGTATTTATCACAACATATAAACTTATGAACATACATTAATAATCAGATCTAGATGGTGGGGAAGTATTACACACCTGATATCACGGAATCTAATATTCTTAGTCGATGTCCTTGCTATCAGGATCTATTATCCTCAATGTAAAGCCTTGCTCAAAAGCGGAACAATTGCGAAAATAGGCCTCTACTATATTCGGCCATGGTTAGTATTCTACCCGATTATATATATATAAATAAACAAATCCTCTTACCTTGAAATCCTGAAAGTAACACGATTCTATAACTTAGAGATCTATGCGATTGGCCTCCTTCTTCAAATCCCGGAATGCCGAAAAGAAGAGTGAAATAATAGATTAGTTTCTAATAGCCATTCGACTAAGGACTTTGAAAAGCCGAAAGAACATTGAAATCCCGAAATCAATACTTACCTATTGTTTTCTTCAAGATTTGGCACAAGCAAACTCCTTTGAAGAGAATTCGGCAACTTCAGGAAGTGAGATCTAAGAATTTCGGCTTTTAGAAGATGTACGAATTGAAGAGATGGCTAAGAGAGATTCGGCCAATGAATATTAAGGGGAAGAATAGAATAATAGAGATGTGATTTCAACTTTTAAGGATTAAAAGAAGAATAACAATAGAGGTTAAAAGATTTGGCCAACCAGGAAATTCTAGAGAGGAAGAAAGGGTAAAGAAGATGGTGGTTTTCGGCTTTTGAGAGGAAGAAGATGAGAAAAGAAAATAAAAGAGAGGCTTCAAAATTTCGGCACACCCCCTCTTTATATAGAAAACTGATTCCTTCCTTTAGCAGAGATTAATTTTCGGCCAACACTGCCACACATGATAGCTCCTATCCCTTTTCCCTTATCTTAATCTGTTATCTCCTCAAAAATAGCCTTTATCTGCTTATTATCCTTAAAGAGTAAATCCCTAAATAATAGCCTTTATCTGCTTATTATCCACATATTTTAAACATTAAAACCCCTAAATTTTAGCCTTGTTGCCATCCACTCCACCTAATAGTAATGCCCAAAATTTAGCTAACTTAAATTAAAAGAATTGGGCTCCATGAAACTTAAATTTGGGCCCTTTAGTCCCTTGTGTGGCATCACCTCCTAAGATTGGGCCACAAGCCCACTTTGGTATTTTAAACATAGATACTACCTTTTAAACCCTATAATGCCCAAACAGATAATTTTAATCAAGGCCTCTACCTAAGCCTGAGCCCAATTTGGACCCCTAACACTTAAATTAACACATTAAACATATCCACCCATTAAACGCATAAGCCCAAAAATTCAGGATGTTACATCCTTTCATTTAGTCATTGATTTCTTCTTCCTTCGGTATCAATAATTATAGGTATGAACCGTGCTATTTCTACATTGTTGAGTTTGGCCTATCGTGGAAAAGTCCATCTTGTATTTGATTTTTTTAAGTCAAATAAGGGAGGTTAAACTACACTCAAGGTCACTCGACTATTGGTAAGTTTATATTTTGGCCATTCAATTTAAAAAGTTACAAATTAATCATTGGACTATTCGAAAGTTATCATTTAAGTCATTGGACCATTAAGTTGCTAATGGATGTCTAATGTGGTCGTTAACTCATATGCATCATAGGGTAAATTACACCCAAAGTCACTCAAATATTAGTAAGTTTACACTTTGGACACTCAATTTTTTTAAAAAATATGTTACAAGTGGGTCACTAAACTATTTAAAAATTTTAGGGTTTTAGGGACCACCTTCACAATTATTAATATTTCTAATACTTATTTAAAATTAAAATTTTATTTTATTTTTTCATCAAATTAATAAATCTAACTAATTGAATAAAAAAACATAGATCTATTTGACTTAACTTCAACATTATTTTAGATTGGGTTTACTTTAGATGACATAAAAACTAAATAAAAAATCATAGATGTAGTTGACTTAACTTTCAACCTTGTATTTACTTTAAATGAAATAAAAAATAAGTTAGTGTGTGAAAATAACATTAGGGATGCACTTAATTGAATGGCGTGCAATGCTAAAGCAAGAGATGTCCTATTTTTCTACTTCAGTGGACATGGAACACGCATTCCAATCTTTCAACCTGGCCAGCCTTTCAAGCAAGACGAAGCAATCGTGGCCTGTGTTTAAATCTTATCACTGGTAGGTTTTTGTTTGAATTTATATATTTATTTTAGCAATATACATATTCATACCCTATATATAAACATGGTTTCTACAGATGTGGACTTCATGCGTTTTGTTAACCAGCTACCAGAAGGAGCAAGCTTCACAATCCTATCGGATTCGTGCCACAGTGGTGGTCTCATTGAAAAAGAGAAAGGACAATTTGGTGGTGAGCATATGACGACACCAGTAAATCCTAACATGCCTAAACTGTCTAAGGTTAAGGCTAAGAGTCTTCCTTTTGATATCATACATGGTGCGATAGATACAACAGCAGGCCTCCTACACTCCATGTAAAGTGGATTTGATAAATACCTCTGTAATGGCCCATTTTTACCTGGGCCCATAAAATAGAATAAGAAAACCAAAAATATACCAAGTGTCCTTTTACAGTAATTTACAAAGCCCAAATTTAATTTACAAACTAACACCCAAAAACCCAATTGCAAACCAGCTACCCCTTACCTATTAACACCCGAGCCCAACTCTTAAACCCATGACCCAATACCCTAAAAATAGACCCAAAACACACCACTACCCGACTAACCCAATTACAGACCCATTAACTTAGACCTAATCAAGCCCAAAACTAGGATGGCCCAAATGGCCCAAAGAGCTTGCGGACGCAGGAAACCTTAGGTTTCCATTGCGCCGCAAGCGCTTCAGCGAGCAACCCTTCTTCGCACCGAATGTAACACCCCTTTACTCGAGACCGTTGCCGGAGTCGAGTATGAGGCATTACTAGACTTGACTACTAATTCGGGGCATAAAAATTAAAACTGTCGAACTGCGTCATGATAACTAAATTGACCATAACTTGAGTTACAAAACTCAAAATTTGGATCCGTAAATTTTAATTGAAACTAGACTCATATATATTCGTACCATAATTTTTCCAGAATTTTTCATACGGCCAATTAGTACATTTTATTCATCAAAGTTTCCCCCATTTCACTGTTTCATGGTTCTGACCTATCTTTACAAGAACTCAGTTATCTCATTGTACAAAATTTGAATAATATTATTGTTTATTCCAATCAAAAATATACTCATAAAGGATTCTAATCAAATAAAATATTCTCCATGATTAGTTTTTTACAATTTTTAACAATATTTCCAAGATAGAATAGGGATTCAAGAAGTCATTCAGAACCAGTCTCACTAAAATTTAAATATTTCATAATATAAAATTACTTTTCCTACTTTGTTTCTTTCATATGAAAATAGACATAATAAGCTTTAATTATATATCTTATTCACTCTCTAATTCAATTTCTCCTATTTTTTGTGATTTTTCAAAATTACATCACTGCTGTTAACCAAAAACTGTTTCATTGCAAAATATAGTTAACTAGTGTATAACATCCTTACTCCCTTTCATTTAAACTCTATACATCAACCATACTTATATATATACTAAGACTAAATGAACCAAAACCACAACTAAACATAATCATCAAGCCAAAATATAAATTTCCAAGGTTTACAAGATGGACAAGCCATTTTCGCATGGCTTATACAAATATATACATCATATTCAAAATAAACTCAAAAGAGCAATATAGCCTATACATGCCATAGTTCCAAAAGTTCAACTTATAAAAAGGGTACCAAAGATAGTTGATAGTGTGTTTGACTTCGACAAGGATCCCCGAGCTCGAGCTTCGAATTTAAAGATCTATAAAACAATGTAACAAACACACTATGTAAGCTTAAATAGCTTAGTAAGTTATAAACAAGGAAGTAAATATAACCAAACATTATAAAAGTTTCTACTCAACTCAACTTAACCATTAATTTGATTGCAACATCAACACCTATAATATGTTACCAATAACCAATATCATATCTATTTGGTCTCCAAATAAAACCGAATATCACACATTCAATTTCCATACCAAAATAACTTACCAATTTATACCGAGAAGGAACTATCATATAACACGTACATACCTGACCCTCTTGTTTACCTTCACTAAGTGTTTTCGTCGTTAGGGAATCCGAGAACTATACACATAGTACTACTCCTGTAACGTATCGCTCACATAGAGCCGTTACTTTATATTTCCGCACACTTAGTGCCAACATCCCGTAACGTATCGCTCACATAGAGCCGTTACTTAACATTTCCGCACACACAGTGCCTTCATCCCGTAACGTATCGCTCACACAGAGCCGTTACTTAACATTTTCGCACACACAGTGCCTTCATCCCGTAACGTATCACTCACATAGAGCCGTTACTTAACATTTCCGCACACAGAGTGCTCATTAACAATTCTCCCCTTATACATAACATATATATATATATATATTCACATATTATAAATATAAACACACATAAATATGCACACTCAACCCAATCTTTCTTTCTTTAACATAACATCACATTCGGCCACACTCAATTAAACACATAATTATCTATTCAATCACCACAATCATCCATTTCATGATACACAATTAACTAATACTCACTAACTTAAAGCCTACATTTAAACCTCTACTCAATTTATAACCATTCACTCTACTCAATTTATAACCATTCATTCAACCCCGATATATATATATATATATATATACACATTCCATACATAATCCAACCCACATTCGGTTGGTATCCATGTATAATCTCATACCCTATCACATTTATAAAATTTGTATACACTTATACACAATTCAACCAACCAAGAAATTTATATAATAATTACATGTCGATGATCATATATTATAGCATTCAGCAATCATATTTAAAATCACATATCACATTCGGCCATCAAGACTTTAGATAAAATTTCATTTGGAAACATACATTTCAATTTAATATTTATTTATTTACAACTAATTGCTTATAAACTTACTTTGGTGATGGATGAGTTAAGATTTTCCGGCTACTCGTTTAATTTAGCCTTCCCTTGATCCGATTCCGGTTCTTTCCGTCGTTGATCTAATATAGTTTCAAAAAGAGATCATTCAAATCAAGTTTCATTCATTCTAGCTCAAAATACAAATTTGGAAGATTTTCTAATTTACCAATCATTCAAAAATGTAACCAATTTATACACTTTTGAGCTAGAGCCGAATACTCCTTAAACTCATTCAAGTCCCTTTATATCATTAAAATTAATCACAACATATAATTTATAATTTACCCTTTTAGTTTTAACCCTTTTGCAATTTAGTCCCCAAAGTAAAGAACACAAAATGTCAAAAATCCACCCACACCAACTAAAAGCCGAATATCCTTAGTACATATATCATTTCATTCCTTTCATTTTTTTTCTTGTTATATAGTTCATGCATGGATTTTCTTTTCATGAAAACCTCATTAAAATAAATTCCATCAAAGATTTCAAAGAATATTTTGGTAGTCTAACATACATATATCTTGTTCTAGCCTTAAGCACACAAACACCAAATTTATAACCATGGCAACTTTCAAATGATACTTCTAAATCAAAAATTCGAAAATGGATTATCTTTACACAAGTCTATATAACCCATTTATTTATGCATTTATACCCTCAATTATTTATTTTCATAATTTAAGCCTTCACTCATCCCTTTCATCTAAATTCCTACTCAAAACATGTTAATGTCTAATCTATGCTCAACATTCGTCCTTCAAACATATCAAAACCCAAAACATTTATTCATGGCCGAACATAGAATATGCTTAAATTTCCACTTGGGTTTGATAGCACTTAAAATAACTAACTCAAAGATGCAAAAATTTACAAAAACTAAGCTAAATTACTCACCTCAAGGAGACATGCAATGACCGAAATTATGGAAGCTTAAGTTTCTTCTCTGTCACATTGTTTTCGTGAGAATGATGAAGCAAGTGGGAAGAAGAAATATGGTTTCTGTTTCTTTCTTATTATTTATAAAATAATAATAGTTAATTAGGTATCATCCCACTATCTTATAATAATAATAAATAATAATATAACTTAATCATAACTCATGGTCATTGCCATCCACTAATATGGAATTAAAGGCTAAATTGCAACTTAAATCTCATGTAAGAAGAAAACCATTCAATTTGGCCCTAAATTCCACAATAGCTATTTTCATACTTACTCAATTTAATCCTTTACTTAAATTAGCCACTCAAACATGCAAATAATTCTACGATATTTTAACACATGCTCAAATACGTAACATAGATATCAAACAAAGTATTAAGATATTTTTATAACTCGAATTCGTGGTCCCGAAACCACTATTCCGATTAGGGTCATATTCGGGTTGTTACAACTCTCCCCCCTTAAGAGATTTTTGTCCTCGAAAATCTTACCAGTGAATAAATATGGGTAACGTTCTTTCATTGATTCTTCAGTTTCCAAAGTTGCTTCCTCGACCTCATGCTTATGCCACATTACTTTAACCAACGATATTTTCTTATTTCGCAATTCTTTCACTTCACGAGCTAATATGCGAATCAGTTCTTCCTCATAAGTCAAATCGGGCTGAATTTCAATCTCTGATGAACTGATCACATGAGAAGGATCGGATCTACAACGACGAAGCATTGACACGTGAAAAACATTATGAATCTTGTCTAACTCTGATGGTAACCTCAATCTGTACGCAACCGGCCTGATGCGCTTGATAACCTCATACGGTCCAATAAATCTCGGACTCAACTTTCCTTTACGACCAAATCTAAGTATCTTTTTCCACGGCGATACTTTCAAAAACACTTGATCACCTACTTGGAACTCTATATCTTTTCGTTTCAAATTCGCGTATGACTTCTGACGATCTGATGCGGCTTTCAAACTTTCTCGAGATACCTTAACTTTTTGCTCTGTCTCTCTGATCAAGTCAACCCCGTGTAATTTGCCTTCACTTAGCTCGGTCCAATATAGTGGTGTACGACATTTTCGACCATACAAAGCTTCATATGGTGCCATTTTGATACTTGATTGGAAGCTGTTATTATATGCAAATTCAATCAAAGGCAAGTATCGTTCCCATGTTCCCTCAAACTCAAGAACGCAACATCTCAACATATCCTCGAGTATTTGAATAACACACTCTGATGGACCATCCGACTGAGGGTGAAAAGCTGTGCTGGAATGCAATTTAGTACCCAAAGCATCCTGCAGTTTCTTCCAAAACCGCGATGTGAATATTGGATCTCTATCCAAAACGATAGAAATAGGTACTCCATGTAACCGTACGATCTGTGATACGTACAACTCAGTTACCTTCTCAAGGGAGAAATCAGTACGTACCAGAATAAAATGAGCCGATTTCGTCAATCTATCAACAATAACCCAGACTAAATCTTTCCTACTTGGCGTCAAAGGCAAACCCGATACGAAGTCCATAGTGACTCGATCCCACTTTCACTCAGGTATCGTTATCGATTGAAGTAGTCTTGATGGCACCTGATGCTCAGCTTTCACTTGTTGACATATTAAACATTTCGACACATATTCTGAGATGTCTCATTTCATGCCATACCACCAGTACTGCTGTTTCAGGTCGTTAAACATTTTCGTGCTACCTGGATGAATCGATAATCTACTACTATAAGCTTCATCACAAATCTTTCTAATTAATTCAGGGCTTTTCAGTACACATATCTGATTCTTGAACCGTAAGCATCCTTCAGCATCTATCTGAAATTATGAATCTGCGTATGAGCCACAATGACTTTTCTTCGTTTTTAAATCATCATCAAATTTTTGAGCTTCTTGAATCTGCTGTTCAAATAATGGTCTTACTCTCAACTCAGCAATGATCGCCCCATCCTCAGTCATAGCTATATCCGCATTCATTGTGCGTAGAGTAAATAGTGATTTTTGGCTTAGTGCATCAGCAACCACATTAGCCTTTCCTAGCTGGTAATCAATCACGAGTTCATAATCTTTCAACAGTTCCAACCATCGTCGTTGTCTCAAATTCAGATCCTTCTGAGTCATTAAATACTTTAAACTCTTATGATTTGAATAAACATGGCATTTCTCACCAAATTGATAATGACGCCATATTTTCCAAGCAAAGACTATAGCGGCCAACTCAAGATCGTGCGTCGGATAATTTCTCTCGTGTGGTTTTAACTGTCTCGAAGCGTAAGCTACGACTTTACCCCCTGCATCAATATGCAACCCAGCCCATTTAAAGATGCATCACTATTTTCTCGATTCTGGCTGAACGAGCACTGGAGCTTCAGTTAATAAGGTCTTCAGTTGATCAAAACTCTTCTGACACCTTTCTGACCATTCAAATTTCACATTTTTCTGTAATAGTTTTGTCATCGGGGTTGCTATCATCGAGAATCCTTTCACAAAACGTCTGTATTATCCAGCAAGCCCCAAAAAGCTATGTACCTCAGAAACATTTCGCGGAGGTTTCCAATCAAGTATAGCCGAAATTTTACTCGGGTCAACCCGAATACTCGATGCTGAAATTACGTGCCCCAAAAAGCTGACTTCTTTCAACCAAAACTCACATTTACTGAATTTTGCATACAATTGCTTGTAACGTAAAATCTGTAACACCAGCCTCAAATGCTCAGCATGTTTGGTTTCGTTTCGTGAATAGATCAGTATATGTAACATCCTGAATTTTTGGGCCTATGCGTTTAATGGGTGAATATGTTAATATGTTAATTTAAGTAATAGGGGTCCAAATTGGGCTCGGAATTAGGTAAAGGCCTTGGTTAAATTATTAGATTGGGCATTATAGAGTTAAAAGAATGGTAATTATGTTTAAAATACCAATGTGGGCTTGTAGCCCAACAAAAGGTGGCACTGTAAGGGAATTAGAAGGTGACGCCACACAAGGAGTTAGGGGCCCAAAATTTAGGTTTAATGAAGCCCAAATATTTTAATTTAAGTGAGTTAAATTTCGACATTAAGACTTGATGAGGTGGACGGCTACAAGGCTTAAAAATAGGAAGATATATTTGGATTTTATAATTGATAATATAGAAAATAAAAAGGAGAAAAGAATGGAGCCTATCTACAAGGAGAGTGATGGCCGAAAATCCACTACTGAAAGGAGTAAAGAAATTGACTACTGCATGGCAAAGGGGTGCCGAATTTTCCCTTTTATTTAGCTTGAATTTTAATTAATTAGGAAGGGCATTTTCGGTTTTATACAGGAGGTGCCGAAAATCCTATAAATAGGGGGGATAGCTCCTTGATTCTGACACTTAAAACCCTAATTCTCTCCTCATTCCTTGTGCCGAAAATCCCTAGCCTCTTTCTCTCCAATTTCTCTTCTTCAATTTCTTCAAAAGTCGAAACCTTTTCTCCATTCTTCTTTCCCTTGTGCCGATTTCTCTAAAAAGCCAAAATCTCTATAGTTTTTCTTTATTCATCCTATTTGTGAGTTAAATCTATTCTTTCGGCATTTAAAATCTATTACTTTGGCATTGTCGAATCCTCTTTCTAGTGCTAGACGAAATCCCTGTGTTAAGGTAAGTGTCGACTTCTGCTAGTTTCTCATATTCTATTCCGGTTTTTGAAAGGCAAAAGCCGAAAAAGCTAATAGTTTAATGGTTCTATGTTGGGCGGCATTCCAGGATTTGAAGGAAACTTGGTTGACTAGATCTAAAAGCTAAAAATCATTAGTCTCCAATTTCGGGATTTTAAGGTAAGAAGATTTCCCTAGATTTCTATTAGATTTGTTCATTGGATACAAGATCTTAACTGTATAATGAGGATTAACGATTAAATATTGTGATAGTAGCTCTGATAAGGATTTGTGATGGAATTAAATATGGATCAAGCAAAGGAGAGAATCCCTAAGTTTAAAAAAATGAGCGGTGTCAGTAGTTCGGGATTGGCCAGTAGGTTGTGGACCGGCATCCGAACAAAATCTTAGACAGATAGCAGTTTTAGCAGCTTCTGATAGTGTCAACATATGGAGTGTCAACATAGGGAGTGTCGTCCTAAAGGTAACCAGGTGTGTAACACTTTCGCACCATTTAGATTGCCTGTTAAAATATGTTTATTAATCTGTTATATTCTGATAAATGCTGAAATCTCGGCATAACGATTGAAACCCAATGAGGGTAAAAGCGAATCACCAGGTTAGTGATCTCTGTCATTCCTAAGTGAATGTTCCTATTAATATGACATATGTGATAAGTATGCTATTTTCTGATTGCATGGGGTTGGGTTTATCGAAAGGGGAAGTGTTCTGTTGTAGCGGCTCCTGCCGTGACCTGTTCTAGTGGCTAATGCCATCTCAGCCTGGTGACTCTATCACAACTCTGTTTCTAGTGGCTTTTGCCATTTCAGCCTGGTGACTCTATCACAACTCTGACGATGAGCAGCATGACTGCCATCAATGGCGTGTAGCAGCATGGGTTGATTGTAGAAATCCCCAATGGTGTGATTGGCAGGTAAGGGTGGCGTGTAGCGGAGGGAAACCTAAGATTTGGGTTGGGTTTGCATAATTTTTGTTATATATATATTAATCTGTTATTCTGTTCTGTGGGCCTAAGGCCCAAATCTAGTGGTGCATGAGGGTTGCACACCGAGTCTCGCGACTCACCCTTTATTTTAACAATTTTAGGTGACACTTAGCGCGTCGGACCGGGCTGGAGAGGAGAGCAAGGTGGCCATGCAAAAGAACATTTGGATTCAGCAAAAAGACTTTAGTTTATTATTTTATATTTTTATTTAATGGGTTTAAAATCTCATTGTAATAAGGCCATGGGCCACTAGATTATTATTTATGTTTTGGTTTTATGTTAGGCTTTCATTTATGGGCATTTAAATTTTATGTTTAAATTAAGCTAAGACATTTATGAAATTTCGGTTACTACTTAAACTCTACCAAGGCATTTTAAAACTTTATATCCTATATGAATTAATAAATTATTAAGTTTTCAGCATAAATATTCATCCCTACTAATTGTATTCCAAAATGTGGCTTGTTTTATAAAATTTCCTTAGTGACATACCGAATCCGGTCGTAATGTTTTGGCCGGGTTTGGGGTGTTACAGTATATCATCTATAAAAACAACCACAAATTGATCTAAATATGGTCTGAATATCCGATTCATCAAATCCATGAACACTGCAGGGGCATTAGTGAGCCCAAAAGACATCACTAGGAACTCATAGTGACCATATCTCGTTCGAAAAGCAGTCTTTGGTACATCCGATTCTCTAACTCGCAGCTGATAATATCCAGATCTCAAATCAATTTTCGAGAACATTGAAGCTCCCTTAAGTTGATCGAATAAATCGTCAATACGTGGCAACGGGTATGTGTTCTTCACGGTCACCTTATTGAGCTATCGATAGTCAATACACATTCTTAATGTTCCGTCTTTCTTTTTCACAAATAGAACGGGCACACCCCAGGGAGAGAAACTCGGTCTGGCGAAACCTTTATCCGTCAATTCTTGCAACTGGATCTTTAATTCTTTTAACTCTGTCGGTGCCATCCTATATGGAGCTATCGAAATTGGGGTAGTCCCCGGCACTAGCTCAATCCCAAACTCTACCTCACGAACAGGTGGCAATCCCAGTAATTCCTCTGGGAACACATCAGGATATTCATTAACAACCTGTACCGATTCAACTAATACACATCGACCCAGGGGGTTTGAAACCCGAATAAAAAATTTAGTAGACTCAACAGGTAGAGTCTTACTGGTTGCTCGCTCGGGATCAGGATCTGTTTATTATATGAAAGAAATAAACACATTTCACTGTCAGAAGTCATCACACTATCACACTATAATATATGAATGTATAGCTAGACTCATACGCGCTACGTTAGTCTGAGAATCGACTAAACCGTAGCTCTGATACCAATCAAATGTAACACCCCTTTACCTGAGACCATTGCCGGAGTCAAGTATGAGGCATTACTAGACTTGACTACTAATTCGGGGTATAAAAATTAAAACTGTCCAACTGCGTCATGTTAACTAAATTGACCATAACTCGAGTTACAAAACTTAAAATTTAGATCCGTAAATTTTAATTAAAACTAGACTCATATATATTCTTACCATAATTTTTCAAGAATTTTTCATTTGGCCAATTAGTACAGTTTATTCGTCAAAGTTTCCCCCATTTCACTGTTTGATGGTTCTGACCTATTTTTATAAAAACTCAGTTATCTCATTGTACAGAATTTCAATAATATTCTTGTTTATTCCAATCAAAAATAGACTCATTAAGTATTCTAGGCATATAAACTATTCTCCATGATTATTTTTGTAAAAGTTTTAACAATTTTTCCAAGACAGAACTGGGATTCACGAAGTCATTCAGAACCAGTCTCACTAAAATTTAAATATCTCATAATATAAAATTACTTTGCCTACTTTGTTTCTTTCATATGAAAATAGACATAATAAGCTTTAATTATATATCTTATTCACTTTCTAATTCCAGTTCTCATATTTTTTGTGATTTTTCAAAAAATTACATCACTGCTGTTAACCAAAAATTGTTTCATTGAAAAATATGGTTAACTAGTGTATAACATCCTTACTCCCTTTCATTTAAACTCTACACATCAACCATACTTATATATATACTAAGACTAAATCAACCAAAACCACAACTAAACATAATCATCAAGCCAAAATATAAATTTCCAAGGTTTACAAGATGGACAAGCCATTTTCGCATGGCTTATACAAATATATACATCATATTCAAAATAAACTCAAAAGAGTAATATAGCCTATACATGCCATAGTTCCAAAAGTACAACTTATAAAAAGGGTATCAAAGATAGTTGATAGTGTGTTTGACTTTGACAAGGATCCCCGAGCTCGAGCTTCGAATTTAAAGATCTATAAAACAATGTAACAAACACACTATGTAAGCTTAAATAGCTTAGTAAGTTATAAACAAGGAAGTAAACATAACCAAACATTATAAAAGTTTCTACTCAACTCAACTTAACCATTAATTTGATTGCAACATCAACACCTATAATATGTTACCAATAACCAATATCATATCTATTTGGTCTCCAAATAAAATCGAATATCACACATTCAATTTCTATACCAAAATAATTTAACAATTTATACCAAGAAGGAACTATCATATAACACGTACATACCTGACCCTCTTGTTTACCTTCACTAAGTGTTTTCTTCGTTAGGGAATCCGAGAACTGTACACATAGTACTACTCCTGTAACGTATCGCTCACATAGAGCCGTTATTTTATATTTCCGCACACTTAGTGCCAACATCCCTTAACGCATCGCTCACATAGAGCCGTTACTTAACATTTCCGCACACACAGTGCCTTCATCCCGTAACGTATCGCTCACACAGAGCCGTTACTTAACATTTCCGCACACACAGTGCCTTCATCCCGTAACGTATCGCTCACATAGGGCCATTACTTAACATTTCCGCACACAGAGTGCTCATTAACAATTCTCCCCTTATACATAGCATATATATATATATATATATATATATATTCACATATTATAAATATAAACACACATAAATACGCACACTCAACCCAATCTTTCTTTCTTTAACATAACATCACATTCGGCCACACTCAATTAAACACATAATTATGTATTCAATCACCACAATCATCCATTTCATGATACACAATTAACTAATACTCACTAACTTAAAGCCTACATTTAAACCTCTACTCAATTTATAACCATTCATTCAACCCCGAATATATATATATATATATATACATTCCATACATAATCCAACCCACATTCGGTTGGTATCCATGTATAATCTCATACCCTATCACATTTGTAAAATTTATATACACTTATACACAATTCAACCAACCAAGAAATTTATATAATAATTACATGTCCATGATCATATATTATCGCATTCAGCAATCATATTTAAGTCACATATCACATTCGGCCATCAAGACTTTAGATAAAATTTCATTTGGAAACATACATTCAATTTAATATTTATTTATTTACAACTAATTGCTTATAAACTTACTTTGGTGATGGATGAGTTAAGATTTTCCGGCTACTTGTTTAATTAGCCTTCCCTCGATCCGATTCCGGTTCTTTCCGTCCTTGATCTAATATAGTTTCTAAAAGAGCTCATTCAAATCAAGTTTCATTCATTCTAGCTCAAAATACAAATTTCGAAGATTTTCTAATTTACTAATCATTCAAAAATGTAACCAATTTATACACTTTTGAGCTAGAGTCGAATACTCCTTAAACTCATTCAAGTCCCTTTATATCATTAAAATTAATCACAACATATAATTTATAATTTACCCTTTTAGTTTTAACCCTTTTGCAATTTTGTGCCCAAAGTAAAGAACACAAAATGTCAAAAATCCACCCATACCAACTAAAAGTCGAATATCCTTAGTACATATATCATTTCATTCCTTTCATTTTTTTTTTCTTGTTATTTAGTTCATGCATGGATTTTCTTTTCATGAAATCCTCATTAAAATAAATTCCATCAAAGATTTCAAAGAATAATTTGGTAGTCTAACATACATATAACTTGTTCTAGCCTTAAGCACACAAACACCAAATTTATAACCATGGCAACTTTCAAATGATACTTCTAAATCAAAAATTCGAACATGGATTATCTTTACACAAGTCTATATAACCCATTTATTTATGCATTTATACCCTCAATTATTTATTTTCATAATTTAAGCCTTCACTCATCCCTTTCATCTAAATTCCTACTCAAAACATGTTAATGTCTAATCTATGCTCAACATTCGTCCTTCAAACATATCAAAACCCAAAACATTTATTCATGGTCGAACATATAACATGCTTAAATTTCCAAAATTTCCACTTGGGTTTGATAGCACTTAAAATAACTAACTCAAAGATGCAAAAATTTACAAAAACTAAGCTAAATTACTCACCTCAAGGAGACATGCAATGACCGAAATTATGGAAGCTTAAGTTTCTTCTCTATTCACTTTGTTTTCGTGAGAACGATGAAGCAAGTGGGAAGAAGAAATATGGTTTCTGTTTCTTTCTTATTATTTATCAAATAATAATAGTTATGTAACATCCCGAATTTGGGCTTAGTAGAATTGGGCCCATTAGACCTTGAGCGTAGAAGCGTTTTAAAAGTTTTGAGAATATGAGAACGGTAATATTGTAAATTGGACTTATTAGATAAGTGATTTTAGAAAGTTACGAGGTTCTATGAAGTTTCGGGTTCAAGTTGGGCCTTAGTGAAAGTTTGTGTTTAAGCCTATTAAGGAGAGATAGTAAGAGGCATCAAAGCTTATGGAAATAAGTGAGTAAATTGTTAACATAAATGAACTATTGGTAAAGAGGTTATGGCATCAAGTGGAGAGCATGGAGGGAAGGGGTTCAAATCTCATCTTTTGCAAATTTTGGATTTATTTTTATGTGCTCTTCCAAGTGTCATCCATGACATCATTAAAGGAATGAAATGATGACTAAAAAGATAAGGTAAGGAGGAAAACAAGGAAAAATAAAGGAAAAAGAAATAAAAGAATAATAATAATGATGGAATTTGAAATAATGGAGTAGGTGAGAAAAAAAGGAATGATGGAGAGTGAATTAGGGAGCATGTTAGTTTTTTTTTAAAGTTTTGGGTTGGTAAATTTTGGCTTATTTGCAAAGGTATGGACGGTTGAGGTGAAGGAGAGGGTAGCTGAATTTGTTTTAGTCATTTGGAAGGATTTTTGGTGCTTGATAGGCCTAATTTTCTTTTGGCATCCTTTTGTGTTCTTTTCTCCAACTTCTCCTATCATTGCCACAACTTCAAGTCAATACCGAAAACCTCTCAATCCATAATCACTCCTTCATAAATTCTTTCTCATTTGGGTAGACACTCTTTTCTTCGATTAAACCGTGTTCTAAGTGGATGGTCGTGTATCATTCTAGCCATAAGTCAAGTGGGGGAAATCGGATCCAATATTAATAAGGTAAGGAGTTCTTATGGATTATTGATATTATTCAATATTCGACTGGTTGCTAACGGAGTAATAATTTGAAATAATCGACTATATGTTTTAGGGACAAATCACTCGATATATTCTACCTTCGGACATAGTGGTAAGTGATTCAAGTGTGAGTGATATGAAATCTTTTGGAAATCCGAGGCTAACTTTTGGTTGGTATTGTTTTAGGAGCAACGAAGAGTGGTTCTTAGGGAATCCTAATCAAGGTGTGTAATCTCATACCCTTCCAAATACATGTTTGAAATGGTGTGTAATCTCACACTTCTCTAAAATTTTGCATGAATGTTCTGTGATTTGGTTGAAATACCAAAGAAAACTGGAAATCGGCATCTATGACCACTCGGGCGTACATATGTTCGTAGTGGTAACCATAATTTGCAATAAAACAGTTTTGGTTAGCAGCAGTGATGTGAATTTGAAAAATCACCAAAAATAGTGGAAATTGAATTAGAAAGTGAAGGAGATATGAATTGAAAGTTAATTGAGTCTATTTTCTTATAAAAGAAACGGAGCAAGCAAAGAATTAGTATATTTTTAGATTTTTAGATTTTTGTGAGACTGGTTTAGAGTGATTTCGAGATCCCCTATTTTGACTTGGAAAAATCACTATAAATTGTAGAAAAATAATTACGGGACATGGTCTATATTATTAGAATCCTTATTGAGTATATTTTTATTTGAATCAAACAAAACCAGTATTTGAGTTCTGTACAATAAGATATCTGAGATTTTGTGAAGAGAGGGCAGAACTGTCAAATAGTGAAACAAGGGATACTTTGAAGAATAAACTGTACTAATTGCCTAAGCAAAAAATTCTGGAAACATTACAGTAAGAAGTTATCGGAGTCTAGTTTCAGGGAAAATTTACGGATCTAAATTTAGAGTTTCGCAACTCGAGTTATAGTCAGTTTAGTCAGTACGACGCAGATGGACAGTTTTGATTTTTATGCCCCAAATTAGTAATTAAGCCTAGGTTGCAAAAATTACCATACCCTTAGAGGGTAAATTACCGAATTACCCTTAGTGGGTACGATTACCGAATTATGAAAACGCCCTTATGGGCCAAATTACAAAAATGTCCCTAATGGGCTGAGTTACGAAATGTCCTTATGGATCGAATTACGAAAATACCCTTAATGGGTCAATTTGATAAATTGCTATATGGCCAACTTGATAAATTGCTATATGGGCCCAACTTGATAATTTTCTATATGGGCCAACTTGATAAATTTCTATATGGGCCAATTTGATAATTTGCTATATGGGCAAATTTTTTTTTAAAAAAAAAAAGAAAAAATTGCTAGATCGATATATGGGCCTTTTGTTAAAATTCATCATGTGAATGTATTGTTATGTTTTATATATATACATGATTGCATGGGTTGGGAAAATTGATGAAGAGAAGAAAGGCCTGTTGCCAAAATCTAGTTCGCGTGGCTCTGCCACAATCTAGTTCGGTGGTTTAACCATAATTTTTAAAATGGCTTTATGCCTGCGATTGGTGTGTTGGCGGGGTGGGTTGACTTGATCCCCATAGGTGTGATAGTTGGTACGGGTGGTGTGTAGTGGATGGAAATTAGGCTTGGTTGGGAATTGCATATCACATGCATTTTTATATTTGATTTATACAATGCACATTTGTAAAGGGGCTCAAGCCCAAATATATGTTTATATGGTTATGGCCCAGTAGGCACGGTAAGTGGGTTACACACTGAGTTCTAAGTAACTCACCCCGTTTTCTTACCCTTCTCACGTAATGACAATTGATGGAGGCTTGGGCCGGGGATGACTTCGTGTGGAGGCCATACTACGAATGATGAGTTATAAAAACTTTGAACTTCTTTTAAGTATTTTTTTTTTTGTTTTTATCTAAGTACTATTTCAATTGCGATGTAATAAGGCCTCTGGTATTATTTTTATGGATTTTTATTCGTGGACGGATTTTAATATGTTTTAGTTACTTAAATGGGGCTATTTAATTCTTATAAATGTTTTCTTAGACTTACGTATAAAAATGGTTTTTCTTAAATATCACTTACTCGTAAAATTCCCATGAAAACTCTTTTATAAATTTATTTCAACCAATTATTTAAGTTTTTAACCAATTATTTCTCTGAAAATCAAATTGTAAACTCTCATGTTTTAAAGTCATGGTTTTCAAATAAATCTCGATTTTTGATAAACTCCGTCTTCAAAATCATTTTGAAAAATTGTTTTCATTAAAAGCATTGATGACTGGACGTAAGTTCGAATTGTGTGGCATGCCAAGTCTGGTCTTAACGCATAGGCTGGGTTTGGGGTGTTACAAGTTAATTAGGTATCATTCCACTATCTCATAATAATAATATATAATAATATAACTTAATCATAACTCATGGTCATTGCCGTCCACTAATATGGAATTAAAGGCTAAATTGCAATTTAAATCTCATGTAAGAAGAAAACCATTCAATTTGGCCCGAAATTCCATAATAGCTATTTTCATACTTACTCAATTTAATCCTTTACTTAAATTAGCCACACAAACATGCAAATAATTCTACGATATTTTAACACATGCTCAAATACGTAACATAGATATCAAACAAACTATTAAGATATTTTTCTAACTCGAATTCGTGGTCCCGAAACCACTATTCTGATTAGGGTCATATTCGGGCTGTTACAACTCTCCCCCCTTAAGAGATTTTCGTCCTCGAAAATCTTACCGGTGAATAAATATGGGTAACGTTCCTTCATTTATTCTTCAGTTTCCCAAGTTGCTTCCTCAACCTCATGCTTATGCCACATTATTTTAACCAACGATATTTTCTTATTTCGCAATTCTTTCACTTCACGAGCTAATATGCGAATCAGTTCTTCCTCATAAGTCAAATCGGGATGAATTTCAATCTCTGATGGACTGATCACATGAGAAGGATCGGATCTATAACGACGAAGCATCGACACGTGAAAAACATTATGAATCTTGTCTAACTCCAATGGTAACCTCAATCTGTACGCAATTGGTCCGATGCACTCGATAACCTCATACGGTCCAATAAATCTCGGACTCAACTTTCCTTTACGACCAAATCTAAGTATCTTTTTCCACGGCGATACTTTCAAAAACACTTGATCACCTACTTGGAACTCTATTTCTTTTCGTTTCCAATCCGCGTATGACTTCTGACGATCTGATGCTGCTTTTAAACTTTCTCGAGATACTTTAACTTTTTGCTCTGTCTCTTTGATCAAGTCAACCCCGTGTAATTTTCCTTCACTTAGCTCGATCCAATATAGTGGTGTACGACATTTTCGACCATACAAAGCTTCATATGGTGCCATTTTGATACTTGATTGGAAGTTGTTATTATATGCAAATTCAATCAAAGGCAAGTATCATTCCCATGTTCCCTCAAACTCAAGAACGCAACATCTCAACATATCCTCGAGTATTTGAATAACACACTAGGATTGACCATCCGACTGAGGGTGAAAAGCTGTGCTGGAATGCAATTTAGTACCCAAAGCATCCTGCAGTTTCTTCCAAAATCGCGATGTGAATCTTGGATCTCTATCTGAAACGATAGAAATAGGTACTTCGTGTAACCGTATGATCTGCGATACATACAACTCAGCCAATGAAACACCCCAAACCCGGCCCACAAGCCCTGACCGGATCTGGTATGTTCCTTAAGTAAAACAGTTCAAAATTTCGTTTGTTGCATATGAAAACTTGGGTGGTTTTGCAGAAAAATTTATTGGTGCTGAGCTTAAATTGAAAACATCGTTATTCTTGAAATCAAAGATTGATTAAAACCTTGTTTTTATATTCCAAAACCTCAAATTTAAAAGACATGCCGAATTTGCTTTAGAGTTTACCTTTAAATAGAAAATCGTTTGCGATTAGGTGTCAAAATATTTATAAATGTATTTTAAGAAAGTTATTTAATAATCATAACATATCAGAAATTAAAAGCATGCATAAACAGTTTAAAACTGAGTGGCCTTATTACAACTGAAAATACCAATTAAATCCCAAAAAATAAACGAATAAGAAAATGCAAATCCACTGTTTGAAATCCCAAAATATTTAGCATGGCCACCACATAGTCTCTGCTGACCCGGTCCATCTATTGAGTGTCACCTGAAAACATATCCCACAACGGGGTGAGTCAAACGGACTCAGTGTATAACCACCATCACTAAGTCCCAACAATTTAGGCATATCAGTTCATACATGTACATATAGCAGAAATATAGATAATGATGCAATCCCGAACCCAAACCTATATAACCATCCGCTACACATCACCCGTACCAACCATCACACTGTGGGGACTACTAAGTCGACCCTCCATCCACTACACATCATCGATGGCAGTCGCTGCAGACGACTTGCTCATCGCCCTTATATATTCGTGGCATAGCCACCAGATAATTATTTGTGACACAAGTCACCACATTCAGATTTTGTGACATGAGTCACCAGATATTGTGGTAAAAACCACCAGATCACTTCCCCTTAAAATAATTTCCCATATGCCCCATGTCATACAAATCATACAAATATCATGCCTTATGCCTTATTTCACATTCTTATCAATATTCACATACGTGTCATATTCCATATGCCTTATTTCATATTTGTACCAATTTCCATATAAGTCATATTCATAGTTCATATACTATTAACACAGTAACAGTAGGTCTACATACCTAGATACTCCGTACCATGGTATGGTACCTTTAGCCACGTTCTCATATTTTCATTAACACATATATTAAAACATTACCATAAATCTATTAAGATTTAGTGTGGGGCTACACACCTGGTTTACTTAACGAGTTCACTGAAATGCCGAAAGTCCCGATCTAATCCTCTAGATCTCAAGTTCCTACATTCGGCCAACACTAAACATTTTAGCTAAAAGCCATTCGGCTAAATAATCAAATCTCGAAGGATTATCGCAACCAAAATCCTTACCTTGCTACCGATTTAATTACTAATCAAATCCCGAAACGTCGTGATGTTTCCCCCTTGCAATCGGCTAACACTAGATTACTTTAACCGGTTAATTTTGGCTTTTGAACAAATAAGAAATAGATCTGAAACATCAACTATGGCCGTGGCCGAATATCATGGCTCACTTACCTTGTGGATCTCAAATCCCGAAATTGATCCTTGCCGTTGGTGATGACGAGATTCCCATAGGCACATGTTAGATCTAATCTAACATTTAAACACAATAAAATGGCCTTCGGCCTAAAATCAGACTTTTCTTACCTTAGATCTAGAAATCTCGAAGATCTCCTCTTGAAGTCGGCTATAGTAGAAATCCTGAAAGATCCTTCAAGGTTTCGGTTAAAAACAATGATGGGGTTAAAGCCTTGTTTTTCGTCAGTTAGAGAAGGAAAAGAATAAGAGTTCGGAAAAGAGAGATTCTTACCAAAAGGATGATCGAAACGCAATTGACCACTACCCTTAAGAAATCGGGAAGAGAGCTTGCAGGAGAAATCGATTCAGAAAGAAGTGAACTTTCGGCTTTAGGCTTTACTGAACAATCAGCTAGAGGTTGCTTTGAGATTCGGCTTTTGGAGAATCAGAAAGAAAAAGAGAATGATTTGCAGAGAGAATTCGGCAGAGGCATAAAAGGAAAGAAAAGAATGAATAATGGCCTTACTTCTCCCCTTTTGCCGAAAACACCACCCTTAGACTCCCCCAATCGGCCAACTCTCCTTCCCCCTATCCAATCCCCTATTTTCTCTCCTCTTTACTCATTTAAAATTAATTCAAACAAATCATCAATTATCTTATACTTTAGCAGAAATTTTAAAAGGAATTTGACTTGATCTATCCTCATCCACTCAGTGCCCCATTGCCGTCCAACACCTCCTCTCCTTGCAGCAAAATAAAACTCCCATTTGATTCCCACGTTGCTCGAACCTGAGCTCTTGCACCCTGCTTGTGGCGTCACCTACTGAGGCCCTAAGTGGCGCCTCCATGCCACTCTAACAAGCTGATTTTTATGTCATAATTCCCCTACAAATTTTCTTAAGGCCTATCAAGCTTGACTCCACTTCAAGACTTAAATTCTGATAATTTCTAAGGCATTCTCCTACCTTCTAAGGTTCTCAAAATTCATAAAACACATTCCACATACACATAGACATGCTTCCACATATAATTAAGCAAAATGCATAAGCCATAAATTCTACCCCCTTAAAATAATTTTGACCTCGAAATTACCTGGCTAAAATAAGTGAGGGTATTGCCGTCGCATCACTTCTTCCGGCTCCCACGAAGCTTCTTCCGATCCATGATTACGCCATAACACTTTGACTAGAGGTACTGACTTCCTCCGTAACACTTTCACATCTCGTTCCAAAATCTGAATCGGCTCTTCCTCGTAGGACAAATCTAGCCTTAGTTCCACCTCCTCAACTGGCACAACATGAGATGGATCTGCTCGGTAACGACGTAGCATGGAAACATGGAATACATCGTGCATTTGTTTCAACTCCGGTGGCAACTCTAATTGGTATGCCACTAGTCCAACTCGCTTCAATACCCGATAAGGTCCTATAAACCTTGGACTTAACTTTCCTTTGTGACCAAATCTCATCACCTTCTTCCAAGGCGAGACCTTAAGAAACACTCGATCTCCCACAGCAAATTCTATTTCCTTCCGTTTGAGATCTGCATATGACTTTTGCCTATCAGATGCCTCCTTCAACCGTGTCCGAATTAACTTAACCTTTTCTTCAGACTCTGCCACAATCTCTGGACCCAAAATTTGACGTTCCCCTAATTTCGTCCAACATATAGGAGTGCGACACTTCCGTCCATACAGCGCTGCATACGGTGCCATCCGAATACTGACCTGATAGCTGTTATTATACGCAAATTTCGCTAAAGGCAAATAGTCTTCCCAACTTCCTCTGAAGTCTATCACACAGCCCCTCAACATATCCTCTAACACTTGAATCACTCGCTCAGACTGGCCGTTCTACTGTGGATGAAATGCCGTAGTGAAATCCAATCTGGTGCCTAAAGCTTGATGTAGTGCTTTCCAAAATCGAGACGTAAACCTTGGATCCCTATCCGAAATAATTGACATCGGCACTCCATGCAATCTTACAATTTCCGCCACATACAACCTCGCCAACTTCTGCAAAGAATAATCAACCCGCACTGGAATGAAATGAGCAGACTTTGTCAATCGATCCACTATCACCCATATCGAGTCCTTCTTAGTAGGCGTAAGGGGAAGCCCACTAACGAAGTCCATGGTGATTCTCTCCCACTTCCACTGTGGAATCTTTATCGGTTGAAGCAATCCTAACGGGACTTGGGGTTCAGCCTTAACTTGCTGACACGTTAAGCATTTCCCTACGAATTCTGTGACTTCCCTCTTAAGACCAGGCCACCAAAATTGTTCCCTTAGATCTCTATACAACTTACTACCTCCAGGATGCATAGCATAAGGGCTACTATACGATTCCTGAAGAATTCTTTGCCTTAACTCCTCGTTCCTCGGCATACAGACCTTGCCCTGAAAACACAACACTCCCCAACTGCTAAGACCATAGTTTTCCAACTCCCCACTCTGCACTTGCCGTAGCTTAGCACTTAAGTCATCATCTGCCAACTGTCCCTCTTTCACCTCATTCAACCACATCGACTTCACTTGCAACTCTGCCAGCAAACTTCCATCATCGTACAAGCTAAGATGTGCAAACATTGCCCTCAGATTCGACACTACTTTCCGACTTAGGGCATCTGCACTACATTTGCCTTGCCCGGGTGATACTCTATAGAACAATTGTAGTCTTTCAATAACTCCACCCACCTTCGCTGTCTCAGATTCAACTCTTTCTGAGTCAGCAGATACTTAAGGCTTTTGTGGTCTGTGTAGATCACTGACTTTTCCCAATATAAATAGTGCCTCCATACCTTAAGAGCAAAGACCACTGCCGCCAATTCCAAATCATGCGTTGGGTAGTTAACCTCATGTGGCCTTAATTGTCGAGACGCATAAGCAACTACCTTTCCTTCTTGCATCAATACACATCCCAAACCTGTATGAGAAGCATCAAAATACACCACAAAATCCTTCCCTGCCTCGGGCTGAATCAAAATCGGAGCTTCCGTCAAAACCCTCTTAAGATTCTCAAAGCTCTCCTGTTGCTTATTGGTCCATATAAAAGGTACTTCCTTTCTCAACAACTTCGTCAGAGGTGCAGCTATAGATAAGAACCCCTCAACAAACCTTCTGTAGTAGCCTGCCAATCCCAAGAAACTACGAACCTCAGCCACAGACTTAGGCGGTTTCCAATCTAGCACTGCCTCAATCTTCCTAGGATCCACCCTTATCCCTTCTGCAGACACCACATGCCCTAAGAACGCAACTTCCTTAAGCCAAAATTCACACTTGCTGAATTTGGCATAGAGCTTCTTCTCCCTCAATACTTGGAACACTATCCGAAGATGCTCATCATGTTCTTCCTCAGACTTGGAGTACACAAGGATGTCATTTATAAACACAACGATGAACCTATCCAAGTAGGGTTGAACCCGGTTCATCATATCTATGAACGCAGCTGGGCCGTTCGTCAATCCAAACGGCATTACCAAGAACTCATAATGCCCGTACCTTGTTCGGAAAGCTGTCTTATGGATATCTACCTCCTTCACCTTAAGCTGATGATATCCAGACCTTAGATCTATCTTTGAGAATACTGCCGCCCCCTTAAGCTGATCGAACAAGTCGTCAATCCTTGGCAAAGGGTACTTGTTCTTGATGGTCAACTTATTCAACTGACGATAATCTATGCACATACGCATAGTTTCGTCCTTCTTCTTCACAAACAAGACCGGTGCTCCCCATGGAGACACACTGGGTCGAATAAAACCACGATCAAGTAACTCTTGGATTTGAGCCTTGAGCTCTACCAACTCCTTTGGTGCCATTCTGTACGGAGCAATTGACACAGGAGCTGTACCAGGTAGCAAATCAATTCCGAACTACACTTCTCTGTCTGGGGGTATTCCAGGTAACTCCTCCGAAAAGACATCCACAAATTCCCTTACTGTTCTAACTCCCCTAACTCCTCCTTTATTTGCTTCCAACGCACTAACGAAGACCAAAAATGCCTTGCACCCTTTCCGAACCATCTTATCAGCCTTTAATGCTGAAACTATGTTAGACAAGTAGTTTCTTCTTTCTCCTATCATAATTATTTCCTCGTCCTCCGGGGTCCTTAATTCTATTCGCTTAGCTGCACAATCCATTATAGCCCGATGTTCCACTAACCAATCCATACCAAGTATGAGATCAAATTCTCCAAAGGGTAGTTCCATCAAGTCGGCAGGGAATATCACTCCCTGAAGTTCTAGAGGTACACTCCGAAATACCCTATTCACCACTACAGTTTGACCTAATGGGCTTACTATAGTTATCTCCCTATCAGACAGTTTAGAGGCTATGCCTAGAGTTTCAACTACTCTACATGCAACATAAGAGTGGGTAGAGCCAACATCAATTAAAGCAAAATAAGGCTTGCAGTGCGTCTCCGTCCTCCCTCCGGCGAACTGCATACACCAGACCCGGTTGTCTTGCCTCCGTATTATTAACACCTCTGCCCAGCGTTCCTCGTCCTCTTCTAGCACCATTACCTCTA
Organism: Gossypium australe; assembly: GCA_005393395.2. Lineage (NCBI taxonomy): Eukaryota > Viridiplantae > Streptophyta > Magnoliopsida > Malvales > Malvaceae > Gossypium > Gossypium australe. The sequence continues at coordinate 6,155,545 of CM016619.1, read as the reverse complement.
CCAATCGGACCACGGCCCCGCTGAAGCTGCTGTCCACCTCTTCTAGCCTGATTAGAACCCTGACCTGTGGGTCGACTCCCGTCTATCTTTATAGGATAGTCCTTAATCATGTGTTCCTTGGACCCACACTTGAAACATCCTCCTGTCTTCTTCCAACACTCTCCTAAGTGCTTCTTCCCACACTGATCACAAGTACGATACTGCCCTCCTGTAACAGCTTGCTGACCTCGCGGCCCATCAACTCTAAGCCTCTTCTGAATATTCCCAGATGACCCTGATGATCCAAAACCTCTCTTCTGCCTATTCCGATCCATGTTCTGCCTCACAAAGTTTTTAATCCCTTCAGCTACCTTAGCCTTCTCCACTAACACAGCAAACTCCCGCTCTTGCTGTGGGGCTATCAATAACCTCAGATCATCCCTCAGTCCGTCCTCAAACCGGACACATCGCTCATGCTCTGTAGCCACGATCCCTCGAGCATACCGTCTCAACCTTAAGAATTTAGCCTCGTACTTCGCCACGATCTTGTTCCATTGAACCAGCCCCAAAAATGCCTTTCTCTACGCATCAATATAACTGGTACCAACATACTTCTTTTGATACGCCACCTTAAAACACTCCCACATGAGTTCCTCAGCTGTAGCACCATCCCGAACTGTGAGCCACCATTGATATGACTCATCACGGAGAAGCGACACTATTCCTTTTAGTTTCTCCTCAGCAGTCAGATCCAGCTCATCCATAATTCGCTCGGTCGCCTCCAACCAATACTCAGTCGTACTAGGTGCCACACCAGATACGCCACGAAACACCTCGGCTCCATTGGCTCGGAGTCGCTCGGGTACAGATTTCTGAGCTCCCATACCTCCACCTGCTCCAACCACCATCTCAAGAACTCGCAGCACCGCCTGCAATACAGCATCATCCCCCGTCTGATCCTGCTACTCAACACCAACAGCTGGTGGTGGGGGTGGTTGTGGAACTTCATTTTCTGACCCTTGACCCGATTAACGGGTTCCGATACGGCCATTCTGCCTCTACCACGTCCTCGCACATTTCGACCACGTCCCTTAGAACTCATTTCTACGACGCTTTAAGCTGAGTTAAGAAATTTTATGCATTAGTATTTTATTCCACTATTTATGTAATATCCTAAATTAGGGGTTATGCATTCGTGCATAATTCATGAGTTTCGGCAGTGTTTGGAAGTGTATTAAGGGTTTTTAGAATTCTAGGATGGAAGAGAAAGCTTTGGAAAATTAATGGTTTTTAAGTAAAAAGGGGGAGCTAGGTAAATGAGGCTTTAAAGGAAATTCCGTGTGAAGCATGACACAAGGAACCATGTGGTAAAGTGGCATGAAGGCGCAAGGGTGCAAGGGGGGAAGTTGCGTCAAAGGGAGTGCCAAGGGGGAGGAGGTTCGAGCAATGTGGGAAGCATTGGAGACTTTTTATTTTTGGCGTTGGGCTAAGGAGGCCTTAAGGAAAATTGTGGGAGTGTTTGGACATGAAAAGGGGCTTGGTAAAGTGGCTTAAGGGCGCCACTTAAGGGCCTGGAAATAACGCCAACAAGGGCCTTGGTTCGAAACACGGCGGCAGCAAGTAGTGTTTTATTTTTGCTTTTGGCGTTAAGGGGGGAGCAAGGTGAAGGAGTCTTAAGAAAAATTGGGGCGAGTTTATGTCACAAAAAGCGCCTGGGTAGAGTGGCTTGGACGCTTGCGGGAAAGGGAGCTTCAGAAGGGCCTGGGTTCGAGTCCTGTGGGCAGTGTAAGAGTGTTTTTATTTTTCCAAGTTGGCGCTAAGGGAGAAGAAGGCCTTAAAAAGAATTGTTGGGGGTTTATGACACAAAGATGCTAGCAGCGAAGTGGTTGGTAGCATGTGGTGACTCCAGCAGGTCCCATGTTCGAAACTTGGGGGCAGCAAGTGGGTGTTTTATTTTATTTTTGCTTTGGCGTCAAGGAAGAAGGGTGAGAAGAAATTGGACGGCAATTGGACTTTCGATTGGAGGAGTTGAGCTTAATTCTCCTATTAATTTCGGCTAAGGTAGGATAATTGATGATTATTTTATTTTATTTTAAGTTGGTAGATAATAGATAGTTGTAGTTTTATTTATTTATTTTAATATAGGATAATTATGGTTTTATTTAGATTAAATGAGATTTTTAATTTATTGATTTTAGGAGATATGATTAGAGATTAAATGGGATATTAGTAAGGGATATTGTAGAATTATTTTATTTTAAATGGATGTTAAAGAGATTAAATAGAAGTTTAGAAAAGGATAATTGGTGGTTTATTTTAATTATTTTGTGCAAGGTGAAGAAGAGATAAATATGGATTTATTTATTTTGGTTTAAATAGGTGATAAGAGGTAATATAGGAGTTTGATAAGGGATTAATGTTGGATTAACTTATTTTATTTATTAAGGAGATAATAGAAGAGATTATTAAGGAGTTTGATAATAGCAAGGATATAGTAGCCGAATTCTTTATAAGGGGGGAGTGATCATCTTTTGTATTCTTTTTCTTCTTTAACTTCTTTGTGCCGAAATTTAGTCTCTCCTAGTCTTCTTTTCTTTTTATTTTCTTTCAACCCCAAATCCTTTCTTTTTAATTCTTGAATAGCCGACTACCCCATCTTCTTTTGAGAGCCATAGCCGAATGTGTAGTCATCATTCAGAGCATAAGACGAATCTCTAGTAAGCCTCATCAACATCTCTTTTTCTTTTCTTCTCTTGTAGTCTCTCTAAACAAGCGTTGGGAGCATTAAAGGAGTCTTTTGGGATTTGCAGAGATTAAGGGATCTCGGCAATTCTATAAGACAAGTGCAGGCTTCGGGATTTAAGTAAGCTAGGTAAGTAAGTGCTAATATTCGGCCATAGGCCATTTTGGTTATTAAGTGTTGATCGATTATGTACTATGATTCTTAGGGGCAAATCGACAGAAGTGCATAGGAGCCTTCGGGATTCTAGATCGTTTCGATAAGTAAGTTAAATTGTAGTTTATTCGCCTAAGATCTTGTATTATGACGTTTAACCAAAGGATTCTGATTAAGTGATTTGCGATGGACGTGGATGCTAGTCAAGGAGGACAAGGGGTAACTCCTATTTCGAAGTTTAAGAAGAGATCTGTTTCTGCAGTTCGGGATTGGCCACCGGGGTGTGGACCAGCGTCAGAACAAGAAAGTAGGCAAATAGTTGTAGTAGCACTTAGTGATAGCATCAGTATCGAAAGCATAGTTCTCCAAGTGATCAGGTGTGTAGTTAGCCTACCGTTTTCTGGGATTTATGATTGTATGTGATATCTGTGTGTGTGTTATGAATGTGCTAACTAGTGCAGTGGAAATTGTGATATGGATACCCTCAAGGGGTATGTCAATAAACCGGTAAGTACCGAATCTGATGAATATGTGACTATTGTTATGAATATGTGATAATATGCTAAATAACATGTACATGCATTATCATGGCATTATTTATGTTGCATGTGCATGGGTGGGATATGAAAGAAGAACAGGGTGTACTTCGAGTACGTGGTTTGATGAATGGCTCTGTGCCTCTTCGTGATTGATACAGGCTATGTGCCATATTGTGGTTACTGATGGCTTTGTGCTCATCGTGGTTTTGATGATAGCTTCGGCTACATCGTGGATTGACGTTGACTGAGGTCACGTTGTGGATTATTTGCGATTAAGTTCGCGTGAATGGCATTTGTTGCCTTATTGGAGTAAAAAGGGGAGGGTGATTTAATAATCCCCTGGTGTGTGGTAGGCTGGATAAGGGGGTGTGTAAAGGATGGACCCTAGGTTGGGTTGGGTGCACTTTGCATATTATATCTGATATGAATATTTGACGTAGAAATGGGCCAAGCCCAATATGTGAATGTGGATTGGATTAAGAAATGGGCCAAGCCCAGTATATGAATGTGGATCAGTGTGGAAATGGGCTAAGCCCGATATGTGGAATTATGCGGTTAATTACCCTGTTATCTGATAAGTGATTTGAATGTGGGCCAAGCCCAGAATGTGATAATATGTGAATATGATAATTGTTATCTGATATATGGGCTAATATGTGGTTAACATGTGGGTGGAATTCAGTGGATTAATTACACACTGAGTCTGTATGACTCACCCAATTATTTATCAAACATCGCAGGTGATATGATGATCGGACCGGGTTGGAGTGGATACGAGGTGGCCCATGCAAAAGACGTTTTGATTATTTCAATCAGTTTATTTTTAAGTACTTTGATTTAATTATTTATTGTAATAAGGCCCAGTTAAAGTATTTAAGTTGTAACACCCTAGTTCTAGGGGTTAGGCTTTTGGTGCTTAGCTCAGGTGTTGGCACACTTTAGTGTGTGGTTGGGTGAGTTTTAGGGGTCCTGAGAACCCTAGGTGGTGGTGGAAAGCCTTAGGAATTTTTTAGTTTTAGGGGTTAAAAAAGGGAGCTTGGCTTTTGGGGGTCTTAAGAGAATTATTAGGAGGGTTTTGTCACAAAGAATGGCTTGGCAGAGTGGCAAGGAGGCGCCACTCTAGAGCTTGGAAGGTGACGCCACTTGAAGGAGGAAGGGGTCTCAGGTTCAAGCTGCAAAGGCAGCAGATAGGGCTTTGTTTTTGCGTCAAGATGGTAGGGGGTTGGACGGTTTTGAATGCTTAAATGATGGATGAAGACTTGGTCTTTCTTTTTAAATTCGGCTAGGATATGGGTTGACTCATTCAAACCTTTTTGAATGAGTGTTAGGGAGGTAAAGTAGGAAGAAAATTTGGGATTTGGTGGAGGGTTGAGTAGTGGCCGGTTTTGGGGAGCTTGGGGGAAGGTATTTTCGGTTTTTGGAGGGTGTTAGGTGGGTGCCGTTCCTGGTAGTATAAATAGGGGGGAGGTGTTCACCTTTTTGTTTTTCCAATTCTCCATTTATTCTCCCCATTTCACCTGAGCCGAAACCTCCATTGCCCTCTCCTTGTTCTTTTCTTTTGGATTCTTGGCCGAACCACTCACCCTTCATCTCCCTCTTTTCTTCCATTTTGTTAAACCGAAAGTACACCCCCCACACTTTTCTTTCCCTCTTCTCAAACCTTTGGCCGAAACCCCTATTCCCTTTCCTTGATTTTCTTTTATTGATAGCCGAACCTACACCCCACTTTTGTGTCGTGTTCCTTTCGTTTATTTGGTAACACCTTGGCCGAATGTTAGCATAGATCTCGTTGGGTTTCCGTTTGCAACCGTTGCTAAGATACTCTGGGGTTGGAAGTAGTCAGTCAAGCCTCCGTTTGTTAGCAGTCAGCTTGGTAAGAGATTTTGGTAAGGATATTTATTAAGATTTGTTACTTAGTTTGTGATTTGGAGGGTTAACCCATTGTTCTGATTAAGCTTTTTGATGGAGGCAACAACCAGTCAAGGTGGGCAAGGGAAAGGCCCTATCCCGAAGTTCAAGAAGAGATCGATCTCGGCGGTTCGAGATTGGCCACCGGGGTGTGGGCCAGTAGCAGGGGATAGCTATAGGCAGATAGCTGTTGTTTCTTTGAGCGATAGCGTAGGGATCGATAGTTTAGAACTCCGAGTGTTTAGGTGCGTAATCATCGCACTATTTCTTCGGTTTTTGGTTTGCTAACATGTTTACATATGCGTGATGTGTGATGGCCGATTGTAATGGCTTGAATGGGGAGTTATTTATGATATGTATACATGATATGATAATCAACATGTGATGCTTACTCTTTTATTATAATCTGACATGTTATACTTATGCATACATACAAGGGAGGTGGATTTGATCGATGAAGGAAGAGGGTGTACACATGATGTACGTGGTCTAATGTTAGCTCAGGCTACATTAGCGCTTGATGGTTAGCTTTGTGCTACCTCAAGGGAGATGTTGGCTAGGTGCCCATCTCGGCAGTTGATGGCTATGTGCATCACCGTAGACGGAGCATGTTGTTGGGATCACTTTGGTTGATCGGTGGCTCAGCCACGGCCTTGAGCAGCGAGTTTGCCAAGGTAAGGTTTATGGATCACGATGTGATCAGTGGTGGACTAGCCACGGCCTTAGGCAGGGGGTCTGCTAAGGTTGGTGTTACGGTTGGATTGTAGGTTGGGCTGAGATGCATATTTGCATGACTTGTTATGAGAACGGTATGGTTATGGGCCAAGCCCATATGTGTGGAATAAGTGTTGTGATTATGCACTGAGTCAGTGGACTCACTCTATTTTTCTTAACCATTTCAGGTGATGCGTAGAATTGGACCGGGATCAGAGAGGACACATGTGGCCCATGCAGAAAGAAGAGTTTAAATATTTTAAGCTTATTCATATTAGTTATTTGGGTTAAGATATTGATGTAATAAGGGCCTTTTGATCTTTATTTATTTTGGGAATTATTTTATTATTATTTTTAAGTTATGGTTGGATTATAATAAATTACTAAGTGAAGACGATTTTATTCTAACTACTTGATTATTTAAATTGGTTTTATATATTTAATAGAGTTTAATTTTGGACAATATAATAATATCAAAGTTTTTCATACAATATCAAATAAACATGGATTTTCAAAGGGTAATAAATTTACTGTTTTACTTTAAGTTAAAAAGAATTTTCCACCTTCTTTTCCGCAGTGACATAACCAGATTCGATCGTAATAAATGGGCCGGGTTTGGGGATGTTACAAATTGGTATCAGAGCCCGGTTCAAAACTCGGCTTTGAGGGTTTTGGGCCCAAAAACGTTTTCAAATGGGCTTTTCGAAATGTGGACTTTTATTTTGGCATGGCACCTGTACCTCCGGCCCGAAGTCCACCAGGTAAGTACTTCTAGCCTTTGAAGTGTTTGGTTATTATGAATTGTTATGGGTTTAGTTTGGGCTCGTAGATTAGAATATTAGGACTATTGGACCCTAGGAATAGTCTACTCAAACATATGCATAAAACTTAAAGCTCTTAAACAAACCTATGATGTAAGTGGCCGAGTTAAGGTGTGGTAACCACTGTACGCATGTCTAGGAATGGTATTCAGTAAGAGCTTGGTATTTAAGCAGTCCTAGCGACTCACCTCCTCTTTACTCGAATCCTACCTGGTGTGTAGCTACGGTTCACCTTAACCAAGAGGACTTGTTCATAGGCTAAACCGGTTATTAAAACCCGAAAGGGAATTAGCCTTGCTGTTTTTAAAATCCTTAGTTTTTAAAATTTTCAAATTTACCCCTTTGGTTTGTGAAACCCTAAATCTGATTTTGAAGGACGTTTTTTCGATTTACAAAATTTCCCAAAATGCCCTAGTGGCAAAATTACAAAAATGCCCTTGTGTTATAAAATTACCGTACTACCCTCAACTTTTGATAAAATGCTTTTTACTACGCAAAATTCCAAAATCTCGAGTTTTCAAAATTTTAAGATACTCCAATTTGTGGAAATTTACGAAAGTACCCCTGGTTGATAAAATTACCAAAATGCCCTTGGTTTCTAAATCATCAGATTTCTCTCGATCTTTTACTGAAATATTCCTACTTTACCAAATATCAGAAAATCTTATTTTGTGAGATATTGTGATATTCTGATTTGGAGAATTTACGAAAATGCTCATGATTTCCAAAATTACAGAAATAACCCTGCTTCCTGAAATTTTTGCAACACACTTTATTTGAAAAACAAATTTTCAAGATGACCCCTAAGATTTTATAAACTCTGAAATATCTTTAAGATGGAAAACTATTTTCAAAATTGATTCTGAGTTATTACCGAAATACCCCTTTAGGAAAAATGACGAAACTACCCCTGGGTAGGGAATGAAACTTTGGTTGATCGAAAGAACTACTCTCGGAAACTCCTTTTCATAAAATTGCTCGTGGGTAAATTGTGGAACCAAATTTCTAATGCATAAAACTTTCTAAACAGACTAAATCGAAGCGCTAGATATGAGTTTTAGGGGGCGTGGTCGCAATACTAGTGGACGTGGTAGAGACAGGATGTCAGTATCGGAACCGGTTGGGTCACGCCATGGGTCAGAGAGCGATGTGCCGCCACCAGTTGTGGAGGTGGAACAGCAGGATCAGGCAGGAGGGGATGACGCAGTATCGCAGGCTATGCGGCGGGTGCTTGAGTGAATGGCAAGAGCCAATGGGGGCAGTGGGACTCGGAAGTCAGTACCCGAAAGACTTAGGGCAAATGGAACTGAGGTTTTCAGAGGAGTGTCTGGGGTAGCCCCAAATGTGGCAGAGTACTGGTTAGAGGCTGTTGAAAGGATTATGGATGACTTAGACTTAGCTGCTGAGGAGAAGCTTAAGGGTGTTGTTTCGTTGCTGCGAGATGAGGCCTACCAGTGGTGGCTCACTGTTAAGGAAAGTGCACCTGCCGATCGAGTGGATTGGGGCTACTTTAAGATCAAGTTCGAAGGGAAGTATGTCGGAGCGAGCTACGTGGACGCTCAGAGGAAGGCGTTCCTCAATCTGGTGCAAGGTAGCAAGTCAATAGCGGAGTACGAGGCTGAGTTTCTACGTTTGAGCCGGTATGCTCGGGGCATCGTGGCAACTGATTATGAGAGATGCGTCAGATTTGAAGATGGGCTACGGGATGAGCTGCGGGTTTTGATTGTGCCGCAATGAGAAAGAGACTTCGCCGTTTTAGTGGAGAAAGCTCGAATAGCTGAGGAGGTCAAGAAGACTGAGAGGCAGAACAGAGAAAGAAACCGTGATAAGAGAAGCGTGGGATCGTCAGAATCGTTTGAGAGGTTTCAGAAAAGACCGAGGGTCGAGACATCTGCTCGTGTTTCTAATCCAGCTGCTGGGAATCCAGATCGTCCGTGTGCGCAGTGCGGGAGGTATCATGTCGGCGAGTGCTGGAATCAAGTTCGAGAATGCTTCAGATGCAAGTCCAAGTCTCATCTGATTAAGGATTGTCCCCAGAATCTGAATAGGACTCGAACAGAAGGTCAAGGTTATGTGCAACCAGGCAGAGGTGGTCAGCAAGCGGTGAGAGGTCGTGGTCTGAACCATGGAGGAAATGGTTCCGGCCGAGGTCATGGAGCAGTAGGCCGCGATAATGGTGGCACTGAGGCAAGGCAGCCAGGTCTGGTTTATGCAGTCCGTCGGAGGGAGGATAATGATGTGCCTGATGTGTCAGCTGGTAAGTTCCTTATGTCTGGAATATTCTCTGTTTTTTTGTTCATTTTGGGTGGCTGTTGTTTTGTTGCTCGTAAAGTATTGGGACCTTGAGTATGTTAGAATCTGTGCCAAGAAGTATGTTAGCTCTTTAAGATCAGAGTGCGCAGCCATAGCGTAGTGGGAGGAATTGGACTGTTAGTTTAGACAAGTAATTTCAAGGACGAAATTATTTTAAAAAGGGTAGAATTGTAACACCCTGGTTCTAGGGTTTAGGCTTTTGGTGCTTAGCTCAGGTGTTGGCACACTTTAGTGTGTGGTTGGGTGAGTTTTAGGGGTCCTGAGAACCCTAGGTGGTGGTGGAAAGCCTTAGGAATTTTTTAGTTTTAGGGGTTAAAAAGGGGAGCTTGGCTTTTGGGGGTCTTAAGAGAATTATTAGGAGGGTTTTGTCACAAAGAATGGCTTGGCAGAGTGGCAAGGAGGCGCCACTCTAGAGCTTGGAAGGTGACGCCACTTGAAGGAGGAAGGGGTCTCAGGTTCAAGCTGCAAAGGCAGCAGATGGGGCTTTGTTTTTGCGTCAAGATGGTAGGGGGTTGGACGGTTTTGAATGCTTAAATGATGGATGAAGACTTGGTCTTCCTTTTTAAATTCGGCTAGGATATGGGTTGACTCATTCAAACCTTTTTGAATGAGTGTTAGGGAGGTAAAGTAGGAAGAAAATTTGGGATTTGGTGGAGGGTTGAGTAGTGGCCGGTTTTGGGGAGCTTGGGGGAGGGTATTTTCGGTTTTTGGAGGGTGTTAGGTGGGTGCCGTTCCTGGTAGTATAAATAGGGGGGAGGTGTTCACCTTTTTGTTTTTCCAATTCTCCATTTATTCTCCCCATTTCACCTGAGCCGAAACCTCCATTGCCATCTCCTTGTTCTTTTCTTTTGGATTCTTGGCCGAACCACTCACCCTTCATCTCCCTCTTTTCTTCCATTTTGTTAAACCGAAAGTACACCCCCCACACTTTTCTTTCCCTATCCCGAAGTTCAAGAAGAGATCGGTCTCGGCGGTTCGAGATTGGCCACCGGGGTGTGGGCCAGCAGCAGGGGATAACTATAGGCAGATAGCTGTTGTTTCTTTGAGCGATAGCGTAGGGATCGAGAGTTTAGAACTCCGGGTGTTTAGGTACGTAATCATCGCACTATTTCTTCGGTTTTTGGTTTGCTAACATGTTTACATATACGTTATGTGTGATGGCCGATTGTAATGGCTTGAATGGTGAGTTATTTATGATATGTATACATGATATGATAATCAACATGTGATGCTTACTCTTTTATTATAATCTGACATATTATACTTATGCATACATACAAGGGAGGTGGATTTGATCGATGAAGGAAGAGGGTGTACACATGATGTACGTGGTCTAATGTTAGCTCAGGCTACATTAGCGCTTGATGGTTAGCTTTGTGCTACCTCAAGGGAGATGTTGGCTAGGTGCCCATCTCGGCAGTTGATGGCTATGTGCATCACCGTAGACGGAGCATGTTGTTGGGATCACTTTGGTTGATCGGTGGCTCAGCCACGGCCTTGAGCAGCGAGTTTGCCAAGGTAAGGTTTATGGATCACGATGTGATCAGTGGTGGATTAGCCACGGCCTTAGGCAGGGGGTCTGCTAAGGTTGGTGTTACGGTTGGATTGTAGGTTGGGCTGAGATGCATATTTGCATGACTTGTTATGAGAACGGTATGGTTATGGGCCAAGCCCATACGTGTGGAATAAGTGTTGTGATTATGCACTGAGTCAGTGGATTCACTCTATTTTTCCTAACCATTTCAGGTGATGCGTAGAATTGGACCGGGATCGGAGAGGACACATGGTGGCCCATGCAGAAAGAAGAGTTTAAATATTTTAAGCTTATTCATATTAGTTATTTGGGTTAAGATATTGATGTAATAAGGGCCTTTTGATCTTTATTTATTTTGGGAACTATTTTATTATTATTTTTAAGTTATGGTTGGATTATAATAAATTACTAAGTGAAGACGATTTTATTCTAACAACTTGATTATTCAAATTGGTTTTATATATTTAATAGAGTTTAATTTTGGACAATATAATAATATCAAAGTTTTTCATACAATATCAAATAAACATGGATTTTCAAAGGGTAATAAATTTACTGTTTTACTTTAAGTCAAAAAGAATTTTCCACCGTCTTTTCCGCAGTGACATAACCAGATTTGGTCGTAGTAAATGGGCCGGGTTTGGGGATGTTACATAAGTATTTTTATTAAGTATCTTTATTATTATGTTTTATTATGGATTGACAATTGAGATGCTATTTGTAAATGGTTATATTTTTCTGAAATTTATGTATAATAAAGTTTTGAATCCGGTATTTTTATAACAACTTAAGTTTTACTTAGAATGTTTTAAATTACGAAAAATGTTTTTTAACAAAGGGGACAAAATTTTTAATGTTTTCCCAAAAGTGAAATCAGTCTTCAAACGTTTTCCGCAGTGGCATTTCAAATTCGGTCGTAGTGTATGGGCCGGGTTTGGGGTGTTACAATTTATCCGCGAACAATTTTATGAAAAAGAGCTTAGTAGTAGTTCTTTCGGCCATTTCAAAGTTCTCGTTTCAAGTTTTCTACCCTAATTCAGAGAAACACATTCATTCAGTAGTCCCTACCACACACATTCACCATTCGAACATTTTTGTCTATTCCTATCCTATGGGTATTTTCGTAATTTGTCCTACAGGGGTATTTTGGTAAATTTCTAAATCAGGTTACTTTGGTATTTTGTAAAATGGGGTTTTTGAATATTTTTGTAAAGTAAGAATATCTTGGTAAAAATCGAGGGTAATATGGTAATTTTTATAAACCAAGGGTATTTTAGTAAATTTTTTCAACCAGGGGTATTTAGGTAATTTTGTAATTCGGGAATTTTTCAGAAAAATTTATAAAAATAGTTTTTACAAATCAAAGGGGTAATTTGAGGATTTTAAAACTAGGGTTTTATAAAAATATGGCTAGTCCCTTTCGGGTTTTAATTATTGAGTTTAGCCTGTGGATGAGTTCTCCTGGTTAGGGTGAACCGTCACTACGCACCAGGTAGGATTCGAACGAAGAGGAGGTGAGTCACTAGGACTACTTAAATACCAGGCTCTTCCTGAATCCAATCCTAGACATGCGCACAATGGTTACCACACCCTAACACGGCGACTTACTCACAGGTTTGTTTAATTGGGCATTAGAGTGTTATGTAATTCTTATGTTGGGGTAAACTAATCCTAGGGATCAAATACTTAATACACTAATCTACGTTCCCGTTATACCCACATAGAGATCATGCAATAATTCACCCAACAGTTAGGGGCACTTACCTGGTGGACTTCGGGTCGGAGACTTAGGTTCCATGCCAGAAAACCTACTTAATTCCAAAAATTTTTCACACAACTTATTTGGGCTCAATTTTGAAAACGTTATGGGCTTTAAACCCAAGGCTGGGAGTTTAAAACTGGGCTCTGATACCAAGCTGAAACACCTCAAACCCGGCTCACAAGCCCTGACCGGATCTGGTATGTTCCTTAAGTAAAACAGTTCAAAATTTCGTTTGTTGCATTGGAAAACTTGTGGTTTTGCAGAAAAATTTATTGGTTCTGAGCTTAAATTGAAAACATTGTTATTCTTGAAATCAAAGATTGATTAAAACCTTGTTTTTATATTCCAAAACCTCAAATTTAAAAGACATGTCGAATTTGCTTTAGAGTTTACCTTTAAATAGAAAATCGTTTGCGATTAGGTGTCAAAATATTTATAAATGTATTTTAAGAAAGTTATTTAATAATCATAACATATCAGAAATTAAAAGCATGCATAAACAGTTTAAAACTAAGTGGCCTTATTACAACTGAAAATACCAATTAAATCCCAAAAAATAAACGAATAAGAAAATGCAAATCCACTGTTTGAAATCCCGAAATATTTAGCATGGACACCACATAGTCTCTGCTGACCCGGTCCATCTACTGAGTGTCACCTGAAAACATATCCCACAACGGGGTGAGTCAAACGGACTCAGTGTATAACCACCATCACTAAGTCCCAATAATTTAGGCATATCAGTTCATACATGTACATATAGCAGAAATATAGATAATGATGCAATCCCGAACCCAAACCTATATAACCATCCGCTACACATCACCCGTACCAACCATCACACCGTGGGGACTACTAAGTCGACCCTCCATCCGCTACACATCATCGAAGGCAGTCGCTGCAGACGACTTGCTCATCGCCCTTATATATTCGTAGCATAGCCACCAGATAATTATTTGTGACACAAGTCACCACATTCAGATTTTGTGACATGAGTCACCATATATTGTGGTAAAAACCACCAGATCACTTCCCCTTAAAATAATTTCCCATATGCCCCATGTCATACAAATCATACAAATACCATGCCTTATGCCTTATTTCACATTCTTCTCAATATTCACATACGTGTCATATTCCATATGCCTTATTTCATATTTGTACCAATTTCCATATACGTCATATTCATAGTTCATATACTATTAACACAGTAACAGTAGGTCTACGTACCTGGATACTCCGTACCATGGTATGGTACTTAGCCACGTTCTCATATTTTCATTAACACATATATTAAAACATTATCATAAATCTATTAAGATTTAGTGTGGGGCTACACACCTGGTTTACTTAACGAGTTCACTGAAATGCCGAAAGTCCCGATCTAATCCTCTAGATCTCAAGTTCCTACATTCGGCCAACACTAAACATTTTAGCTAAAAGCCATTCGGCTAAATAATCAAATCCCAAAGGATTATCGCAACCAAAATCCTTACCTTGCTGCCGATTTAATTACTAATCAAATCCTGAAACGTCGTGATGTTTCCCCCTTGCAATCGGCTAACACTAGATTACTTTAACCGGTTAATTTCAGCTTTTGAACAAATAAGAAACAGATCTGAAACATCAACTATGGCCTTGGCCGAATATCATGGCTCACTTACCTTGTGGATCTCAAATCCCGAAATTGATCATTGCCCTTGGTGATGACGAGATTCCTATAGGCACATGTTAGATCTAATCTCACATTTAAACACAATAAAATGGCCTTCGGCCTAAAATTAGACTTTTCTTACCTTAGATCTAGAAATCTCGAAGATCTCCTCTTGAAGTCGGCTATAGTAGAAATCCTGAAAGATCCTTCAAGGTTTCGGTTAAAAATAATGATGGGGTTAAAGCCTTGTCATCAAGTTCTTTAGAAGTTTTTGTGTTTTCTTATGTTTTGTTGTTTTTCCTCTTTTGTGATGTTTCCCTCTTTTAGTATGAACAAAATTCCCCAAATACCTAAGGGGATGAAACCTAAGACGAATCTTATTATTATTTGATTTATGAGATAAATACTTGTGCTTATTCTTAATTATGAGTTCTTATTCTTGTTTTGATAATTCAGGTTATTCATTCAAAATCGAATGTGCTTATTTAGTGGAGCAAAAGTCCCTATTTAAGAGTAGATCGACACAATTAAGCGGAGTTGATTGCAACCCTAGAAATAGGCGACGAAAATCTACCGGATTAGGGTCAAACCGAATAAGGGAATCCATAGATCGAGTTAATACGACAATAGGGGTTTTAATTAGAAATATATTTCAATTAATCAACCTAGAGTTAGTTTTTAGTAGCCTCGAAATAGGAATTAATATTATTTAGGGATTTCTACGGATTAAGCCAAGTGAATAAATTGCATGAATCAAAAGTAATAAGTGAAGTCTAGGTGAATTCTTCCTTAGGTATTGCCTATCTCATATAAAGTTGTCTAAAAGTATTTTCCCAATTCACTCTCTGTCGTTTTCATAGTTAATTAAATTAGTTAGTAAATTTAGATTAAAAACCAAATTCCCTTAATTATTAGGCTAGATAATAAAAAGATAGTTAATACTAGTACTCTTGGTCCTTGAGGATACGATATTCCGGACTCACCACAACTATACTACTGTTCGATAGGTGTGCTTGCCTTTGTCGAAATAATAGTTATTTTCGAGCTCCATCAGTGCTACCCACAGAGACACACTCGGACGAATGAAACCACGGTGCAACAACTCCTGCAGTTGAGCCTTAAGCTTTGTAAGCTCTTTCGGTGCCATTCAGTAGGGAGCGATGGACACTGGAGCTGTACTCGGAAGAAGTTTGATCCTAAACTTAACCTCTCAGTTCAGAGGCAATCCCGGTAGTTCCTCAAGAAAAACATTCAAAAAATCCCTCACAGTTCTGATATCCCCAATCGAAGAGTTCCCAGAAGCAGTAGCACTGACCTAAGCCAAATACGTCTTGTACCCTTTTCGGACCAGTTTCTCAGCTACCAGAGCTGAGATCACATTCGACCAGATAATCCCGACGCTCTCTGATTACAACCACTTCTTCATCTTCCTCAGTTCTCAAAACAACCCTCCTAGTCGCACAATCTAGACTAACCCAGTGCTTCACCAACTAGTCCATCCCCAATATCATATCGAACTCCCCAAACGGAAGCTCAATCAAGTCAGCCAGAAAAACTGTCCCTTCAACCTCTAAAAGAACATTCTTATACAGTTTGCTAGCTCTAATAGATTACCCCAGTGGGCTCAGCACAATCACCTCACTAGAAGTACTTTCAACCGGAATCCCTAGATTTTTGGAAATAGAACAGGCAACATAGGAATGCTTAGATCCTATATCTATCAATGCAGTGTAAGCCACATTATAAATAAGAAACACACCCGTGATGACGTTCGGAGCATCTTTGTCCTCTCGACGACATGCAGCGTAAACAAGAGCAGGCTGCCTCGCCTTAGTTTGTTCAGCACATCTGCTTGGTACTCTCTATCCATAGCCCATACCATTACCACCCCTAGCCTGACCATGGCTGCTCGGTGGTTGCTGTGCTACTTTCTGTGGCTACGCAGTACCAGTACCCTGAGCTTGCATCTGATCGGCCCTCAACGGACACTTCCTAATGCAATGATCCAATGATCCACACCTCAGACACGCCCCAATCCTCCTCCAACACTAGCCCTGATGGCGTCTACCACAATCAACACATGGCTGCAGTCCAGTAGCAATAATAGGGGGCCCAGCTCTAACTCGCCCATCAAATTTGGCCATTTTTTTAAACCTCTGTACAGAACTCGAGGGCTTCGAATCCCTCTTGCTTTTACCCCTCTCTATCTCTATTTTGGCACTCAGCGCGCTTAACATCCTCGGCAATCTTCGCCTTCTCGACTAGAAAAAAATCTCGCTCCCTCTGCAGAGCTATAAGAACTCTCAAATTATCTTTGAGGACACCCTCAAAACGGACACACCTCTCATACTTCAATGCCACCATACCTCACACATAGCGGCTTAGCCTTAGGAACTCATCCTCATATTTGGCCGCTAACCGATCCCCCTGAGTAAGATTCAGAAACTCCCTCCTACGAGTGTCCACATAATTGGCTCCCACATACCCATAGAAGGTGGCCTTAAAGAACTCCCGGGTTAGTCATTTGGGCTGAGTGCCCTCCTTAACAGTCAACCACCACTGATAAGCCTCATCACGCAACAGAGAGACTGCACCCTTCAGTTTATGCTTAAGGGTGCAATCCAGGTCATCCATAATCCTCTCCATGGCCTCAATCTAGTACTTGGCCACATTAGGCGTGACTCTAGTGACACCCCTAAAAAGCTCAGTTCTATTGGATCAGAGTCGTTCCGTGACCGACCCTCAGCCCTCAGATCCAATATTAGGTCTAGCGACCCTCTCCAGTATCCTTAACATAACCTAAAACAATGCGTCATCCCCAGCCATGCGATCTTGAGACCCAGTCTTAGTAGCAGGTGACATCGACATCTCACTCTTGTCTAGATTTGGCATGCTGCCCAGAGAAGAGGACTTAGCTTGAGCCCCTATACAGCCTCTACCACGGCCTCGAGCACCACGTCCACGGATACCTCGTGCGCTCATGTCTATTCAGATTTATCTATGTTACGAATTTTATGAATCAATTACAGTTTCAGTATTTATTAACAGATGTTTTACGTAAAGCAGTATCATAAATTTAAAGTTTTTTTTTTTTTGGAAATACAGTCTCTATCAGTTTCAGTTTCACTACAGTTTCAGTATACACTAACTAGAGTGTTTCAGATCAGACTATCTATAACAGTTTATCAGGATACTTACAGGATCGAGGCTGAAGACTCGGTGTACCATATACTAAGTCAAATCATTTCAAATAATTTCGAGATTAATTCTTTAAAAACCAATTTTTGAACCCAAAATCCACAGCTGAGTTTTGCAACCTAACTCTGATACCACTAAATGTAACACACCAAACCCGGCCTAGAGTTAAAATAGTTTTCGTTTATTAGCTAATATTTATCTCTTGTCAATCTCAAAACCATTTTCCCATTAATTTAATTTGTTTAAAACATATTCTATAGCGGAAGCTTTTAAAACCATGATATATAAAGAAAATCGCTCGCGTTTAAGAAAACAGTGTGCTTAGTAAAACCAAGTTTTCGTTGCAATTCAAGAGTTTATGAAAATGGTTAAAAATCCAAATCAAAAGCAAAAAGTCAAAAAGTCCCAATTTACATCAAAATACCCTAGAAAATAAATAGGAAATAAAAACCATAACTGAAATTAAAGTAGTTCAATAAATATGTGGTCACCTTCGAGTCCTCCGCTACACCGATCCATCTAGGTCTAGGGATTATCTAGACAGTTAAAATAGAAAGGGGGTGAGTTTACCTAAACTCAGTGTGTAATCCCCACAGAAAACATGCATATTGTCAAATAACAAACAATCAAATGCAGTCTAGGCCTAAGCCCATTTCAGTTTCAGTAGCAGTTCGGGCCTTATCCCATTTCAGTTTCAGTATCAGATATGCATTAGGGCTTTTGCTCATCACAGTATCAGTAATGCAAACAGTAATCAATAACAAAGTCCTACCCACCGGCCTCTACACACTATCTCCATCCATCCCTACACTCCATGAGGGGTTTAAAACACCCACCTATCCCTACACTCCGAGTAGTACCAAATGCGGCACATATTCAGTATATTGCAGCTGAGCCGCCAGATAATAGGCTTAAAGCCTTTCAGTACACTTCCTCCAAATATCATCATCCCAACCCAATGCAATGCAAACGTACAATATGTCATGCTTTTATGCAACCATCAGTCATACATTTAGGGGCCTAGGTAACGCTTACCAACACCACAGTAGGTTTACAGTCGACTTTGGCGACCCGTGCAACCCCAGGAATCATTTCATATAAATGGGCTCACACGCCCATGTGGCTTGCCTGTGTGGGCCCACACGCCCAGATTGGCATTGGCCTGTGTGGATCACATGCCCGTGTAGCCCACACGGCCCAAATCAATCCAGCCCGTGTGTCACATACGGCCTACATGGCCATCACACGGTTGTGTCTTGTGCGTACGGCCAGGCATCGTCGATCCTACGCCCGTGTTATGGTACACGGCCTACAACACGGGCAACCACACGCCCGTTTGGCGTCAACAGTGGAGTTTTCAACTTTTGCTGAAACCTCATTTTCTAGGTTTTTAAGTACATACCTGATATCGATTCATTGCAAAAATAATCTTGAGACCACCAGAACCTATAATCAAAATACCAAAGCTCAGAATCAGACTGAAAAACATGATTAAACCGATAATTTGAACCCAACCATAATTCAAACCAACTCTTTTTGCTTACCCCAACTCTCAGAGCGACTGACTAAGATTCCCCAGGAGAAGAAACATGATCTTCCCGATACGTTGCTGCCCAAAACAACCAAAAGACCCCAATCAACGTTTTTGAAAAACACAAGTTACTTGATATCAAACCTCCACTTACCAAGATCGAAAGGCGAAAGCAAAAACAAATAGAACCCAAGCGTGCCTGTCGATAGAATGCAAATAAAATTGAAAGGGAGATTGAAAACAAGAAAAACGGCAGAGAGACAGATTAAAAATACTAACATTAGAATTTTGGGGAAAGGAAGTCAAAATTTTGAAAAAGAAATTAATCCAGATAATTCCCAACTCCCTGTATCCCTTAAATCTCTCCACTCAATCCACTACTCAGAATTTCTATTTAACAACTCTATTGGTCAAACGAGCAAAAATAAACTCCCACGCCTACGCAGAGATTCGAACTCCAGACCCCTAACACACCAACACACATCTTAACCACTAGACCAGCAAGCCTATTCTGATATGGTTTTACAAATTACTTAATATAAGCCCGTTAAACAAGTATAAGGCTTAAGTCAGAAAAATACCAAAATTTGCCAAAGTCAGGGCTTGAACTTGAGACCCCTCACACACACTCAGAATACTTAACCACTGAAGTAGATACACATTTGTGTCACAATTTAACAGAACCGAAAATAAGAATTTTGGGGCATTACACAATCAAACTTTCCGGGAAGCAGTGGATTAATAGTTGATCATTATTGACGTATCCTGTCATCCTTCGACAGAACATTGTGATGTGAGCTTCAGGAAAACTAGCCCCATTATACTTTTCAAATTCTGGAGTTTTGAACTTTGGTGGGAGCACTAGATCGGGGACCAAACTCAAATCTTTGGCATCAACCCCGCAATGGTAGTCAGCATTCTCCATTGCTCTAAATTTTTCTTCTAACCACCTGCACCGATCTTCAAGTTGTCTTGGCAGTTCTTCCCTTGCTTTTTCCATTTTTGCCATATCGTTTAGGTTAGGAACAACGGGATTGGTTGGATTATCCCCTGGATTGGAACCTGAGCCTATTGGGTAGTTCATTGGTGCTGAGGTACCGACTTGATACTGTTGGGGTCTGATGGTGACGGGTACCCTTCATGGGTACGCATCCGGCTGGGCCTGGACATTTATAGGGGTAAAACCTGGGGGATCCTCTGAATTGACTACAGTGCTCTTCCCTTTTTCAAGTCCTCCAGCCAGTAACTAGGTCAATTGGTTTAACATACTTCTTTGGGATTCCTGTATTTGATCCCTCATGTCATGTTGTACTTTCACTAACTGTTCTTGCAACTGTGCTTGCAACTGATCTTGTATGTCCTTTTGAATCTGTTCTAGCCTTTCTAATATTTGATCCATTACTTTGGTTTTGCCATGAGTACCGTAGCTATGTTCAGTTGGTAGATTCTTGTTATGCATCTGATAAAATGTAATGCAGATGAATGAAATGAATGAAAAAAGAGACATTAATTCTAATTCAATTTTATTAGTAAAACTTTACTAGAAAACAAATTTCTTTACATAAAACGAATTACATATACGGCTTTGTCCTAATACTTAAAGTGAAGACATCGATCCCTTTCTTTATATACGGACATTAAGATCAAATCCCACGAACTTTTCCAATGGATGCCTCTACTATATCATTTTTGCTTGATCCGACTGCGGCCCCTTGCTCACTCATCCCCCTGATGCTGGTTAACTTTTTTAAGAAAATTGGGATGTTGACGGCTCTCGAATAAGCTTTTTCGGCTTGAATTCTTGGGCAACGAAGCAAAGTCGTGAACTCCACCCTCAGGCTATCACCCTTCTCCCGTTGTGTTTTCTTGGACCATATTTGGGCGACCGCATTGTCTTCCACTTTATCAAGAAATCCCTTTTCCATGACAAGCTCTCTATTTAGCAACTGAACATGAATCAACACGTCTTTTCTATGATGAAAATGCAATGCAATCATAACTAAAACAAAATAAAACACGTCAGTACAAATAAATAAATAAATAACAAATAGACCACCTATTCAGGTGACCACTAGGGTCCAGTATGGTTCTACCTAGGGTAGGCTGCTAGGGCTCGTTATATGCAGTTTGGTTCTAAAGTAAGGGTACCTAAACCGGCTGATTCCTCGA
This sequence comes from Gossypium australe, assembly GCA_005393395.2. Lineage (NCBI taxonomy): Eukaryota > Viridiplantae > Streptophyta > Magnoliopsida > Malvales > Malvaceae > Gossypium > Gossypium australe. The sequence continues at coordinate 6,134,527 of CM016619.1, read as the reverse complement.
TTCTCACCCATTATAGGCTCATACGGACTGAGTTCAGTTAAGGGGAATACGTTTCCCTATTGCTATACGGGGATGAAAATCTCACAAAGACATAGGTACGAATGTATCCCAGAAGCGATCCACTATCCTATACAGAGGTGAAGACTTCACGAAGGAATAGTTTCTCACTCCCACTTAAAATGGTATAATAGACCGGTTATGTAATGCAATATGCAAAAATATATCCAAAGACTTGAACCAATAAAGCAAACATATCAAAATGATGCAGACCAAAAAAATGAAATGCAATTAAAGGATCGTAAATTTAAACCAAATTATCAATTTTCGACAAAAAGACAAGAAACAATCAACTCGTGGCTTGACTCTCTTAATTTTTCCCCAGTGGAGTCGCCAAGCTGTCGAAACATTTTTTTTGGAATCGACTTTTATTTTTAAAAAAACGAAAATGGAGTCGCCACCAATTATTTTTTAATAAGATGTGATCGGATCACTCCGTAATTTGATAGTTTTAATAAATAGTTTGATTTACTAAAACAACGATCTTTGGTCTATAAACTTCAAGAAATGAGCTCGGGAGTTTGTTATGCACGACGAAGGATTAGCACACTCGCAACGCCCAAAATTGGTACCTAGTTGATTAATTAATGTCTTATTGTCAAAAGTTGAAAACTTGAAAAGAGTTTAAAATACGATCCCTCTTTGTATTAATTTTTTTTACTTAAAAATTGCATGAATAAATCGAAATATATGTTAAAGACCCTCTCATCTCAAGGTAACAAAATGCCACATCCCGTAAGTTAGGACACGACACCTCAAATCCTTGAGAATAAGCTTGCCTTTTAGTTTTTATTTAAATCTCATGTATTTTAATTTTAAAAGGATATTCGGTCATCTAGGTTCAATGAGAAAGTCGAAACTCCGTATGTTAGTGCACGGCTTCTCGAATCTCCAAACACGGAACATTGCCTTCTTTTTTGAATTTTTCCTTTTTGAACAATAACAAATGTAATAGTTAAAATGATGGATATTTATCTTATTCGTGATATAGTATAAATACAAACAAATGTGTTTAAATGTAACACTTGGCACGAATATTAGCACAATATAAGATAATGGGTAAAAAAACAGATGACATAACAAGTGAATAAATCAATAAAACGAAAATACTATGCTAATAAATAATGATAATATAAATAAAAAATAACAATTTAATAATAATAGCAATAATTATACTAGTAACCATAATAATAATAATAATAATAATAATAATAATAATAATAATAATAATAATAAGATTGGAAATGCAAATGTTACAAAAAAAAATAAGTGCAAAGAAATAATAAATGAATGAATAAAATAATAAAATAAAAAGTTGAAATTAAATAAACAAATGATTCAATTGGAATTAAAATGAAATTTAGGGCATAAATTGTAAAATATAAGTAAATAGATAAGTACGAAAATAAATAAAATAGAAATGGTAAAAGATTGAAATTAACTAAATTAAGGACTAAATCAAGATAAGAGTGAACTTAAAAGCATAAATTTAAATAAAATAAGTAAATAAAATATTAATATAAAAATACAAAAGTATTAAAAATAAAAAAACAAAACAAAAAAAGGGACTAAATGGGCGATTATTCCAAATTTTATTATTCGCACCATTTCCACAAGACTAAATGGTCAAAGGACCGAAATAAAAAAAAAAAACTTAAATGGATAAATTAAAAAAGAAAAAAAGGCTGGAATTAGGACCAAAATAAAACATGCGTAAAGGAGGAGGGACTAACTGGTGAATTAATCCTTGTCCCAAAATGCGTCGTTCCTTAAGGGACCAAATTGAGCAAAATCAAAAACATAAGGTAGAAACTAAAAAAGAAAAGAACTGGATTAAAATGCCATTAAAAAGCGGAAGGATTGAAAGCATAAATATCCCCTCCAGCGAAAACACGCGGATCCTAGGGGATGGATCAGGTCGGGGCATGGGTCATGTCAAAATGACGTCGTTTTGAAGTCTGAAATTTGGCCCAAAACGGTGTCGTTTTGTATCACCTATTTAAGCCACCAAACCTTAAAAAAAATCATTTTTGCCCTTATTCTTTTAAAAAAAACTGAAACCCTCCCACCTTTTTTCAGCCGTCCTTCAGCCAGCCTTAAGGTCCGGCAAGTTCCTCCAACGGCCACCGGTCATCAGTGATGGCTCCGCCGCCCATGGTGGCCAAAAAAAATGAAAAAGGTCATTTTTTATCGTTTTACTACCCTCAACCCCGATCTAAGACCAAAATGCCCAAAAAGCCTACCAAAATTCGAAAAAAAATCAAAGGAACCTTTCGATTCTATCTTCTTCCGTCGCAACCATTCGACGAACCCCGAAGATCCATCGGTCTTTCAAAACAGAGGGAGAAGACGGCGATATAGGTAAATAGGTTTCACTTTTATTTTTATTTTTTTATATATGTTTTCAAAAATAAATAATGAAAATAAAAAAATCACCTTTCTTTTTTGAGTTTTTCTGATTTTTATTTCTTTCTTTTTTTCGTATTTCTTCCTGTAAAAAAATACATTTTTCATCCAGCCTTTATAGCCGATTTTTACATATTATTTTTTTTCTACTGTTGCCTACGCGTGGTCTCTACTGCTTCTGTGCTTTCTTTCTTTGCAGGTGCCCCTAGAGTAGCAGATGCGCGTCAGGGCTCTGGATAAGGAGTGTGCTGATGTGGCCTGAGGAACGGCGCCAAGGGGTCTAGGGTTTTTTATTTTACTGAAAATGTTTAAGTGTTTTGGGTCACTGGTCCCCTTTTTCATTTGAGTCATTTAAGCCTGTAAATCTGGACTATTATTATTTTTTGATTTTTATTCTTGGTTTGTGTTTTGTTTTTTGTTGGGCCCAGGCAAAAATGGCCTATTATAGCTATCCTTCTTTGCTCATTTTCGTGTAACGGGAATGGAGAAAAGACATTAAAAAGGGCCAATTTTTCCTGGTCTTGCCGAATCTCGACTTCTTTAGAGCTTCTCTTCTTCAAGTAGCCTCATTCCAACTCAATGCAATATCAGGGGTATATGAATTATATTTTTAATCTACTCCACTGTAACTTCAGGGAGATATTCGTATCTTTAACCTATTCCACTGCAACTTCAGGGAGATAAGATTTGTAGCTTGTAGCTTTAGTCTATTACGCTGCAACTTCAGGGAGATAAGACTTTCTATTGGTAAATTTAATCCGACCCACTGCAACTTCAGAGGTATAGGACTTGTCGCTTCAATCTGCTCCATTGCAACTTCAGGAAGATAAAATTTGTAGGTTGTGACTTTAGTCTATTCCACTGCAACTTCAGGGATATAAGACTTGCTATGGTAGATTTAATCCGACCCACTGCAACTTCAAAGGTATAGGACTTGTCGCTTCAATTTGCTCCACTGCAACTTCATAGAGATGAGATTTATAGCTTTAATCTACTCTATTGCAATTTCAGAGAGATAAGATTTGTTATCTTCAATCTGCCCCACTGCAACTTCAGGCAGATAAGATTTTTTGTCTTCAATCTATTCCACTGCAAGTTCAAGGAGATAAGATTTGTAACTTCTAGCTTTAATCTATTCCACTACAACTTTAGGGATATAAGATTCGCTATCTTCAATATGCTCCACTACAACTTCAGGGAGATAAGATTTGTAACTCGTAGCTTTAATCTGTTCCACTGTAACTTCAAGGAAATAGGATTTGCTATCTTCAATGTGCTCTACTGCAACTTTAGGGAGATAAGATTTGTAACTAGTAGCTTTAATATGTTCCACTGCAACTTCAGGGAAATAAGATTTGTTATCTTCAATCTGCTACACTGCAACTTCAAGGAGATAAGATTTCTAACTTGTAGCTTTAATCTATTCCACTACACTTCAGGGAAATAAGACTCGCTATTGTAGATTTAATCTGACCCACTGCAACTTCAGAGGTATAAGATTTGTCGCTTCAAACTACTCCACTGCAACTTTAGGGAGATAAGATTTGCTATCTTCAATCTACTCCACTACAACTTCAGGGAGATAAGATTCATCACAATGACTTCAATTCATCCTACTGTAACTTCAAGGGGATAAGGTTTGTGGCTTTGATTTGCTCCACTGCAACTTCAAGGAGATAAGATTTGCCACGATAACTTCAATCCATCCCACTGTAACTTCAGGGGCATAGGATTTCTGGTTTCACTGGTCTGTTACACCATTCTCTAGGGAACATTGTAATATCCTGAATTAATGGGCCTTTGCATTTGTTGTGTGTTACATATAATGTGTTAATTAAAAGGTTTAAGGGGTTCAGATCGGGCTGAGGATTGGGCCGATGCCTTAGTTAAAAATCTTCTGCTTGGGTACTCTAGTGGAAAGCCAGTAGGATAGGGCTTAAAAGATGTTATCTGTGTTTTAAGACACAAATGGGCTTGTGGCCCAATGGCAAAGTGGCGCCACTTAGGGGCTTTGAGGTGGCGTGATAAGCAGTAAGGGAGGTCCAAGGTTCGAGTCGCATTACCCATCTATTTTAATTAATTTTGGCATCAAGGGAGAGCAGATTTGGAGTCAGTTAGAATGCTTGAAATTAGGAAGTTTAATTAATGGATAATGTGGATAATATGGATGATAATGTGGCAGATAAAGGAAGGAATAGGTGGTGTTATCCATGTCACTTAAGGATGAGTGATCAGATGAAGATAGAGGAGAAAAGATAGGAATTATCTGCTGAGTACAGTGTTGGCCGAATTTCCATCTCTTGGAGGGGTGCCGAATTTTCCCTTTTTAATTGCTTAATTTTTAGTTAACAGGAAGGGCACTTTCGATTTTCGATAGGTAAGTGCCGAAATTTCTATAAATAGGGGGGATATCTCACCAATTCCGGCATTTGAACCCTACTCTTTTCTTCATTATTTGTGCTGAAATTCTCAGTCTTCCTCTGAAATTTCTTTTCTTTTGATTTCTTCAAAAGCCGAAACCTCCCAATCTCCTCAACATCTTTTCTTTCAAAAGTCGAAACCCTGAACTCTCTTCTCATCTCCATAGCTGAATACTCCATATTCTTTTGCTGATTTCTTCAACTAAAAGCCGAAACTACTTAGATTTCTTCTTATTACCTTCTCTTCTTCATCTACTCAAAAGCCGAAAACTCCTAGGAGTTGCCGAATTTCCTATAGAGGTAAGAGTCGACTTGTGCTATTGTTTTTGTTATTTTTTTAGTTTTTAAGAGACAAGGCCGAATGGCCACTTGGTTGTTAAGGCTGTCGATTAAGGCTAATATTTCCTCTTTTTCTGCGTTTGGGCGGTATTCCGGGATTTGAAGGAAACCTGTTCGTTTAGACTTAAAAGCCGAAAATCGCTAGTCTCTGATTTTGGGATTTCAAGGTAAGAGATTTCTTTAGATTTCTGTTAGATTCGCCATCATACCTATAATCTTAACCATAGGTTATGGTTTAATAACCCTATTTTGTTATAGTAGTTCTGATAAGGACTTTTGATGGAAACGAATATGGATGTAACATCCCGAAATTTGGCCTAGCAGAATTGAGCCCGATGGGCCTTAGGCATAATAGTGTAAAAAAAAATTTAGAGAACAACTTTAGTGCATGTTGGACCTATTGGATAAGTGATTATGGAAGGTTAGAGGGCTTCTATGAAGTCCCGGGATCAAATATTGGCTTTGGGGAAATTTTGGTTTTAGGTGAAAAAAACCCTGGAAGTTGGCAGGTAGGCCTTAAGAATAAAATATAGAGGAAAAGAACACAAGTGGAGTGTGTGGTGTAGTGGCAAAGTGATGCCACTTAGGGGGCAAGGGGGTGACACCACAGGGAAGGAAAGAGGTCCAAGGTTCAAGTCTTGGCTTTTGCATTATAGTTTTCCTTTTAAATAGACTTTAGTATTTGGCTATAGATTCAAATTTAGTTGCGCATGGTTTAAGACACAAGAGGAGCTTGTGGTAAAGTGGCTAGCGGCATGGATTATGTGACAAGGGAGCCTGGGTTCGAATCTCATGAGAAGCAAGGGAGTATTTATTTTGCGGATTGGACGGTAAGAGTTTCAGTTGAATTTAAACTCTATTGACGAAGGGATCCCACATCGGAGAGACACAAAGAATGAAGGTGAAGAGCTAGCTATATAAAGAGCATGCCAGGAGGAGAGTTAACATACCTTGGTGGGCGTTTGGGCACAGGAGTGGTCGCAGCGCGGTTTAGCACCAGATTCCTATCAGGTGTGTGTATTTCTCTACTCTAGCTGTGGAGCGACAAGTGCCGAAATGCCAGTCACACGACAATAGTAGCCACACGAGCGTGCGAGCGCACGCATGGGGCTTCGACGCAATAGTTGAGGCATCAGTAGTATTCTTGTGGGTTGAGGCTGCTTGGGCCACAATGGGTCGAAGTGGGCCCAATATGCCCGAGGGCCCATATGAGTAAATTGTATGATGATATAGTATATAGTGAACTAGACTAGGTGGAACTTGTATACGTGGCTAGATTTGTGCTAGGTGGGCCACATGAGCGTGTGGGCCCGAATGGGCCTAAATCGGGTTTTAGGCCCAATAGTCCGGTAATGACCAGAAATGACAGTTGAGTTGCTCGTGGTGACATTGGGACTAGGGAAAGGCCATTGCAGCTGCGAGATTACCGAAATGCCCTTGGTGGGTAAATTACAAAAATACCCCTGGTAGGTAAAATTATGGTTATACCCCTAGAGATTGATTAGCTTGATTATGTTGTAGTGGTTATTCTGATTATGATGGTAGTTCATTTCATGTTATTCTTATGTTTGATATATGGTTTGCATACATGTTATACTGCATACACGAATTATTATGTCATGACATGTTGTATGGGGTTCGGGATATATTTAATGAATTATGTACGTGGATTGATGATTGGCTTCGTGCCACATCGTGGATTGATGTTGGCTTTGTGCCTCATCGTGGATTGATGTTAGCCTTGAGCTACATCGTGGATTGACGTTGACCTTGAGTCACGTTGTGGATATTGTGATTTAATCATGTGGACCAGTGGCTAGACCACTAAGTGGACGGCATTGATTGCCGAATTGGTGTGTAGCGGATGGAGGGTCGATTTAGTAATCCCCTGGTGTGTGGTGGTAGGATACGGGGGTGTGTAGTAGTTGGATACTAGGTTGGGGTTGGGTTAGCATGTTGCATCATTATGCGTGGTATGTGGTTATATGTGTGGATTTGGGCCAAGCCCATTTGTGGAATCATGTGGATTAATTGCATTGCACTAATTATTGATATGCCATGGCGTTGGGCTAATATATTACTGTGGGCTTAGGCACAGTTATCGTGGTAAGGGGAATTGCACACTGAGTTTTCGTAAACTCACCCCTCTTTTTAAATGTTTCAGGTAATCCCTAGTTTAAGGACTTGGAGCCGAGGAGGACTCGAGGAGGCCATGCGTTACTATTTCTTATGTAAACTACATTGCCTTATCTTGAACTTATTATATTGGGATTCTGTTATGTAATAAGGCCTATGGTATTTTATTTGATTTTAGCTTTTAATTTGGTTACTGTTTATTATTGTGGAATTTTAATTCTGGATTTTCCTAAAATGTTAACAAATCGTTTCTTATTCAAAATTATTTAAACTCGATTTTTCACAAAAAAATATAAAAAAATACGAACTTTTTAACGAACGCACAGTTTTTAGACATTCCTTTCATGTGACATGCCAGATCCGGTCGTAACACCTAGGCCGAGTTTGGGGTGTTACAATTATGGTATCAGAGCCAGGTTTCAAAACTCGGCTATGGTATGGGTTCAAAAACGTTTTTTCAAAATTGGTTTGAAATATGGTTTAAAAAAATACATGTTTTCTGGATGTATGACACCTGAGTCCCCAGCACCAAATCCGTAAGTTTCCTTTTTACTATATTCTATTATATGCTGAATGATTGTATTTATTCTGCAATGTGTGGATGTGATGCTTGAATATAGGAATTGAATGTATGTGTGAAAATATCTGTTTGCTTTGTAGTTAGATAGTTGGTTATATGAAGGGGTTCCAAGATTTAGTTAGAACGTATGTTAGTTTTATTAAGATCAGAGTGCGTAGCGTGGGTGTAGTGTTGTAAGTTAGGATCTACGACTGGTAGTTAGTTGGAAATTTCAGGGACGGAATTTCTTTAAGGAGGGTAGATTTGTAACATCCCGAAATTGGGCCTAGCAGAATTGAGCCAGATGTGCCTTAGGCGTAATAGTGTAAAAAAATAAAATTTAGAGAACGACTTTAGTGCATGTTAGACCTATTGGACAAGTGATTTTGGAAGGTTAGAGGGCTTCTATGAAGTCCCGGGATCAAATATTAGCTTTGGGGAAATTTTGGTTTTAGGTGAAAAAAACCTGGGAAGTTGGCAGGTAGGCCTTAAGAATAAAATATGGAGGAAAAGAACACAAGTGGAGTGTGTGATGTAGTGGCAAAGTGACGCCATTTAGGGGGCAAGGGGGTGACGCCACAGGGAAGGAAGGAGGTCCAAGGTTCAAGTCTTGGTTTTTTGCATTTTAGTTTTTTTTTTAAATAGACTTTAGTATTTGGCTATAGATTCAAATTTAGTTGCGCATGGTTTAAGACACAAGAGGAGCTTGTGGTAAAGTGGCTAGCGGCATGGATTATGTGACAAGGGAGCCTAGGTTCGAATCTCATGAGAAGCAAGGGAGTATTTATTTTGCGGATTGGACGATAAGAGTTTCAGTTGAATTTAAACTCTACTGACGAAGGGATCCCACCTCGGAGATACTCAAAGAATGAAGGTAAAGAGCTAGCTATATAAAGAGCATGCCAGGAGGAGAGTTAACATACCTTGGTGGGCGTTTGGGCACAGGAGTGGTCGCAGCGCGGTTTAGCACCAGATTCCTATCAGGTGTGTGTACTTCTCTACTCTAGCTGTGGAGCGGCAAGTGTCGAAATGCCGGTCACACGACAATAGTAGCCACACGAGCGTGCGAGCGCATGCATGGGTTTTGACGCGATAGTTGAGGCCATCAGTAGTATTCTTGTGGGTTGAGGCTGCTTGGGCTACGATGGGCCGAAGTGGGCCCAATGGGCCCGAGGGCCCATATGAGAAAATTGTATGATGATATGGTTTATAGTGAACTAGACTAGGTGGAACTTGTATACGTGGCTAGAATTGTGCTAGGTGGGCCACACGAGCTGTGGGCCCGAATGGGTCGAAATCGGGTTTTAGGCCCAATAGTCCGGTAACGACCGGAAATGACAGTTGAGTCGCTCATGGCGACATTGGGCCTAGGGAAAGGCCATTGCAGGTGCGAGATTACCGAGATGCCCTTGGTGGGTAAATTACAAAAATACCCCTGGTAGGTAAAATTATGGTTATACCCCTAGAGATTGATTAGCTTGATTATGTTGTAGTGGTTATTCTGATTATGATGGTAGTTCGTTTCATGTTATTCTTATGTTTGATATATGGTTTGCATACATGTTATACTGCATACACGAATTATTATGTCATGACATGTTGCATGGGGTTTGGGATATATTTAATGAAGGAAAGGGTGTACATTTATATACGTGGATTGATGATTGGCTTCGTGCCACATCGTGGATTGATGATTGGCTTCGTGCCACATCGTGGATTGATGATTGGCTTCATGCCACATCGTGGATTGATGTTGGCTTTGTGCTTCATCGTGGATTGATGTTAGCCTTGAGCTACATCGTGGATTGACGTTGACCTTGAGTCACGGTGTGGATATTGTGATTTAATCATATGGACTAGTGGCTAGACCACTAACTAGACGGCATTGATTGTCGAATTGGTGTGTAGCGGATGGAGGGTCGATTTAGTAATCCCCTGATGTGTGGTGGCAGGATACGGAGGTGTGTAGCGATTGGATACTAGGTTGGGGTTGGGTTAGCATGTCGTATCATTATGCGTGGTATGTGGTTATATGTGTGGATTTGGGGCAAGCCCATTTGTGGAATCATGTGGATTAATTGCATTGCACTAATTATTGCTATGCCATGGCGTTGGGCTAATATATTACTGTGGGCTTAGGCCCAGTTATCGTGGTAAGGGGAATTGCACACTGAGTTTTCGTAAACTCACCCCCTCTATTTTAAATGTTTCAGGTAATCCCTAGTTTGAGGACTTGGAGCCGAGGCGGACTCGAGGTGGCCATACGTTACTATTTCTTCTGTAAACTACATTGCTTTATCTTGAACTTATTATATTGGGATTCTGTTATGTAATAAGGCCTATGGTATTTTATTTGATTTTAGCTTTTAATTTGGTTACTATTTATTATTGTGGAATTTTAATTCTGGATTTTCCTAAAATGTTGACAAATCGTTTCTTATTCAAAATTACTTAAACTCGATTTTTCACAAAAAAATATAAAGAATACGAACTTTTTAACGAACGCACAGTTTTTAGACATTCCTTTCATGTGACATGCTAGATCCGGTCGTAACGTTTAGGCCGGGTTTGGGTGTTACAATTATGGTATCAGAGCCAGGTTTCAAAACTCGGCTGTGGTATGGGTTTAAAAACGTTTTTTCAAAATTGGTTTGAAATATTGTTTAAGAAAATACATGTTTTCTGGATGTATGGCACCTGAGTCCCCGGCACCAAATCCTTAAGTTTCCTTTTTACTATATTCTATTATATGCTGAATGATTGTATTTATTCTGCGATGTGTAGATGTGATGCTTGAATATAGGAATTGAATGTATGTGTGAAAATAACTGTTTGCTTCGTAGTTAGATAGTTGGTTATATGAAGGGGTTCCAAGATTTAGTTAGAACGTATGTTAGTTTTATTAAGATCAGAGTGTGCAGCGTGGGTGTAGTGTTGTAAGTTAGGATCTACAACTGGTAGTTAGTTGGAAATTTCAGGGACGAAATTTCTTTAAGGAGGGTAGATTTGTAACATCTTGAAATTGGGCCTAGCAGAATTGAGCCCGATGGGCCTTAGGCGTAATAGTGAAAAAAATAATTTAGAGAACGACTTTAGTGCATGTTGGACCTATTGGATAAGTGATTTTGGAAGGTTAGAGGGCTTCTATGAATTCCCAGGATCAAATATTAGCTTTGGGGAAATTTTGATTTTAGGTGAAAAAAACCCTGGAAGTTGGCAGGTAGGCGTTAAGAATAAAATATGGAGGAAAAGAACACAAGTGGAGTGTGTGGTGTAGTGGCAAAGTGACGCCACTTAGAGGGCAAGGGGGTGACGCCACAGGGAAGGAAGGAGGTCCAAGGTTCAAGTCTTGGCTTTTGCATTTTAGTTTTCTTTTTAAATAGACTTTAGTATTTGGCTATAGATTCAAATTTAGTTGCCCATGGTTTAAGACACAAGAGAAGCTTGTGGTAAAGTGGCTAGCGGCATGGATTATGTGACAAAGGAGCCTGGGTTTGAATCTCATTAGAAGCAAGGGAGTATTTATTTTGCAGATTGGACGATAAGAGTTTAAGTTGAATTTAAACTCTACTGACGAAGGGATCCCACATCGGAGAGACACAAAGAATGAAGGTGAAGAGCTAGCTATATAAAGACATGCCAGGAGGAGAGTTAACATACCTTGGTGGGCGTTTGGGCACAGGAGTGGTCACAGCGCGGTTTAGCACCAGATTCCTATCAGGTGTGTGTACTTCTCTACTCTAGCTGTGGAGCGACAAGTGTCGAAATGCCGGTCACACGACAATAGTAGCCACACGAGCGTGCGAGCGCACGCGTGGGGTTTCGACAGGATAGTTGAGGCCATCAGTAGTATTCTTGTGGGTTGAGGCTGCTTGGGTTACGATGAGCCAAAGTGGGCCCAATGGGCCCGAGGGCCCATATGAGTAAATTGTATGATGATATAGTATATAGTGAACTAGACTAGGTGGAACTTGTATACGTGGCTAGATTTGTGCTAGGTGGGCCACGCGAGCGTGTGGGCCCGAATGGGCCGAAATCGGGTTTTAGGCCCAATAGTCCAGTAACGACCGAAAATGACAGTTGAGTCGCTCGTGGCGACATTGGGCCTAGGGAAAGGCCATTGCAAGTGCGAGATTACCGAGATGCCCTTGGTAGGTAAATTACAAAAATACCCCTGGTAGGTAAAATTATGGTTATACCCCTAGAGATTGATTAGCTTGATTATGTTGTAGTGGTTATTCTGATTATGATGGTAGTTCGTTGATGATAGTTCGTTTCATGTTATTCTTATGTTTGATATATGGTTTGCATACATGTTATATTGCATACACGAATTATTATGTCATGACATGTTGAATGGGGTTCGGGATATATTTAATGAAGGAAAGGGTGTACATTTATGTACGTGGATTGATGATTGGCTTCGTGCCACATCGTGGATTGATGATTGGCTTCATGCCACATCGTGGATTGATTATTGGCTTCGTGCCACATCGTGGATTGATGTTGGCTTTGTGCCTCATCGTGGATTGATGTTAGCCTTAAGCTACGTCGTGGATTGACGTTGACCTTGAGTCACGTTGTGGATATTGTATTTAATCACGTGGACCAGTGGCTAGACCACTAAGTGGATGGCATTGATTGCCGAATTGGTGTGTAGCGGATGGAGGGCCGATTTAGTAATCCCCTGATGTGTGGTGGCAGGATACGGGGGTGTGTAGCAGTTGGATACTAGGTTGGGGTTGGGTTAGCATGTTGCATCATTATGCGTGGTATGTGGTTATATGTGTGGATTTGGGCCAAGCCCATTTGTGGAATCATGTGGATTAATTGCATTGCACTAATTATTGATATGCCATGGCATTGGGCTAATATATTACTGTGGGCTTAGGCCCAGTTATCGTGGTAAGGGGAATTGCACACTGAGTTTTCGTAAACTCACCCCCTCTTTTTAAATGTTTCAGGTAATCCCTAGTTTGAGGACTTGGAGCGGAGGCGGACTCGAGGTGGCCATGCGTTACTATTTCTTCTGTAAACTACATTGCCTTATCTTGAACTTATTATATTGAGATTCTGTTATGTAATAAGGCCTATGGTATTTTATTTGATTTTAGCTTTTAATTTGGTTACTGCTTATTATTGTGGAATTTTAATTCTGGATTTTCCTAAAATTTTAACAAATCGTTTCTTATTCAAAATTACTTAAACTCGATTTTTCACAAAAAAATATAAAGAATACGAACTTTTTAATGAACGCACAGTTTTTTGACATTCCTTTCATGTGACATGCCAGATCCGGTCGTAACGTCTAGACCGGGTTTGGGGTGTTACAATGGATCAGGCAAAGGAGAGGATCCCTAAGTTTAAGAAACGAGTAGTGTCTACTGTTCGAGATTGGCCATCTAGTTGTGGACCGGCTTCTGAACAACACCTTTGGCAGATAACGGTGGTGTTAGCTACGGATAGCGTTGACTTAGAATGTCTCGTACTAACGATAATCAGGTTTGTAGATCTTTAACACACTCTTTAACTGTAATTTATGTGTTATGGGCTAAAAAGCCAGAAAGTGGCTGTGTAGACAGTCGAATAAAACCCTAAAAGGGTTAGGCAAGGATGCCAGGTACGTTATAATAGAAATATCTATGTGTATCGAAATATATGGAAGTCTGTATGATGTTTTCTTTATGTGTGTATGCATGGGGTGGGATTATGATAATGAAAGGGAAGTGCATGATAGGTCACTTGGTGATCGGTGGTTAAACCACAAAATATAAAATTAGGTCACAATAGTGATCGGTGGCTGAGCCATGTTATATTATGAGGTCACATGGTGATCGGTGGCTATGCCACGTTTAATGATTCCTGAATAATAGGAATAGGCAGTACGACTGTCGTTATGGTGTGTAGCGGATGGAGGGTTGACTGTAAAAATCCCCAAGGTGTGATGGTTGGTATGGGTTGGTGTGTAGAGGATGGAATTCTAGGATGGGTTGGGCTATTCATCATTTATTATTTATCATGTGATTATGATTGTTGCCTTTATGTATGGACCAGGGCTCATAATGTGTTTGTGGCCTCAGGTCATTATGTTTCGTGATTTACACACTGAGTATTGGTGACTCACCCTTTCATTTTCCTCTACTCTTTCAGATGAGCAGTAGATCGTGGACATGGGAGCCGAGGCGGACTCGAGGGGCTATCAAGTTATTTGTTTTTACATTTTTCATTTTATTTTAAGTTTTAGTTTTGGAATTATTGGATGTAATAAGGCCTCCATAGCTTAGGATATAAGTTGATATATGTTAATGTTTATGATTTTCTTATTCATGATCAAAGACTTATGTTTTAAAGAAAAAAAAAATGGGATTTTCAAACATGATTTAAATAACGCCTATTTTGGAAAAATAAATTACAGAGATTTTCTACAAGTACCACTTATTTAATGAATATCTACAAAAACGACTAAGTTTTTCCAAAACCATTCCAAGCAAAGTTTTTAATGTTAAACCCGTAGCATACCAGATCTGGTCGAAACTTATGGGTCGGGTTTGGGGTGTTACAAACATAACCTGTAGAATTCATTTCATAGGCCTATATTTATGCCAAGTGCTTAGAATGTTATGATCAGAATGAATCAAATGCTCCTAGCTAGATGTATATGAATGATATTTGTATGAATGCAAAATGTCATTTTTTGAGAATGATCCCTTTTTTAGTGCTTAGGTTGCCATTGCTCGTCGTTAATTAAGGTTCTGTCACTGACACATTACCTTTCCTTCTTGTTCAGCTGGTATCTTTGACAGAAAACCCGAGGAAATGATCACAATTTAAACTATTTATTCCCAAACCTTTCCAACTCTTAGATTTGCTTAGTTCTAACTAGTGGTCCTGTTTCAGGTCCTTGTACTATTTAGAAAATCTTTCAGAGCAATATGCAGAAATCCTTTTACTTGAATATTATTAGTCCATTAATAGTTATTTCAATGTAAAAATGCTGGAAAAATATTGTAACAATGGACAAGATTGAAATCTATTGGGAGCAAAGCTCGAAATGAAAAGATTAATCGAAGTAGCAAACATTACTAAGACACAAAGTGATCAGTGAGATAAAATTAGGTGCCCCAAATATCGTTGTATGAGCGTCTACTAGCAAACTTGCTGAGAATCAATCTAAGCCTGGTATGTGTTTGGGAGACCTAGAGTACTCTGCCGATGTCCCAAGATGTAAAGTTTCTCCTCTTTGTTACTTCTGAGGAGACAAGACTACCACATACCCGATCTTCGATCAAAATTTGAGCAGCCCTTTTCGGGTTTTCAACTCAAAACTCATTTGGTCTCAAGACGCCCTTTGCGGGTTTTTGCCTTGGCCTCTCCCTTTTTTTTTTCCTTTTTTTAAGGTGAAATACCTCTTGACTGAATCTGAATTCACGGGATTGGGCAGGTTTTTGCCATCCATCTCAGTGAGAATCAATGCTCTTTCAGAAAAAGCTTTCTTTACCACATAAGGTCCTTCCCATATCGACATCCTTTTCCTCTGAAATCTTTTTATATGGGCGGGATCTTTTTCAATGCCATGTCTCCCTCATGGAATTCTCTGGGGCGAGCTTTTTTGTCATAAGCTCGCATCATTCGCTTTTGGTACATCTGAACATGACGAATAGCTTTTAGCCTCTTTTCTTATTACACATATAATTAAGTTGTTACTTATTTTAATTTTTCATTTGGACCTTATTGGGAAAAATTAATAAACGAGATTTAAGGTACAATATTTTCATTAACATCTATTAATAGATGTGATTTAATGAAAAATTAACGTATATTATATTAAATATGATTGGTCATTAAGAAAGTGATTGTTAATTGTTAGAATAAATCATTATTAAAAAAACCCTAAACTAATTTAAGGTATAATATTATCCTTAAATAAATTAATCTCCATATATATATTGACCCCAAGCATGTTCTTCACTACTTCAGTTGTTAATTGGATAAGTTTTTTACGTTTCATCAATTTAATAACTTATATCTTTATAATTTTTAAAGGATTAAGTTAATTTTTTTATCATTTTTGGTTGGCGAAAGTGCAATTTATTATTTCTAATTTAAAATTTTATAAATTATAAAGAGGCTAAATAGAAAATTTTCTATTTTAAAGGTGAAGCCAGAAATTTATTTTTGGAAATCAATTAAATTTTAAAATTATAAAATTATAAAAGGATGAAAGTATAAATTTATTTTGTATATACTTATTAATTTAGAATTTCAAAAGGATTAAACTAGAATTTTTTTATCTTTAGAGGGTCAAAATGTATTTTATCATTTTCAAAAAATCTAAAATAATAATTTGCCATGTCCCTGTATAGACAGGATGTATATATACAATGTTTTTCAGTTTTTTGCCACTTCCTATGTTCGTATATATCTTTCCAAGAATGATCCACGTGAAAATTTGTTGCATGATGCAACCATAAAATTTTACGATTGTTTGTACCAAAAAATATATAAAAATTGTGCATAAAAAACCATGTTATCCAGAATACTGAATTGTTCAACGTTTTTTTTTCTATCCTTTTTTTGGTTATTATACCATGTACAACCATGGCCATCATCAAGTGAGAAAAATAAATTTAATGCACATGAATAATGACAAAGGATCCAACCCCATCGATTTTCCCTATAAATTCCATGCTTTCTTACTTCAATCATCATCACACAATCAAATCAATCTATTCAGCTATGGCTTTCACTTCCAATTCCCCATCAACTTTCATCACTGTTCCTAATGTAACGCCTCAAAACTTAGATATTTATTTTTGCATGTTTTTAACATAAATATTTATCTGTTTTAGTGGCTAAGTGATTTAGGTATGTTTGGGAGTGTCTGAGAAGTCCTGGGTTCGAGCTTGGACTTGTGCAAAATTTTGGTTTTTAGGGAATAAAACACTTACCTTTAGTTGGTAGGTTTTTAAATAAATGTGTGTAATGCATGACATAAAAAGCCTGCTGGTCTAGAGGGTAAGTGGCATGTTACCTAGGCCAGAGGACTTAAGTTTGAATCTTGGTATTGGCAAGGGAATCATTATTTTGCTACTGTGCTGTGGGAGGTGATGGAGTTTGACTGAAACACTGAAGTAGTTGGGGTGAATTTGAATTGAATGGTTGAGGGGAGGTGTGATCAGGTGTGAATTTGGTAAATGCTGCTCTCTCTCTGCTGAAATCTTTTTCCTCATTTTCAGTTTTCTCTCTTTAGTCGAATGTGGTAGGGTGTCTACACTTTCTTTAGTTGCATTTTTGACAACCTTTTCTCCTTGACCGAATACCCCTTTTTCTTTTTTTCATCTCCTCTTTTCTTTTTCCCCTGTGTTGGCCGAGTAGGCCTTAGTTGTCTATGCCGATTTCTTTTCTCTCTTCTCCCCTAAACCGAACCTCATCTTCTCTCTCAAGTATTGTGCTGTCGATTTTCAATTCTGGGTACTACCGAAACCAGTCCTCTTCTTCTGTCGATTGACTCCTTTCTTTTCCGTAAGTAAGCATAGCACTTGAAGTTTCAGCTTTTAAGTTACTAAGTGGGGTTGTGTTTAACTGTGTTTGACAGTAATAAATCAAAGGTGAAAGGATGTGCTAGTGCCGAACCCATCCTCTAGTCGGTTCTCTCGCTCACTTTCGGTAAGTTTTTTAAAGAATCATCATTTCCTTTCCTTTTTCTGCCTTAAATGTTAACAGGTAACAATCGTACGGCAGTTAAGGAAAGACTTTGGAAACTCCTAATCAATCGTTAAAGTCTAAGATTCGTAGGGAATCACTGTGGTTTGATTAAAGGTTAGTGAGTGCCTGAACGACTGTTCGTGACGAATCGAAACTAGGTGTGTAAACACTGCCAAATCGTAAACTGGAAAAAGTCAAAAAAAGTATGAAAATTTGTGCTACACGGGTGCTCGCTTGCTCGTGTGATGAACCAAACGCATAAAACATGGGCGTTAGACTACCGAGGCCACCATGAGCGATTTTGTGGTCTTGGGCCATATTGGGCTGAAATGGGCCGTGTGGGCCCAACGAGCTCGTGGGCCCCACACGGGTAAATCGTACAAACGTTTGGAGAATTTTTGGCCAAGTTGTGTAAATTACTTGGCCGAGCCCAATTTTTGGGCTAAGTGGGCCACACGAGCATGTGGGTCCATAAGGGCCCATATTATGGGCCTTGGGCCCATTTTGCACTGTACGACTGTTAAGGTTGCACGGGTCACCCGAGACAACTGTGGACCTACTGATGGATCAGTAAGTACACCTAGACCCCAAACTGATACAATGACTATTATGCCCTATGGTAAAATGACTGTTATGCCCCTATGTTATGTATAACTGTATATGAACATGCCATGATATATATATGTATGTTGCATTCATGTGTGATATGTTGTATGTAATGGGATTAATGTGATTGGAGGAAGTGTACTGTACTGGCAGCTCTGCTGTAAATACTGTTTAATGCCGCAACTGGTGCTGATTTTTGGAGTGTAGGGATGGGTGGGTGATTTTATCCCCACATGAAGTGTTGGGCTGGACGGAGTAGAGTGTAGAGGCTGGATGGGTAGAATTTCTGATTGCATGCTTAAACAGTTACTGATACTGTTATGGGCTAAGGCCCACACTGATACTTTTATGGGCTAAGGTCCAATTGGACTGTACTGTTACTGACTTGGGCTTAGGCCCAGACTGTACTTGCTTAAAAGCATGATTGGTTGTTTTATTACATGGGGTTACACACTGAGTTTTCGTAAACTTACCTTTCAGTTTATCTGTACAGGTAATCCCCAGTCTTAGGCAGATTGGTGCTGCGAAGGATTTAGAGGTGGCCACATAACGGAACTTATTTATACATTTGAGTTATTTCCTATAATTTTAATTTGGGCTTCTGTTATGTAATAAGGCCTCTTTAATTTTTAACTTATAATCTGGGGAGTTTACTTATTTTAATTTACATTTGATTAGAAGTAGAATGCGGTTTTGAAAGAACTTAAGTTTTGAAAGAACAAGATACCCTAACTTTCTGTTCAAGATAAATAAACGAGGTTTAATAATAAGCATGGGTTTTCTAAACAAATGATGTTTTCGAAAAACACTTCAATGTGATATCGCCAGATTCAGCCATAACATCTGAGCAGGGTGTGAGGTGTTACATTTAGTGGTATCAGAGCCAGGTTACAAAAACTCGGCTGTGGTTTTGGGTTTCTTTTAAAAACTCAAAATTTTCAAAAAGAACTGTTCCAAGCAATTTGGAAGTATTTGGGAATATTTTTACTGATGTATGGTATACCGAATCTCCAGTGCCGATATTGTAAGTCCTCGAAAACCTCTTTTTGCTTAAAATGAAATATAGATGATATTATCAATAGTAGACTGTACTGAAATATTCTTTTTAGGGAAAACTGATACTGATATTACTTTCCATAAGATATCTGTTAATCGACACTGGAACTGTAAACTGATGCATAAACATTTTAAACCAGATAATACGCAAATAGATAATGAGCACTAGAGGTACCCGTGGAAGGGGTAAAAGAGGCCGCAGTAGAGGCCGTAGATGTACTCGAGCTGGGTCTTCGTCATCGGACCACATGCCTAACGCTGAAGCTAGAGAGGCATCGGCTTCACCTGTGACTGAGACTGGGTCTCATGATCGAGCAGCTAGGGACGATGCATTGTCCCAAGCTATGTTGCAAATTCTGGGGAGGCTTGCTGGGCCTAATACTGGTACTGTGGGCCGTGGGTCAGTCGTGAAATGACTCCGGTCTAATGGGACTAAGATTTTTAGGGGTATTGCTGGAGTTGCCCCTAACGTGGCTGAATATTGGATTGAGGCCACAGAGAGGATTATGGATGACCTCGACTGTATCCCCGAACAGAAACTAAAAGGTGTAGTGTCATTGTTACGAGACGAAGCCTATCAGCGGTGGCTTAGATTTAAATATGGTACTCAGGCTGACTGATTGACACGAGAATTCTTTAAGACTTCTTTCCAAGGAAGTATGTGGGCTCTAATTATGTGGATGCCTGAAGAAGGGAATTTCTAAATTTGACTCAGGGGGATAAGTTAGTGGCAGAACATGAGGCTGAATTTTTGCGATTAAACCGTTATCACGTGGGATGATGGCAACTAACTATGAGCGGTGTGTTCATTTCAAGGACGGCCTCAGGGATAGTCTGAGAGTGTTGATAGCTCCACAGAGGGAGCGAGATTTTGCCACACTGGTTGATAAGGAAAAGATCACCGAGGAGGTGAAGCGTACTGAGCGTCTGAACGGAGAAAATGGTAGGAATAAGAGGGATTCGGAGCCATCAAGTTCAGTTCAAAGGCCAAATAAAAAGGCCAGAGTGGATGGGCAGGTCAGAGTTAGGGCCCCTATCGCTGCTACTGGACCGCAGCCATGTGGTGACTATGGTAGACGCCATCAAGGCGAATGTTGGAAAAGGATTGGGGCATGTTTGAGGTGCGAATCACTAGAGCACCGTATCAGAGATTGTCCATGGAAGCCCAGTCAGATGCAAGCTACTAAACGGGGTACTATTCAGCCATAGAAAGGTGTTCAGCAGCCGGTGAGAGGCCATGGCCAGGCCAGAGATGGAAATGGTATGGGTCGTGGTCGTAGAGCATCGAGCCGAGATGCTGGTCATATTGAGGCGAGGCAGCCAGCTCTAGTATATGCTTCACGTCGCTGAGAGGACAGAGACGACCTAGATGTTATTACTGGTACGTTCTTTATCCATAATTTACCTTATACTGCACTGATTGGTGTTGGGTCTACGCATTCATATATAGCATGCTCGGTGTTTGAGACTTTGGGTATAGTGGTTGAAACCACTGCAAGTGAAATTACTGTGTTGAGTGCAGTCAGCTAAGTAAATAAATTATTCAGAGATGTACCTTTGGAGGTGCAAGAAGCAATTTTTTTGGCAGACTTAATGGAAATACCTTTTGGTGAATTTCACTTATCCTGGGCATGGATTGGCTGGTTAAGCATCAAGTGAATTTGGATTGTGTTGCTAAGCGAGTGGTACTGAAAAATTGTAGAGGGGGATGAAGTGGTGGTAATAGGGGAACGTCAGAATTATTTTTCAAATGTGATTTCTGCCTTGAGGGCTGAAAAGTTGGTTCGTAAGGGTTGTGAAACGTATTTAGCCTTCATCAGTGGTGTCGATTCTGAGGTTCCATCTATTAAAGATATCAGAATAATTAGAGATTTTTGGATGTTTTTTCCTAATGAACTACCTAGATTGCCCCCAAATCGTGAAGTGGAATTTGGGATTGAGCTTCTACTGGGTACAGTTCTAGTGTCCATCGCCCCTTATAGAATGGCACCGAAGGAGCTAGTGAAGCTTAAGGCTCAAATTAGAGAGTTACTGGATCGGGGATTCATCTGTCCTAATGTGTCACCATAGGGAGCACCGGTGTTATTTGTGTAAAAGAAAAATAGATCCATGCGTATGTGCATCGACTACCGGTAACTGAATAAACTGCTTATTAAGAATAAGTACCCCCTGCCAAGGATTGATGATCTATTCGACCAGTTTCGAGGAGCTTTGGTCTTTTCTAAGATTGATCTTTGATTGGGGTACCATCAACTGAGAGTCAAAGAGGCTGAGGTTCACAAGATAGCGTTTAGGACTCGTTATGGTCATTACGAGTTCCTTGTGATGCCATTTGGATTGACAAATGCACCGATAGCATTTATGGATCTGATTAACTGAGTCTTTCAGCCCTACTTGGATCGGTTCATAGTGGTGTTTATAGATGACAATTTGGTGTATTCGAGAACAGATGATAAGCATGACGCACATCTCCGAGTTGTTCTGTAGATTTTAAGGGAGAAACAGTTATACACTAAGCTCAGCAAGCGTGAATTCTGGTTACAGGAGGTAACATTTCTGGGCCATATGGTATCTACTGAAGGGATTAGAGTGGATCCTCAAAAAATTGAAGTTGTTTTGGATTGGAAGCCAGCTAAGATGGTATCCGAGATTCGAACTTTTCTGTGTCAGGCAGGGTATTATAGATGTTTTGTTGAGGGGTTTTCGTTGATCGCTACACCTTTGACTAAACTGTTACGTAAAAGGGTCCCGTTTGTCTGGACTGATAAGCAGCAAGAGAGTTTTGAGAAACTTAAGAGGGTTCTGGCAGAGGCCCTTGTCTTGAGACAGCCAGAGTCTAGAAAATAATTCACTGTCTACAGCGTGCATCACATGTCGATTTGGGATGTGTGCTGATGCAATAAGGAAAAATAGTGGCATATGCGTCTTGCCAACTTAAGTCCCATGAGGCGAATTATCTGACGAATGATTTGGAGTTGGCCACGATAGTATTCGCACTGAAAATCTGGAGGCATTACTTATACGGTGAGAAGTGTATCATTTACACAGATCACAAGAGCCTCAAATATCTCCTCACTCAGAAAGAGCTAAATCTTAGGCAGCGTAGATGGGTTGAGCTACTTATGGATTATGATTGTTCGATTGAATACCATCCTGGTAAGGCCAATGTGGTGGCTGACTCACTGAGCTACAGGGCTATGACGGATCTGAGAGCGATGTTTGCTCGTCTCAACTTATTTGATGATGGTAGTTTGTTGGCTGAAATCCAAGTTAAACCGTTGTGATTTGAATAGATTAAGGGTAAACAGTTGGAGAATGGGTCTTTGGGTCCTCGTTTCTGACACATTGAGAATGGGGAAACTTCAGATTTTGGACTGAATAGCGAAGGGGTATTGTGTTTCCGTGGGAGAGTCTGTATACCAAGAGATACTGATTTGAGGTAGTCTATATTGCGAGAATCGCATAGTAGTCCTTGTGCTATGCATCCCAGCGGGAATAAAATGTACTGAGACCTTCGAGAGTTATATTGGTGGCTAGGTCTTAAGCGTGAAGTTACCGACTTTATGAGTAAGTGTCTAATTTGCCAATAGGTTAAAGCCAAACATCAGTTACCTTCAAGGTTGCTTCAACCAGTTAAAATTCCACTTTGGAAATGAGAGAAGGTAACTATGGACTTCGTTACTGGGCTGCCCCTAACGCCTAATAAGAAAGATGTAGTATGGGTCATAGTGGATCGATTGACCAAGTCAGCCCATTTTATACCCGTTCAGACTGACTATTCCTTGCAGAAACTGGCCAAACTGTATGTGGCTGAGATAGTGAGACTGCATGGGGTACCGGTTTCCATCATATCAGATAGAGATCTTCGTTTCATATCTCAGTTCTAGAAGAAGTTACACGAGGCTTTGGGTACAAGATTGGACTTTAGTACTGCGTTTCACCCCTAGACAGATGGTCAATCAGAAAGGGTGATTCAAGTACTAGAAGATATGTTAAGGTGCTGTGTAATAGACTTCTAAGGCTGTTGGGAAGACTATTTGCCTTTGGCAGAGTTTTCGTATAACAATAGCTACCAGTCTAGCATTCAGATGGCACCTTACGAGGCGTTATATGGCCGTAGGTGTCGTACTCCTTCGTGTTGGACTGAGTTAGGCGAGCGACGTGTTCTGGGCCCTGAATTGGTTTCTGGTACTGAAGACAAAGTCAGATTAATTCGGGATCGATTGAAGGCGGCATCAGACATACAGAAGTCTTATGCAGCTTTAAAGCGCAAGGAGATTGAGTATTCTGTGGCGAACTTCGTCTTTCTTAAGGTCTCACCATGGAAGAAGGTACTGAGGTTTGGACGGAATGGTAAGTTGAGCCCTAGATTTATTGGGCCTTACCGCATACTGAAGCATGTGGGACCGATTGCCTACCAACTTGAGTTACCTCTGGAGTTGGATCGTATTCATGATGTGTTCCACGTCTCCATGCTAAGGCGTTATCACTCTGATCCTACGCACATGATTTCAACTAAGGATATTGAGATCAGACCAGACCTGACATTTGAGAAGGAACCCGTACAGATCGTAGGTTGTGATGTGAAAGTCTTGAGGAAGAAGTCTATCCCACTGGTTAAGGTACTTTGGCGCAATCACAGCTCAGAAGAGGTCATGTGGGAGCCTGAAGAGGCGACGTGTCAACAATACCCTCATCTGTTTTGATAGGTAAATTTCGAGGCCAAAATTTTCTTTTGGGGGTAGAGTTGTAACGCCCCAAAACTTAGGTATTTATTTTTGCATATTTTTACATAAATGCCTATCTTCTTTAGTGGCTAGGTGATTTAGGTGTGTTTGGGAATGTCTGAAAAGTCCTGGGTTCGAGCCTGGACTTGTTAAAAATTTTGGTTTTTGGGGAATAAAACCCTTGCCTTTAGTTGGTAGGTTTTTAAATAAATGTGGGTAATGCATGACATAAAAAGCTTGCTGGTCTAGACAGTAAGTGGTGTGTTACCTAGGCCAGAAGACTTAGGTTCGAATCTTGTATTGGCAAGGGAATAGTTATTTTGCTGTTGTGATGTGGGAGGTGATGGAGTTTGACTTAAAAACTGAAGTAGTTAGGGTGAATTTGAATTGAATGGTTGAGGGGAGGTGTGATCAGGTCGAGAGATTCGAGGAGGGATTTTAGATGGAAATCAAGGAAGGGAAGGGAGAGGTAGAAGTGTGCTGAATGTGGACTCCGTCACTCAAGAATTCAATTTAAGGGATCCTTAGTTTCGGTTTTTCTTGGGTAAATGCTGCTCTCTCTCTACTGAAATCTTTTTTCTCATTTCCAGTTTTCTCTCTTTAGCCGAATGTGGTAGGGTGTCCACACTTTCTTTAGTTGCATTTTTGACAACCTTTTCTCCTTGACCGAATACCCCTTTTTCCTTTTTTCATCTCCTCTTTTCTTTTTCCCTTGTGTTGGCCGAATAGGCCTTAGTTGTCTCTACCGATTTCTTTTCTCTCTTCTCCCCCAAGTATTGTGCTGTCAATTTTTGATTCTGGGTACTACCGAAACCAGTCCTCTTCTTCTGCCGATTGACTCCTTTCTTTTCAGTAAGTAAGCATAACACTTGAAGTTTCGGCTTTTGAGTTACTAAGTGGGGTTGTGATTAACTATGTTTGACAGTAATAAATCAAATGTGAAAGGATGTGCTGCTGCCGAACCCATCCTCTATTCGGTTCTCTCTCTCGCCTTTGGTAAGTTCTTTAAAGAATCATCATTCCGTTTCTTTTTTCTACCTTAAGTGTTAATTGATAACAATTGTATGGCAGTTAAGGAAAGACTTTGGAAAATCCTAATCAATCGTTGAAGTCTAAGATTCGTAGGGAATCATCATGGTTCAATTGAAAGTTGGTGGGTGCTTGAATGACTGTTCGTGACGAGTCGAAACCAGGTGTGTAAACCTGGCCAAATCATAAACTGGCAAAAGCCGAAAAAAGTATGAAAATTCGTGCTACACGAGCGTGCGCTCGCTCGTGTGGTGAACCGAACGCATAAAACATAGGCGTTAAACTACCGAGGCCACCATGAGCGATTTCGTGGTCTTGGGTCGTTTTGGGCCACATTGGGCCGAAATGGGCCGTGTGGGCCCAACACGGGTGAACCACACAAACGTGTGGAGAATGTTAGGCCAAGTTGTGTAAATTACTTGGTCGAGCCCAATTTTTGGGCTAAGTGGGCCACATGAGCATGTGGGCCCACATGGGCCCGCATTGTGGGCCTTGGGCCCATTTTGCACTATACGACTGTTAAGGTTGCACGAGTCACCCGAGACGACAGTAGACCTACTGATGGGTCAGTAAGTACATAATGAGACAAAGACTGTTATGCCCTATAGTAAAATGACTGTTATGCCCCATATGTTATGTATGATTGTATATAAGCATGCCATGATATATATATATATATATATATATATATATGTATGTTGCATGGGATGGGATTCATATGATTGGAGGAAGTGTACTCTACTGGCAACTCTACTGCAAATACTATTTAATGCCACAACCGGTGCAAATACTCTGGACGGAGTGGCGTGTAAAGGCTGGATGGGTAGGATTTCTAATTGCTTACTTAAACTGTTACTGATACTGTTATGGGCTAAGGCCCAATTAGACTGTACTGTTACTGACTTGGGCTTAGGCCCAGACTGTACTTGCTTAAAAGCATGATTGGTTGTTTTATTGCATGGGTTTACACACTGAGTTTTCATAAACTCACCTATCTATTTATCTGTACAGGTAATCCCCAGTCTTAGGTATCAGTGCTGCGAGGGATTCGGAGGTGGCCACACAACCGCACTTATTTATACATTTGAGTTATTTCCTATAATTTTAATTTTGCCTTCTGTTATGTAATAAGTCCTTTTTAATTTTTAACTTATAATCTGAGGATTTTACTTATTTTAATTTACATTTGATTAGAAGTAGAACGTGGTTTTCCAAAAGATAATTGGTTTTCAAAACACCACGTTTTCGTAATTTATAATAAAAGCTTCCGCATCGAACTTGGTTTTAAAATATAGTAACAAAATAACATGATCAATGTTCTACTGAAATAACTTAAGTTTTTAAAGAACAAGATACCCTAACTTTCTGTTCAAGATACATAAATGAGGTTTAATACTAAGCATGAATTTTCTAAACAAACGATGTCTTCAAAATACACTTCAATGTGATATCGCTAGATTCAGCCATAACGTCTGGGCCAGGTTTGGGGTGTTGCACTTAATTTCTCCAAAATATGTCGAGGTTCCATATTTAAGAAGAAAAAGCTTTTAAAATTTGTTTCCAAGAAAGTAGTGTCGTGCAAAGCTACAATGGGGCACAAAACAATGCAGAGTCTTGTCTCAATAGGTTCGATAGGAGGGATATCCTTCTGGGCCTTGGAGGAAGTTTGTATGGTGCAACCAACCTTCTTGGTGGTGACCCATTTTACATTGGCAACCCCAATAACTGCCCCTGACATGTCTCATTGTGTGGAATCAACGGTTCAACCGACGGGTGGTGTACAAACCACCATAGGTGCCGACTGTTGCCTACCAGTACCCACAACTATCATAGATTTCAAGCCACCTTCCATTTGTAAAATATGGTATAGGCCGGCAGCATATTTAGTTGATTCTCGGTACTTGAAAAAATTTGAACAAGCATTGAGGCGCATCCACCTTGAGTTTTGTCAAACAAAAATCCATCGCGTTCCGCCCTATATCCACTTTTCAAACAAAAAAAATCTATTTGATTCGAAGCGAAGCAATTCAAAATCTATTAGACAATTTGAGTTTTGTCATACCTAATAACTTCAATCCGAGTTCATAATTGAATATTGAGTTTAGATGGTAATTTGTTTTCCAAACTTTTTGATGCCGTGTTCTTCGACATGCCTATGAACCTTTTCATCATTTCCCTCTTAGAAAACTACAAATAAGTTGTTTATACTATGTGAAGTAGTTTTAAAACCGTTTCTTTTTTTATCTATCCGTTATTTATTTGGTGTATGCAAACAATATTTTATGGGTTTTTTTTTTAAAGTCAAATTTCATCAATTATTTTTTAATCACCATTATCAAATGTGTTTATTAATTTAGTGTAAATATTTTTCATATTTATCATTAAATATTATTATAATTGTTTCATGTTACTTTACTTATTTTTCAGATTTTTTCAACCTAATATTTAATTTACTATAGGTAACAATAATTAAAAATACATTATTTAAAATTAATTAAAAATTAAATATGTAAAATCACAGGCATGAGACATTAGAAACTAGTTTAGAAGAAATATACCGAACAAATTTTATATTTTAAATTAAATATTTAATTTTTTAACACTTACTTTTTATTTATTTATCAAACAACTTTTAAGTCTAACCTAATTCAAACCAAGGAAACTTATTTGGATTTTATGTTGGGAATTAAATAAAAAAGAGATAAATATTTTGCACTTCAAACTTATTCAGTTTAATTACCAAAACTCCAAAATATTTTTTTGAAGACACATAAAAAAAACCCTCTATAAAAAATAAGGATAATTTGTGATATTTTTCCTCTTAAATGATGTTATTTATATTTTATTTTATTTATTATTGATTTAGAGAATAATTAGAGAAAAAAAAAAGAGCATAAAGTTTATTTTTGACAAGTTTTGCAGGTTGGACTTTCAACATTTACAGTACAGTTTTAGTATTTCGGCCATAACTTAAGATATAGATTTTGGTTTTGGGCTCATAATATATAGATTTGAAGAAAATTGACATAACTAACTAAAGTTGTTTCATGGATGAAGCCCAAAAACATCAGGAAGACATCCAAAAATGTCCTAGAAGTTTGACAGAAGAATTGCCAAAATATCTTGAAAATTCTGCTTTATATAATTAATGGTACTTTTGTTTTTTTCTCTATTATATTATTTTTGCCCTATAAATAGAAATTATTAGGTTAAGACGAGGGGAAACCAAGACCTAGCCTATAACACCCCAAACCCGGCCTAGACGTTATGGCTGAATTTGGCGATGTTACATGGAATGGGATTTGAAATCGAATTTATCAAGTTAAAGCCATTTCTGTTTATTATCTTCTATCTATCTCTCGTCAATTTCAAAGTCATTTTCTCGTTAATTTGATTCGTTTAAAACATATCCTATAGTGGAAGCTTCTAAAACCGTGATATTTAAAGAAAATCGTTTGCTTTTAGGAAAACATTGTTTTTAATTAAACCGAGTTTTCGGTTAGTTTGCAGTTTAAAAATCCATGAAAACGGTTAAAATCCAAAGCAAAGGCAAACAGTCCAAAAGTCCAAATTGCTACCCCAAAAATAATAGAAATTAAAAACCTTAAGTGGAATTAAATCAGTTCAATAAACATGTGGTCACTGTTGAGTCCTCCGCTGCACCGATCCGTCTAAGTCTGAGGATTCCTGTACAGATAAAACAGAAAGGGGTGAGTTTACGTAAACTTAGTGTGTAATCCCCATAGAAGGCATGCAAACAATCACACAACAGTTATCAGTCAAATGTAGTTTGGGGCCTAAGCCCATTACATATTCAGATATAGTTTAGGCCTTAGCCTATTCAGATACAATTTGCATACAGTAATAGAAATCAGTATCCTACCCACCAGCCTCTACACACCATCTCCGACCATCCCTACACACCATGTGAGGTTTAAAACACCCACCCAGCCCTACACACCAAGTCGTACCGAATGCGGCACATATCAGTAATATTGCAGCTGAGCTGCCAGATAATGGGCATGAAAGCGTCTCAGTACACTTCCTCCAATAATCAATCATCCCACCCCAATGCAGATGCAACTAAACATGCTCAATGCAGACATACAAAATTACATGCTTACATGCTACAATTCAGTTATCAGTCATATATACAGATCAATAAACATGCATAAATTTAACATGCTCAATACATACAATATAATCAGATCACACAATTTAGGGTCTAAGTAGCGATTACCGACCCTAGAATAGGTTCACAGTCGACTTGGGCGACCCG
Organism: Gossypium australe; assembly: GCA_005393395.2. Lineage (NCBI taxonomy): Eukaryota > Viridiplantae > Streptophyta > Magnoliopsida > Malvales > Malvaceae > Gossypium > Gossypium australe. Next base: position 6,105,208 of record CM016619.1, on the reverse strand, counting down.
TGCAACCCTAGGAAACATTTTAGCTAAATGGGCCCATACGCCCATGTGGTTTGCCCGTGTAAGCCCACACGCCCAGATTGGCCTTGTAACATCCTAGATTAGGGGTTATGCGTTCGTGCATAATTCGAGTGATAGTAGGCTTAGAGTATGTTTGGATATGTTTTAAGGGTTTCGGGAACTTTAAAGTATAAGGGAATGCTTTGGAAAAATTTTGGATTTAAGTGTAAAAAGGGGAAACTAGGTGAAAGAGGTCTTAAGAAAAGTTTTGGGAAGTTTAAGACACAAGGAACCATGTGGTAAAGTGGCATGAAGGCGCAAGGGTGCAAGGGGGGAAAGTTGCGTCAAAGGGAGTGCAACGGGGAGGAGGTTCGAGCAATGTGGGAAGCATTGGAGACTTTTTATTTTTGGTGTTGGGCTAAGGAGGCCTTAAGGAAAATTGTGGGAGTGTTTGGACATGAAAAGGGGCTTGGTAAAGTGGCTTAAGGGCGCCACTTAAGGGCCTAGAAATAATGCCAACAAGGGCCTTGGTTCGAAACACGGCGGCAGCAAGTAGTGTTTTATTTTTGCTTTTGGCGTTAAGGGGGGAGCAAGGTAAAGGAGGTCTTAAAAGAAATTGGGGCGAGTTTATGTCACAAAAAAATGCCTTGGCAGAGTGGCTTGGGGCGTTAAAGCTTGCGTTAAAGGGGCTTGGTGCAGGTCATGAGTTCAAGACGCAAGGGAAGCAAAATTTTGTGGTTTTTTACGCATGTTGGTGTTAAGGGAGAGAGAGCTAGTGGACGGCTTATGGACTCTCAAGTGGGCAAGGATAATGCTAGTTTAATTCTTTTAAAATTCGGCTGGAAAGTAAGAGATAATGGTTGTTTTATTTTTTTTATTTATTTATTTTAAGATAGAAGATAATGGTGGCCTTATTTTATTTTAAGTTGGTAGATATAGGAGATAATGATGTGATTTATTTATTATAATTAGGTAAGGATAAAAGCTTGTTTTTTATTTTAATTTTCGGCTAGAAGGAAAGGATAAAGATCTGTTTAATTCAAATTATTTTTTTTAAATGATAGGATAAGAGATAAAGGTTGGACTATTCCTTATTTTGTTAGTGTGGATAATTGTAGATTAAATTCAATTTAAATTGAATGGGTGTTGAAGAGATAAAGTAGGAGATTAAATTGGGATATAATAATGAGTTGAAGTGGTGGCCGATTGTTGGACTCTAGGAGCTTGAATTTTCGGTATAAATATGATGCTAGTGTGTGCTAAATTTCCCCTTTCAAAAATTTTCTTTTTCATCTTGGTTATTGCCGAAATTTAGTACCTCTTTTCCCATTGGTGTCGTTTTTCCCTTGTGCAAAAGCCACTTGTGTTTCATTCCTCTTCTCTCTGTCGAATTTCCCAGTGCAACTCCTCTTTTCTCTTCTCTTTTTGCCAAGCCGAAATACTCTGTGTTCTAGCCGAAACTTCTTCCAAAATTTAGTTAGTATCGATTCTTTCTAAGCCTCATATCCCTCTCTTTTATCTTTGAGTGAAGCCGATTATACAAAGTGCCACATAGCCGATTATTCTCTAAGCCTCAAAGCCGAATATCCCTGTGGTGACAAAGATAGGTGCTGTCGATTTCTTCAATAGAGGTAAGAAAAAGTTGGATTTCTGTTCTTTTCTTTAAGGACTTGTCGGAAATTAAAGACTAATCCTTACTATTATTTTTTGACCGAAATCTTAAGGATAGATTCGGGATTTTGGCCTATTGTCGATTTCTATAGGAAGATCTTCGAGATTTCAAGGATTTACGGTAAGTCATGTATTCGGCCAAAAGCCATTGATCATGTTTAAGTGATTAGAATCGGATCTAACATATGTGTATAGGGATTTCAACATCTCCATAGTCAAGTGGTGTTTCGGGATTTAAGATTTGGAAGGTAAGTACAATCTGCCAAGGGCCTATTTCAGTATTTAGACTTGTTTCTTATCTGGTCAAACCGAAAACTAACCAAGCTAATGGATCTAATGGTTAGCCGATTATAAAGAGGAAACGCTACAAGTTTCGGGATTTGTTTAAGAAACAAATCGGTAACAAGGTAAGATTTTTGTCACCAAGATCCTTTGGGATTTAATCTCATAGCCGAATAGACTTTTGCTAAACATCAAAGTGATTGACCAAATGTAGGAATTGAGATCTAAAGTGTTAGATCGGGTTTCGGGTTCTCAGGAAAGCATTAAGCGAATCAGGTGTGTACCCTACCCTAAGTTTTAATATGTTCATGGCTATGTTTTAAATTAAATATGTTATTAAGAATGTGAAAATATGGCTAAAGTACCATGCAATGGTAGGGAGTACCCAGGTACGTTTCCTACTCCTACTAGGATTATGAATATATGTTATTTGTAACAAGTGAAAAAGTGATAAGAATGTGAATTAAGGCATGATGTGCATGATATGTATGATATGAGGCATTCGGGTTATATGAAAGGGGAAGTGAATGTGGTGACCTAAGACCACGATATCTGAATGTGGTGACCTAAGACCACGATAACTGAATGTGGTGACCTAAGACCACGATATTTGAATGTGGTGACCTAAGACCACGATATCTGAATGTGGTGACCTAAGACCACGATATCTGAATGTGGTGACCTAAGACCACGAATTTTATAAGGGCGATGAGCACGTCGACTGCAGCGACTGCCTTTGATGGTGTGTAGCGGATGGAGGGTTGACTTAGTAGTCCCCACGGTGTGCAGGTTGGTACGGGTGACGTGTAGCTGATGGCTATCTAGGTTTAGGTTCGGTTTGCATCATTTTAATGATATAAGAATATGTATGCTTTGAAATGTCTGAATTTGTTATGACTTAGTGTTGTTGTTACACATTGAGTCTTTTGACTCACCCCGTTGTGGGAACATTTTTCAAGTGACGAACAGTGATGGGCCGGGTCGGCAGGAGCTTAGGGATGGTCATGCTCAGCAAGAAATTCATTTTTATTTGGACTATTTTATTTTAAGTATTTTGAATTTGAATTTTAGGAATTATTTTGATGTAATAAGGCCATAGTTAAAGTACTTTATTTTACTTTTAATTATTATGTACGAATTATTATCACGTAAAGTTTAAGTAAATTTATTTTAAAACAAACCCTAAACGTTTTGTCACCTAACGTAAAAGATTTTTAATAAAATAAGCCTGATATCAATTCAAGTCCAACCCAAAACAATCTTTCTTTTAAAACACACAAGTTTTTCCTAAGTAACAAAAGAATTTTGAACCGGTTTACATCGAGGAACATACCAGATCCGGTCAAGGCTCGTGGGCCGGGTATGGGGTGTTTCAGGCCTTGCCCGTGTGGATCACACAGCGTGGGCCAAATATCACACGCCTATGTAGCCCATACGCCTAGTTCAATTTAGCACATGTGGCCCACACGGCCACACCCTGGCCATCACATGGCTGTGTCTTGCGCACAGCCTGGCCTTCGTCAATCACATAGCCGTTTATCACACACAGCCTACCACACGACCGTGTGGCATTGACAGTTTTCAATTTCAGCTTTCGCCGAATCTCGTTTTCTGCATTTTTGGGCACACACCCGGTATCGATTCGATGTAAATCCACTCCCGAGCCTTCCAAAACCTAAGATCAGCAATCCCAAGGCCACAAAAACCTAAAATCACACAAATGACTTACCAATGAAACGAACAGTCTCTAGTGCGGTTGAGGCTATCCGTAAGTATCTTTACTGCTCACCCTGTTCTCCTAATCCTCAAGAATACATAAAATCAGTTCCTTAAGTACTCACCCATCCGCCACAATCAAGAAAAACAAAACCCATTCCATGATTGAAATATGCCAACAACAACATGCCAAAGATTCACTTACCAAGGTCGCGCAATGAAAATCGAGATGAAGAGTATCTAAAGTACGAAGCAATCAAAATGAGGCAACGATGAAGAAAAGAAAAAGAAAAGAGAACGGTAGGGGAACAGGAGCTAACGTCAAAAATAGAGGGAACTTTTTGGGAAAAGAAAAGAAAAGAAAATTTAATTTAGAATATGACACTAATCCCCCGATTTAATCCCACTAACTCAACCTCCTCAAACTTTCAGTACAACTAGAACTCTTGAGGTTCATAGAGACAAAAAGATTAATGTTCATGCTAACAATGTAACACCCCAAACCCGGCCCAAACGCTTAGACCAGATCTGGTATGTTACTGGGTTTAATGTTGAAAACCTTGCTTTGATGGTTTTTGGAAATCTCAATTTATTTATTTAGGTATTCATTCAGAAAAACAATATTTGATGAAAACCTTTGCTTTTTCATTGAACATGTTTGAAAACCCATTTTATTACTCCTTATGACTTAAGTCCTTGAACATAAATTTATAAATTGTAAACATTAACAAATAGTAAATCGAAACCTAAGCCATGGGGCCTTATTACAAAAATAATCCAAAAATTAAAACTTAAAGGAAAACCAAAAAAGTTTATGAAAATAGAAGAACTTGATGGCCCCTCGAGTCGACCTCAGCTCCCATGTCCACGATCTACTGCTCATATGAAAAGTCAGGGAAAATAAAGGGGTGAGTCACTAAGACTCAGTGTGCAAATCCCGAAACACATAAAAGGCTTGAGGCCCACAAACACATTATGGGCCCTGGCCCATACACAATGGAAACAAAATATTTACATGCAGCATGGCCCAACCCAACCTAAAAGTCCATTCTCTACACACCAGCCCGTACCAGCCATCACACCTTGGTGATTTCAACAATCAACCCACCAACCGCTACACACCATATCGAGAGTCATGCTGCCTATTCCTATCAATCAGGAATAAATTTAACGTGGCTTAGCCACCGATCACTATGTGACCTCATAATATAACGTGGCTTAGCCACCGATCACTATGTGACCTCATAATATAACGTGGCTCAGCCACAGATCACTATTGTGACCTAATTTTACAATTCGTGGTTTAACCACCGATCACCAAGTGACCTATTAACATGCTCTTCCCCTTCATCATATTAACCCCATCCCATGCATACATCCATGCAGAATCAAAACAATATACTACCTAAAAGATCACAGTTTATTACATACATCGATACACATAGAGAAGTTTCTATGGTTACGTACCTGGCATCCCTTGCCTACCCTTTTTGGGTAATCCGACTGTCTAAACAGCCTTTTTCCGGCTTTTAGCCCATAACATATATAATACAGATTAGTTAGTGTGTTAGAGATCCACACACCTGATTATAGACAAAACGAGACTCTCTATGTCGATGCTATCAGAAGCCGATACGACTGCTATCTGTCTAAGGTGTCGTTCTAAAATTAGTCCACAACCCGGTGGCCAATCTCGAACTGCTGACACCGCTCGTTTCATAAACTTAGGGATTGGTTTTACGGATCCAATCCCCCTCTTCGCCTGATTGACATTTGATTCCATCAGAAACCCTTATCAGTTGCTACCATCACAACATATGGTTAAGATCACAATTACGATAGCGAATCTAGTGAGAATCTAAAGAGAACCCCTTACCTTGAAATCCCGAAAAGAGAGAGATATGAGATTCAAAGACTAGCAGTTCCGGCTTTTAGTTTTGAGCGATCTACTTCAATTCCCGAATATCGCCCAACACGTAAACATAAGAAACCAACAATCCATTAGCCTTTCGGCTTTATCTTCTAAAAATCGAAAGAGAAATAGAATAGATCAAAGGAAATCGGTACCTACCTTTACAGAGATTTCGACAACTCTTAGAAGATTTTGGCTTTTGAGAGGATTAGAAAGAGAAGATGATAGGAAGAAATCTTTATAGATTCGGCTTTTAGTGAAGAGATCGGCAAAAGAGAATAAGAGGTATTCGGCTATGGAGATGAGAAGAAAGTTCAGAGTTTCGGCTTTTGAAGGGAAAGATGCTGAGAAGAATTGGGTGGTTTTGACTTTTAGAAAGAACTAATCGAGAGAAGAAGAGTAATATCAAATGTAAAGAAGTGATAGGAACGGTATAAGAAAAAGAAGGATTTCGGCAAGGCTAGGGCAGATTCGGCTATGGCAGACAAATGTGAAAAGAAAGAATGCTTAAGGGAGTTTTCGACTTTTATTTAGAAAAGAAGGAATATAGAGAAGATGAGAACCCTAAATGCCAAAAATAAAGAAGAGAAACCCTCACTTAAACATAATTTCGGCACCTACTACCTAAATCCTGAAAATGCCCCCTTTTTAAAACTAAAACTAAGCTACTAATTAAGGGAAATTTCGGCACCCCTTGCCCATACCAAAACCGATTCCCCTTCCCCTTGGAGTTTGAAATTCGGCCGCCACTGTGACCAACAGATAAATCCTAAATTTTATCCCTTATCTTCATCTGATCACTCATCCTTAAGTGACATGGATAACACCACCTCTTCCTTCCTTTATCTTCCATATTATCCTCATTATCCAAACAAATAAATCCTATTTTAAAGCATCCTAGCTGACTCCAACTCTGCTCATTAAAATGCTGAAAGTTACCTAACTTTAATTAAAATAATTGAGCTTCATGCGACTCGAACTTGAGCCCCCTCAGTTGACGCCACCTCCCTACTCTTTAAGTGGCGCCACTTTGCCACAAGGCCACAAGCCCATTTGTGTCTTAAAACACAGATAACATCTCTTAAGCCCTATCCTGACAGGCTTTCCACTAGAGTGTCCAAACAGAAAATTTGATTAAGGCCTCGGCCCAATCCTGAGCCCAATCTGAACCCCTTAAACACTCTAATTAGCTCATTTAAATGTAACACACATCAAATGCAAAGGCCCATTAATTCAGGATGTTACAAACGATGGGACTCAAACTCAACTCTCCACAAGCACATAGACACTGTTACCCCTTGAACTAGCAGGCTCATTCTAATATGAAGTTACAAGCAACTTAATATAAGCTTAACAATCAATGATAAGGCTTAAGTCATAAAAATGCCAAAAATTACCAAAATAAGGCTTGAACTTAAGACCTCTCACATACACCCAGAATACTTAACCACTAAACCAAATACACAATTGTGTCGTATTTTCACAAAAGCAGAAATAAAAATTTTGGGGCGTTATATAACCGTTCTTAGTTTTATTTTGTTTTCTTTGTTTTGTGGCTTTTTAAACTCTCCATCTAGTCGAAGGTTCTATCAAAATTTGATTTAATAAATTTGTGAGACTTAATTTTTGCTTTAATTTTTCTTTGTTCTTTGGTATTCATGCATCTTTTGTTTTAATTACAACTTCTCAAGTTTATTGAATGTTCGGTCGGTATCTAATAGCTTAAAATGATTGTTTTTTGTCAATTAGAATGGTTAAATCCATAATTGTTTAATTCATTCTAATACTGATGACAAACTGCATAATCCGTTTATGTCGTAGTTTATGTTTATGTGGTGTGAATGTGTGATATAGCTAAAATGAATCTCACTAGGATGAGTTTGTTGGTTAGAAATTGGACTCTCTCGTTCTTGTATACCGTCGATAAGTTAAATCTAGGGCGTTGAGTTACAGGGTTATTTAATGATTAGGAAATAATTTCAAACGAGTTTTCTCTTGCCTATCGAACAATGAGAAATTGGTTGCCCGACATTGAGTCAACAACTAGAACTAATTTATTGAAGGTATTGAAGTTATTTTCCATTGATGATCGAATCTTTGAATCAAACGAAGATTTTACTTCTAGCTAGAGTTTCTTCTCATTAAGTTTCTTTTCTTTTCTTTTATAATTTATTTTTACTTTGTTTTAATTTTAATTTTTAATTTTAAACTCTTTTTATATTTTTCATGTAAATTTTTGTTTTTATAAATCTCTACATCCTTGCATTACTTTAATACAACACCAAAAGAACCAAATGTCAAACACTGACGCTTATAAATAAAATTCTTGCAAAAGAGGCCGTTTTATTTTATCATAAAGTTATACATGCAATAGCCATACATGGCGATTACATAAGCTTGAAGGCCTTAAAACACACAGACATACGATAGTAATAAGCAAACACACACACAGACGCAGTAATGAAGGCTAACTTCAACTTCGTAGTAGTGCACAACGATGGAGCACATTATTATTTAGTTTACAGTTTCGACCTCTAGTGATTGAAAACCCTGTTTCAAAGCCGGAAGCTTACACACCCGTAGTGGTGTTGGGTTGGTGGCCAAGAAAAGCTGCATCAGCATTCCCATCACTGCAATAAAGGCAAGGGTGCTGCTGTCCAATTCCTAGCTATATTATTTCATTCCTAGCCTTCACCACAAGCTGCCTACTGGTTAATGCATCATTGCTCTCCTTGATTACCTTCAGAACTGAATAGGTAAAGGCCCCAAACGCCTTTCCTCCAGTTTTGTCACTCGCTGGCATATCAATTGAAAGCTCATTGGCTTGGCACCCACTTAACAGAATTCCCTCCTCCTTCGTTAGTGACCTCAAATTCAAAATATCACGTTCATAATTGGGTAGGAATTTGAGACTCACATTGTTCCCAAAGATTGCAGTCAAAAGAGAGCCAATACCCATCATATTATCTGTTCTAGTGCTGATGGCATTGTCAACTGCTCTTGGGGCCAATAAGCCTTGTGCCGCGATTATGACGTTGGCTGCTGTTACTAGGCAGTCGAATAAGGTTCCAAAGGAAATGCCCCTAGTCTTGTAATCAACAGGTGGTGCTGTACCCTTTAGAGTACTATAGGGTCCAATTTGTTCTTTACTTTTATCAATCAGACCACCATTGTGGCAGGAATCCAAAATGATTGTGAGTTTGATCCACTTGGTAGTTGCTGAATCAATTGCCCCAAGTCCACGTCTGCACAACCATCGCAACCACAATATGATATAAATAATAGTTTGCTTAGATTGAGAGTATTTTAATAATTTAATTTACCGAGTTGATTACGTACCAAAAATGGGATTGAGATCACAAGGCACAATTGCTTCACCCTCGTTGGAATGCAGTGGGGGTTCAATGCGGCGCACAAGTCCATGTCCATTAAAGTGGAAAAGCAGGACATCTCCTTCTTTAGCCGCGACCACCATTATATGGTATAAAATATTTGGCTCGTGGTACATTTTTAATTTATTTAAAATACAATGTGCATGATTTGTAAGAATGGAATATGAAATATGATGATAGGATTATTAAAACATTTATATAAAGAATTACAGAAATATATAAACTTTAATTTTGTAAGTATTTTGGTAAAGCAAAAATGGAAAGGGATCTGGCAATGAAAGAAGTGATTAAAGGTTACGAAAGTATGTCTAGACAGATGGTGAATTTCAACGAATCCCTAATTTATTTTAGCAGAAATAGAAGTGAGGAAGACAATGCGTGAATTGGGAGTTAGAATGTCTAATAATCCAAAGAAGTATCTTGGGTTACTAACGATGGTCGGAAGAAGAAAGAAGAACGCGTTTGTAAATTTAAAGGAAAGGTTCATTAATAGAATAGAAGCATGGAGTGTACACAGTCTATCAATAGGGGGAAGTAGGTATTTATCAAATCCACATTACTAGTCATTCCAATTTATGCAATACGGTGTTTTTGTATGCCAGTTTCTTTATGTCGAGAATTAAAGATTATGATGTGCTCTGGTGACTTAATTAGAAAACAAGTAAAGGAATTCATTGGTGCAATTGGTGTTCTATATGTACCCCAAAGGCGCAAGGAGGAATTGGTTTTAAAGATCTTTCAATTTCTAATAAAACCCTTTTAGCGAAGTAGGGTTGGAAACTAATTACCAATTCTACCAGTTTACTTGCTCAAGTATTGAAAGCTAAGTATTATCCAAATAGTGAATTTATGAATGCAGGTTTAGGATATCACCCTTTTTTTACCTGGCGAAGCATTTGGGGTGCTCGTAGCATTTTGGAAGATGGTACTAGCTGGAGAATTGGGAATGGCATGACAATAAATATATGGAAGATGCTTGGATTCCAAAACCTGGAGACGGGAAGGTAAAAATTTAGAATATTGACGTTAGATACTCAAAGGTTGTAGACCTCATTAATAGAGAAACTAATACTTAGAAAACGGATCTAGTAGAAAGATTGTTCATGAAGGAGCAAGCCGAGTTGATTTTAACCATCCCACTGGTGAACAACTCTTATCCAAATGCTTTAATCTTAAAGGGTGATAATACGAGAGAATATTCGGTCAAGAGCGAGTACAAGTGGTGCATTTCTGGCGGCCAAGAGGGGATAAGGGATGTGATAAACCGTAATAGTAACATATTTTAATCCCACATTTAGTTTGCTTTTGGATGATTTAAGCCTCGATTCATATAAAAAGGTGCTCTTAATCCTTTATTTTCATATCTTATACCCAGGAAAGCACCCGAGGATGAAAAGAACATAAAACGGGTCTAAAACGGAGTAAATGGGCCATATCACGAAATCGACACGGCTTGGCCCAAAGACCACACGATCGTGCCTTGTCAAGAATCTAGAACACGACCTTACCGCTGAGTCACACAGCCGTGCCTCATTAAAGAAGTCCGAACACAGCTTGAAAACCAACCACACGGCGTGTGACCTGGCCGTGTCCTTGTCGTGGCAAAGAGCAATTTCATTCAGATTTGGATACTTTGGGGCGAAGAAACACATTCCAACAGCCTATATAAACCCCCTAAGTACCACCTTTGAGGGGGCGGTGAAACTAGGCCAAGGAGCCAAGCCAAAAAGGTCAGAATTGTGGGAATCACTTGAAGTTAGCCAGTTGATACATCCCAAGAAGCCAGAATTCTACTCAAGACAGCGGATTTCTCCTTCAATTCCTTCAGGGAGTTTTAGGGATTTCTTATGTTTTGTTTTATCTTTTCTCTTGAGATGTTTTCTTTATTTATTATGAACTAAATCCTTCAGATACCTGAAGGGGATGAAACCTAGATGAATCTTGTTATTGTTTTTTGAATTATATTGATAAATACTTAGTTTGTTCTTAATTATGTGTGCTTAATCCAAATTTGATGTGCTTAGGTGGAGGAGGAATAGACCCTGCCTAAGATTAGATCTAGCATAATTAAGCGGAGTTGATCGCACGCCTAGAGATAGGGTGACGAGACTTTGCCAGATTAGGGTGAAACCTAATATGGGAATCCATAGATCGATTTACTACTATTCTAGGGGGTTATTATTTGAGAAATAGATTTCCATAATTAACCTAGGGTTAGACGTTATTCGCCTCGAGAGAGGGTTTAATATACGTTAGGGAATCCTACGGATCAAACCAAGTGAATAAATCGTATGGTTCAGTGTTAGATAACAAGTGAAGTCTAGCTGGATTCTTCCTGAGGGTATCGTCGTGATCAACTGAGTTTTCCTTCAAGTTATTTCTCAGTTTGTTCTTTTTGTCTTCGCGTCTTTAGCTTAGTGGTCGTTAATTTAGATAAAAGAAACTTCACTTTATTTTAGGCTAAATAATAAAAAGAAAGTTAGTATTAGTACTTTTAGTTCCTTTGGGTTCGACAATCCGGTCTTGCCTAAGCTATACTACTGTTCGATAGGTACACTTGCCTTTAATCTTTGTCAGAGTTAGTTTCCAGGTTCGATCATTCTCTTTATAAATTTTAAAACTCAGATTTCAACGATTAAGTTTTTGGCGTCGTTGTCGGGGAACTAAAATATTAAGAAAGCTCTATTTTTATTACTTTAGCCATTATTTTTTTTATTTTTTATTTTTTTCGTAATTTTATTTTAAGGTTAAATTTAATTTTTTTCTAAATTTTCTTTTTTTCTAGCAGGTACCTCTAGTTTATGACTAGAAGGAACCCGATAGGAACATTAGTATACGACAGTGAAATTGAAGCTACCGTTCGTAGAACTCGCAGAGAAATCAGGCGAGCCTTAAATTACACAGAGGAAGAACAAGAGGGCAGATCCAATCCTACTAAAGGGATGGACGAGAATAACCCACAGCCACATGATGTGGGGGAAAATAATGCTCCACGTACTATGTTTAATTATGCTAAACCACATTTATTAGGAGCTAAATCGAGTATTGTTAGGCCTGCTATAGCTACTAACAATTTTGAATTAAAGCCTAACACAATATAAATGATTCAACAATTTGTTCAATTTGATGGTTTGTAGGACGAAGATCCAAACACTCATATAGCTAATTTCTTAAAGTTCTGTGATACCTTCAAAATAAATGGCGTTTCTGATGATGCCATACGTCTTCGGTTATTTCCCTTTTCATTAAGGAATAAAGCCAAACAGTGGTTAAACTCGTTACCACGAGGATCAATCACTACATGGGAATAAATGACCAAAAAATTTTTATTGAAATATTTCCCACCGACCAAAACGGCCAAATTAAGGAATGATCTCTTTTTTTTGTGCAAATGGATTTAGAGACATTATACGACGCATGGGAGAGATACAAGGAACTCTTGAGAAGGTGTCCGCACCACGGTTTACCCTTATGGCTACAAGTCCAAACCTTCTATAACGGTGTAAACCCCTTAATGAGACAACTAATCAATTCAGCCGCCGGTGGAACCTTGAACAACAGAACTCCTGAAGTAGCCTACGAGTTCATTGAAGAGATGTCACTAAATAACTATCAGTGGCATGTTACAAGGACAAAACTGACAAAATCAGCTGGAGTTTACAGCCTCGATGCAATGACCATACTATCAACACAGATAGAGATGATAAATAAAAAGCTTGATAGTTTGTGCTCTTCGCAGGTACACCTAGCCATGCAATGTGACGCAAGTGGAACTGTGGCGAATCCTGAGTACCCACCCTACCAACTGGGAGTAGAGAGCAAACAGATGAACTATATAGGTAATAATTTCATACCCAATAATAATCCTTATAGTAATACTTACAATCCAGGTTGGAGGAACCACCCAAATTTTTCGTGTGGAGGTCAAGGAAATCAAAGGCAACAACATCCTCAAAACTTCCAAAATCAGCCCTATCCGCAAGAGAATAAGCCAAACCTCGAAGAGATGCTGACAAAATTTATGGCAAACACGAAAAACTGTTTTCAAGAAACTGAGAGAACACTTAAAGATCGACAAGCGTCAATGGAAAAACTTACTAAGTCAGTTGGGGAAGTCACTAATGCAGTCAGTCAACTTGCAAAGTTAATGGCAGAACAACCGCAAGGACGTCTACCAAGTAACACTGAGATTAACCCAAAGGAGCAAATTCAAGCCATCATAGCTCATGATAGCAAAGGATTAGACAAACCAAACAAAGAGATAGGCGAAGGTAAAATAGAGGTAGCACAAGATGTAACATCCCGGTTTAGACCCTAGTCGGAACAGTGGTTTGAGACCACAAGTCCGAGGTCGTAAAAATATTTTAATGTTATTTTCTGTGTGAATGATATGTGATATAGTCTGTGTGAAAATTCTGTGTGATAATTTAATCGTTTGTGTGTCGAATTAAGAGAAAGGACTTAAGCGCGTAAAGAGTAAAAACTATGTGCTGGTTTATGAGTACCTAAGTGTTGTTGTCTTCATAATAGGATGGCCTTAAGAGGAAATTAAGCCTGTATTAAAGATGATGGATGGTTAAATGACATTTTAGCCTTAATATATATTAGTCTTATATGTTTAATGAAAGGATAATATAGTAATTAGATTAATAACATATTATTACACAAACAAAAGATGAAAATAAGATGATTATGTTCATCTTTGTCCATCGAAAACACAAAAAGGAAAGAAGGAGCAAAAGCTTTGTAATATTCGGCCATTGTTCATCCTAATTGAGGTATGATTTTGAGTCGGTTTTTGATAATTTCTACGTTTTTGTAATCGTTGCTTTGTGCTTTACAAAACCCATGTTGTAATTTCATGAATTGATAATGTTTTGTGATGATCCATTGATGAACATTTGAGCTATGTGCTAGTTGGTAGTAGATATGAGAACTTGGTGTTGGATTAACATGTGTTGCTTTTGAATTTTTGGTGAATTTAGCTAATTAGGGCTAAATTGTGCAAATAGTAAATTGAAGGGTTAAAATGTGAAATAAAAGAAATGTGTGGGTTTGTATGGATATTAGTAAAATTTGGCTAAGCTTGTGTTAGGTGGAATTTGGTGAATTTGATGATTTTATGAATTAGGGACTAAAGTGTCAAAATGTGAAATTATGAGGGATATTATGCAAAATGCCCTAAATTTGTGTATGTGGACTAAATTGAACGAAATGTGATTGAATGGATTGAATTTAAATGTGTATAGACCAAGAGAGAAGAGGTTCGGATCGAGATCGAGGCAAAGATAAAGTGCTCGATTAGTCGACCGTATCGATAGTCGACGTCCGAGGTAAGTTCGGATATAATACATGTTGTTAACATATGATTTTGTATTATGAAATGAATGTGTATATATGTATGAAATTGAGATGCTATGTGCAAGTTTATGTTAAGGGCACTAAGTGTGCGGTATTAAAATCGAAACAGGAATGAATAGCACCGTGTGTGCGATGTTATAAAAGCTTCGGTTTATTGAATTGGCACTGAGTGTGCGTTACCGAGACAAATTGGTTGAGAGATTTGGGCACTAAGTGTACGATGACTAATATGTATCGACCGTGTATTAAGCACTGAGTGCGCGATTAAGCTGAATGAATATCAAATGATGATCAACAAGTATAATTGAGCATTAAATAGCTTGGAGATTGAATAACTATGTGTTTGCTGAGGTATATATCGAACCTTTGTGGTTGATGAGTTTATAGATGATGTTTTGGACGGACGAATGAGTATTTTAGCTATTGACAGTATGGTATAAGTACAAGAAGAATGATCTATGTGACGATTAGTATATGAATTGGTTTGATTTGATGATATAGTTGTATTTTATTTCGAACTTACTAAGCTTTATAAGCTTACTGTGTGATTTGTTCCTTTGCTTTGTAGTGTCAGTAAAGCTAGCTTGGATCAAGGGATCGTCAGCTTCTCAGTCACACTATCGGCAATCTATTTTGGGGTATTTTGGAAAGATGTATATAGTTAAGATATGGCATGTATAGGCTAGTCATTTGAATTATGTTTGAGATTTGTAGTAGCCATGAAATATGACTAGATATGTGCTAGTTTAGCATGAATGACTTTGGTATATATGTGATGCATCTTTTGGTATGGTTTGTGGTTTGAGAAGTTGACTTATGAATGGTAACTTGGTGTTGATAAAATGCTAATATGAATTAGTGAATTGAGAAGAAATGATGTTTGGTATTGAATGTAATATGCTTGTGATGATATGAGTTTTAGTCTTTGACATTGACATGGTTGGAATTGGTATTGAATACATGATTTGAATGGCTATTTGGTATGTTTTTGGTTGCCATATATGCTTGATAAGTGTTGGTAAATGATGCTTATAGGTTTGAACCTTTTGGTTGGCATTTTGGCCTTGTAAATGGCCTATAATGTCATACGGTTGTGGCACACGGGCGTGCCTTAGACCGTGGGTAAATTGACAGGATGCAGTCTAAAATCACACGGCCTCGACACGAGCGTGTCATCTGGCCGTGGTGTGCAAGTCAGTAGCTAATATAAAAATACACGTCCTCGACACTGGCGTGCTTGATGGCCGTGGAGGGGAAGTCAGTATATGACCTAAAAGTACACGGCCATGGCACACGGGCGTGCCTAATGACCGTGTTGGTATAGTTAATATATAGACACGGAAGGACATACGGATGTGTCTAGAAGCCGTGGAGAGAACACGGTCTCCTCCCACGGGCGTGTCTCCCTTGTATTTTTGAAAAGTTTCAAATTTCATGAAATTTTGTATGTGTTTCGGTTTAGTCACGACTCAGTTTATAAGCATGCTTAGTGTCTTGATGACTCATTTAAGGGACACTATGTTTGTAAATAAATGCGAATAGTAATGATTGACTTTGTGTTGAAACTTTTGGATGTTAAAGGTTCCGTTTGATTGGTAATGCCTCTTAACCCTGTTTCGGCTACGGTCTCGGGTTAGGGGTGTTACACAAGAAGAGCCAAAAACGGTAATCAAAGAGTATCAACCTAGCATACCTTATCCCGAAGCGATGAAAAGAGACGATTCAGAGGAGCAGTTCGGTAAGTTTCTTAAACTATTAAAGAAATTGCATATTAACTTATCTCTTCTTGAAGCTCTTTTTCAGATGCCAAATTCGGGGAAATTTTTTAAATAGTTCTTGACAAACAAATGCAATTTAGATGAAAAGCCACATGTGGAATTGAACGAAGTATGCTCAGCAATGCTACAGAATAGACTATCACGGAAGCAAAAAGATCCAAGGAGTTTTACTATTCCTTTTTTAATTGGTAAACCAAATGTTGATAATGCGTTAGCTGATTTAGGGGCAAGTATAAATGTCATGCCTTATACATTGTTTAAACGACTAGGTCTAGGGAAGCCCAAACAAACTAGGATGAGTATTCAACTAGCTGATAAAACTGTTAGAATTCTACGGGCATTATCAAAGATGTTCTTGTAAAAATCGAAAAATTTGTTTTTCCAGTAGATTTTGTTGTCTTAGACATGGATGAGGACAACTCCATCCCCTTAAATTTAGGAACCCTTCCTAGCAACTGCCAAGACTAAAATTGATGTTGCCACAGGAGAACTCATACTTTGTGCAGGTAACAACTCAATCAGTCTTCAAGCTCTTGACTCGGCCAGGACAACAATCGATGAAGGTAAGAAAGACAATTCAAATGATAATCAAATTGTTCAACTTTCACAGCAGGAAACACCAGAAGAATACAAACCTAAGCCGAATCATAAACCCCAAGCTAACAAAGAAGAATTACATAAGGAACACAGCCTAGGGGTTGACAAACTAGAAAAGCAGAAGACACACGTCAAAGAAGAACAGGAACCACACGAAGTAACACTAGAAGAACCACCAGAAGAGCTCGTAGGAACATCAAATCACTTCAAAATAGGAGACCAGACACTGATAGACAAAGCAGATCTTCGCATCGCCACAATAGACCTGAAAGCAAAGGGAGAAATTCCTCTTAAGGTACAAAATATCTTCCCGCACGGAACAGTCGAGGTAAGCAATCCAACATTCAACACTTTTAAGGTACACGCTTCTCGACTTAAACTTATCAAGAAAATAGAACTGTAAGTACGAGGGAAGATATTCAAACCTTTAAACCTCCCTAATTTTTTTCAATGTCGAGGAAAGTATAGCTTCAGCCTATAAACGAGCGCTTCTCGGGAGGTAACCCGAGCACTAACCCTATTTACTTTTAAATTTATTTTCTTTTTCTTTCCTTCTTTCTTTAAAATTTAGGTTCACACTAACAAAAAAGTGCAGAAATCCAGTCCACACGGTCTTACACACGACCGTGTCTGTGACCGTGTGGACCACCAGAATCCCCGTACTGACATTGCAGAGGCTGTGCGAATCAAATCCCAACAAATCTCGATGTTACTGATCGCTGTAAAATCAGAGTTTTAAATATTTATAAAGAATGATCAAACCTGGAGGCTAACTCTGACAACGATATTAAGGCAAGTGTACCTATCGAACAGTAGTATAGCTTAGACAAGACCGGATATCGAACCCAAAGGAACTAAAAGTACTAATACTAACTTTCTTCTTATTATTTAGTCTTAAAAATATAGTGAAGTTGCTTTAAACTATATTGACGAAGACTAAACTAAGGGAACAAAGACTAAAAGATGAATGTGGGAATAACTGGAAAAAGACTCAGTTGATTGCGACGATACCCTCAGGAAGAATTCACCTAGACTTCACTTATTATTTAACCCTTAAATTATATGATTTCTTTTACTTAGCTTGATCCGTGAGACTCCCTAACCTATGTTAAACCCTCTCTCGAAGCGAATAACGTCTAATCCTAGGTTAATTAGTGGAACTCCCGTTCGCTTATAATAACCCCCAGGAAAGCAGTAAATCGATCAATGGACTCCCATATTAGGTTTCACCCTAATTCGGCAAAATCTCGTAACCCTATCTCTAGGTGCCCGATCAACTCCGCTTAATTATGTTAGATCTACTCTTAGGCAGGGTCTATTCCTCCTCCACCTAAGCACATTAGATTTGGATTAAACAACATAATTAAGAACAAACTAAGTAATTTATCATATAACTTAAAAATCAAATAAAAAGATCCATCTAGGTTTCATCCCCTTCAGGTATCTGAAGGATTTAGTTCATAACTAAACAAGAAAACATCTCAAGAGAAAAGATAAATCAAAACATAAGAAAATCCTAGAACTCCCTGAAGGAATTGAAGAAGAATTCCGCCGTCCTGAGTATAATTCTGGCTTCTTGGGATGAATCAACTAGCTATCCTTGCTTTATTCCCTAACTCCGACCTTCTCGGCTTGGCTCCTTGGCCTAGCTTCGAGCCCTTTCAAAGGTGGTACTTGGGGAATATTTATAGGCTCTTGGAATGTGAAACACCCCAAACCTGGCCCATGAGCCTCGACCAGATCTGGTATGTTCCTCGAGTAAAAACGGTTCAAATTTGTTTGTATCTTTTGAAAGTCTTTGAGTGATTTTGGGAGAAGATTCGAATTGGGTTGGCTCAAGTTGAAAACTAGTTTATTTTGGAAACATAAGTTTTTATAAAAACTTCATTGTTAAGTTTCAAAACTTTAAGTTAGAAGATATGCCGAATATGTTTTAGGTTGTATCTTTAAAGTAAAAATCATTTTCTTTTAGGTGTCAAAACGTTTAGAGTTCATTCTTAAATAAAATTTACTTAGTCTTTAATTTGATAAAAATTTCGTATCATAAGAAAATAATTAACATGCATGCACAAAATAGTTCATACTATGGGCTTATTACATCAAAAACAAAACCCAAAAATAAATTTAAAGTACTTGAATGAAATAAAATGTCCAAATAATAAAATTCCTTGCTGAGCATGGCCACCACTAAGCTCCTGCCGACCCGGTCCATCACTGATCGTCACCTGAAAAATATTCCCACAATGGGGTGAGTCAAACAGACTCAATGTGTACATCCAACACTAAGTCCTAATGATTCAGGCATATCAAGTCACACACATACATATCACAATTTACAATTAATGATGCATTCCCGAACCCAAGCCTAGTTACCATCCGCTACACATCACCCGTACCAACCTGCATACCGTGGGGACTACTAAGTCAACCCTCCATCCGCTACACACCACCGAAGGCAGTCGCTGCAGTCGACGTGCTCATCGCCCTTATAATTTGTAGCATAGCCACCAGATAATTATTTTGTGTCATGTGACACCACATTTAGATAATGTGACCGAAGACACCACATTCAGATATCGGGACAAAAGTCACCACATTCACTTCCCCGTTCAGAATTACCCATATGCCCCATGCTATACAAATATGCATTAACCATGACATATCCCTTATTCACATTCTGATAATTTCACATAGGTGCCATAACAGATCATATTATAATCCTAGTAGGAGTAGGAAAACATACCTGAGTACTTTGTACCATTGCATGGTACCTTAGCTACATTCACATTATTATAAACACATATATATTAAACATTGCCATAAATCTTATTAAGAGATAGTGTGGGGTACACACCTGGTACACTTAATGAAGTTACTGAAATCCCGAAACCTCGATCTAGCGTCCTAGATCCTTAGTTCCTATATTCGGCCAACCCTGAATATGTTAGCAAAGAGCCATTCGGCTAAAGAATCAAATCCCGAAGGATTGTCATAACCCGAAACCTTACCTTGTTGCCAATTTGCCTCCTAACCAAATCCCGAAACTTGCAGACCCTCCTCCTTATAATCGGCTAACACTAGATCAATTGACTTGGTAAATTTCGGCTTTTGAATAAGTAAAGTATAGATCTAACTTCTTGTTTATAGCCTTGGCCGAATATCAGATTCACTTACCTTGTGCCTCTTAAATCCCGAAAACAACCACTTGATTAGGGAGTTGTTGAAATACCCTACAGACATATATTAGAATCGGTTATGCATAAACCTATGAAGATGCCCCCCTTGGCCGAATCTACACATCTCTTACCTCGATGTTTCAAAACCCGAGAGATCTCCTTTAACGCTCCTTAACGTCGGCTACACACAAAAGACACATTGTTATGGCACTTATGACATTCGGCCACCCTAAACCAAGGCCTACTATATGATTTCGACACCCTTGTGAAAAGAATCCAAAAATCGATTTGCTAAAGAAATACTTACCACTATCGTTTGCTTCCAGAGACCAAGAGAGAAAAGATTTCGGCTTACTGCTTCGGCTTTCCTTTTTAAGACTTGCTACAGAAGAAAAGAATAAAGGCCCTCTACTATTCGGCTATGGCTTCAAATCACAAGAGTATTCGGCTACAAGGGAATTGGGGTTGAGAAAAAGGCAAAGAATAGGAGAAGAATTTTGGCAAAGGTGACTAGGGAGAATTCGGCTTCAAAAGACAAAAGAAACACAAAAAGAGTTCTCTCAAAATTTCAGCACAAGTGAATAAAGATGAGAAGAGAGAAATTTCGGCACATATCCCCCCTCCTAAATTCGGCTAGCATCCAAACACTAAGCCATTCCTTGCTTTTCTCCCTTTTTTTCTCTTCTGTGCACACTTAAAAGAATAATAAATAAATCACTAATTATCATTACTCTTTAGCCGAAAATTTAAAAAGAATATAACTTGATATATACTCCTTCACTCAGTGCCCCATTGTCGTCCATTACCTCTTCCCCTTGGCGCAAAAATAAACTCCCATATGCTTCCCTTGTGATTCGAACCTAGGCCCCTATACACTGACTATGGCGTCACTTACAGAGGCTTTAAGTGGCGCCTCCAAGCCACTGTACCAAGCCCATCTTTGTGTTATAATCCACCTACAATTTCTCTTAAGGCCTCCTCTGCCTAGCTTCCTCTTTTAACTTAAAAATCTAATAATTTCTAAGGCATTTACCTGCACCCTAAGGTTCACAAAATTCATAATGCATATTCACAACACACATAAGCATGCTATTTCATATAATTAAGCAATAACGCATAAGCCATAATTCGGGATATTACAGTTCTACCCCTTTAAAATAATTTCGTTCTCGAAATTACCTGGCTAAAATAAGTGAGGGTATTGCTGTCGCATTGCTTCTTCCGGCTCCCACGAAGCTTCTTCCGATCCATGATTTCTCCATAATACTTTGACCAGAGGAAATGACTTCCTTCGTAACATTTTCACATCTCGTTCTAAAATCTGAATCGACTCCTCCTCGTAGGACAAATCTGGCCTTAGCTCCACCTCTTCAACCGGAACCACATGAGATGGATCCGATCGATAACGACATAGCATGGACACATGGAATACGTCGTGCATCTGCTTCAATTCCGGTGGCAACTCCAACTGATATGCCACTGGTCCAACTCACTTCAACACCCGATAAGGTCCTATAAACCTTGGACTTAACTTCCCTTTGCGACCAAATCTCATCACCTTCTTCCAAGGCGAAACTTTGAGAAACACTTGATCTCCCACATCAAATTCTATTTCCTTCCATTTCAGATCTGCATACGACTTCTGCCTATCAGATGCTTCTTTCAACCGTGCCCAAATTATATCAACCTTCTCTTCGGATTCTGCCACAATCTCGGGACCCAAAACTCGACGTTCCCCTAATTCTGTCCAACACGTAGGAGTGCGACACTTCTGTCCATACAGTGCTTCATACGGTGCCATTTGAATACTAGCTTGGTAGCTGTTATTGTAGGCAAATTCCGCTAAAGGCAAATATTCTTCCCAACTTCCTCTGAAGTCTATCACACAGCCCCTCAACATATCCTCCAACACTTGGATTACTCGTTCAAATTGCCCGTCGGACTGTGGATGAAATGCCGTAGTGAAATCCAATTTGGTGTCTAAAGCCTGATGTAGTGCTTTCCAGAACCGAGATGTAAACCTTGGGTCCCTATCCGAAATAATCGATACCAGAACCCCACGCAACCTTACAATTTCTGCCACATACAATTTTGCCAACTTTTGCAGAGAATAGTCCACTCTCCTTGAATGAAATGCGTGGACTTTGTCAACCGATCCACTATCACCCATACCGCGTCCTTCTTAGTAGGCGTAAGGGGAAACCCATTAACGAAGTCCATGGTAATTCGCTCCCACTTCCACTGCGGAATCATTATCGGTTGAAGTAATCCTGACGGAACTTGGTGTTCAGCCTTAACTTGCTGACACGTTAAGCACTTGCCGACAAATTCGGTAGCTTCCCTCTTAAGACCAGGCCACCAAAACTGTTCACATAGATCCCTATACAGCTTACTACCTCAGGATGCATAGCATAAGGACTACTATGCGATTCCTGAAGAATCCTCTGCCTTAACTCCTCATTCTTAGGCATACAGACCTTACCCTTGAAACACAATACTCCCTCATCATTAATACCATACTCTTCTAACTCTCCATTCTGTGCTTGCTGTAGCTTAGCACTTAAATCATCATCAGCCAACTGTCCCTCTTTCACTTCATTCAACCATGTCGGTTTAACTTGCAGCTCTGCCAGCAGACTTCCATCATCATACAAGCTCAAATGTGCAAACATCGCCCTCAGATCCGACACAACCTTCCGACTTAGGGCATCTGCCACCACATTCGCCTTGCCCGGATGATACTCTATCGAACAATCGTAGTCCTTCAGTAATTCAACCCACCTTCGCTGTCTCAGGTTCAACTCCTTCTGAGTCAACAGATACTTAAGGCTCTTGTAGTCTGTGTAGATTACTGACTTTTCCCCATAAAGGTAGTGCCTCCACACCTTAAGAGCAAAGACCACTGCCGCCAATTCCAATTCCCCATAAAGGTAGTGCCTCCACACCTTATAAGCAAAGACCACTGCCGCCAATTCCAAATCATGCGTTGGGTAGTTAACCTCATGTGGCCTTAATTGTCGAGACGCATACGCGACTACTTTCCCGTCCTGCATCAGAACACATCCTAATCCTGTATGAGAAGCGTCACAATACACCACAAAATCTTTTCCTGCCTCTGGCTGAATCAAAACCAGAGCTTCAGTCAAAACCCTCTTAAGCTTCTCAAAGCTCTCCTGTTGCTTTTCTGTCCATATGAAAGGTACTTCCTTTCTCAATAACTTTATCAAAGGCGCGGCTATTGATGAGAATCCTTCCATAAACCTTCTGTAGTAGCCTGCCAATCCCAAGAAACTGCGAACCTCAGCCACTGACTTAGGTGGTTTCCAATCTAGCACCACCTCAATCTTCCTAGGATCCACCCTTATTCCTTCTGCAGACACCACATGTCCTAAGAACGCAACCTCCTGAAGCCAAAATTCACACTTGCTGAATTTGGCATAGAGCTTCTTTTCCCTCAACACTTGCAACACAATCCGTAGATGCTCATCATGTTCCTCCTCAGACTTGGAATATACTAGGATGTCGTCGATAAACACAACGACGAACCTATCCAGGTAGGATTGAAAAACCCGGTTCATCATATCCATGAACGCAGCTGGGGCGTTCGTCAATCCAAACGGCATTACTACGAACTCAAAATGCCCATACCTTGTCCGAAAAGTTATCTTATGGATATCTGCTTCCTTCACCTTAAGTTGATGATATCCTGACCGTAGATCTATCTTCGAGAATACTGCCGCCCCTTTAAGCTGGTCGAACAAGTCGTCTATCCTCGGTAAAGGATACTTGTTCTTGATGGTCAGCTTATTCAACTGACGGTAATCTATGCACATATGCATAGTTCTGTCCTTCTTCTTCACAAACAAGACCGATGCTCCCCATGGAGACACACTAGGTCGGATAAACCCACGATCTAGCAACTCTTGGATTTGAGCCTTGAGCTTAACCAACTTCTTAGGTGCCATTCTGTACGGAGCGATTGACACAGGAGTTGTACCAGGCAGCAAGTCAATTCCAAACTCCACCTCCCTATCCGGGGGTATTCCAGGTAATTCCTCCGGAAAGACATCCACAAATTCCCTTACGGTTCGAACTCCACTAACTCCCCCTTCTTTCTCATCCAATGCACTAACAAAGGCCAAGAACGCCTTGCATCCTTTCTGAACCATCTTATCAGCCTTTAGAACAGAAACTACGTTAGACAAGTAGTTTCTTCTTTCTCTTATCATAACTACTTCCTCGTCCTTCGGGGTCCTTAACTCCATTCGCTTAGCTGCACAATCCAATACGGCCCGATGTTCCACTAGCCAGTCCATGCCGAGAATGATATCGAATTCTTCGAAAGGTAATTCCATCAAGTTGGCAGAAAATACCACTCCCTGCAGTTCTAGAGGTACACTCCGAAAGATCTTGTTTACCACTACAGTTTGACCTAGTGGGCTTACTACAGTCATCTCCCTATCAGATAGTTCAGAGGCTATGTCTAGAGTTTCCACTACTCTACATGCAACATACGAATGGGTCGAGCCCACATCAATCAAAGCAAAATAAGGCTTGCCACAAATAAGGAACGTACCGGTTATGACGTTCGGCGCGTCTCCATCTTCTCTACGGTGAACTGCATATACCAAGCCCAGCTGTCTTGCCTCTGTATTACCAGCACCTCTGCCAGGTGTTCCATGTCCTCTTCAAGCACCATTACCTCGGCCATTCGGACCACAGCCTCGCTGAGGCTGCTGTCCACCTCTACCAGCCTGATTAATATTCTGAGCTACTGGTCGATTCCCATCCGGCTTCATGGGCCGGTCCTTAATCATATGGTCCTTTGACCTACACTTAAAGCATCCTCCTGTCTTCTTCCAGCACTCTCCTAAGTGTTTCTTCCCACACTGCTCACAAGTACGATATTGCCCTCCAGTACCAGCTTGCTGACCTCGCGGCCCATCAACCCTAGGCCTCTTCTGAACATTCCCAACTGATCCCGACGGCCCAAATCCTCTCTTCTGCTTATTCCGATCCGTGTTCTGCCTCACAGAGTCCTTAATCCCTTCAGCTACCTTAGCTTTCTCTACTAATGCAGAAAACTCTCACTCCTGATGTGGAGCGATTAACAACCTCAGGTCATCCCTTAGTCCGTCCTCAAACCGGACACATCGCTCATGCTCCGTAGCCACTACTCCGCGAGCATACCGGCTCAACCTCAGGAATTCACCTTCATACTCTGCTACGGACTTGTTCCCTTGAACCAGCCCCAGAAATGCCTTCCTTTGCGCATCAGTGTAACGCGTGCCAACATACTTCTTCTGATATGCCACCTTAACATATTCCCAAGTAAGATACTCAGCTGTGGCACCATCCCGAACTGTGAGCCACCATTGATACGCTTCATCGCGTAGCAGCGCCACCATTCCTTTCAGTTTCTCCTCAGGGGTCAGATCCAACTCATCCATAATTCGTTCTGTCACCTCCAACCAATATTCAGCCGTACTAGGTGCCACACCAGATACTCCACGAAACACTTCAGCCCCATTGGCTCGGAGTCGCTCGGGTATAGATTTTCGAGCTCCCATATTTCCACCTGTTCCAGCCACCATTTCCAAAACTAGCAGCACAGCCTGCGATACAGCATCATCCCTCGTCTGATCTTGCTACTCAACACCAACAGCTGGTGGTTGTAGGGGCGGTGGTACCTCATTCTCAGATCCTTGACCCGACCTAACGGGTTCCGACACAGTCATTCTTCCTCTACTGCGTCCTCATACATTGCGACCACGTCCCCTAGAACTCATTTCTACGATCGCGCTTTAATCTGATTTAAGAAATTTTATGAATTAGTCCTTGTTTCACTGATTATCCGCAAAGAAATTTTATGCAAGAAGTTTAGAAGTAGTTCTTTCGATCAATCAAAGTTTCAAGTCTTCTATCCTAATTCAAAGAAAACACATCCATTCCGTAGTATCTCCCATACACATTCACTCTTCGGACATTTTTTTTTGTATATTCCTATCCCAGGGGTATTTTCGTTATTTGTCCTACAGGGGTACTTTGGTAACAAATCGGGGTCAATTTGGAAATCTGAATAAATCAGGGCACTTTGAAATTTCAAAACTCCAGGGTATTTTTGAAAACTTTCTCAAATCAAAGGTATGGCAAAATTTCAAAAAGTAGGGTCATTTTGGTAATTTTGGTAAACTAGGGGTAATTTGGTAAATTTTTTGAATCAGGGTATCTTGATATTTTTTTTCCAAAATAGGGTTTTTGGATATTTTTGCAAAGTCAAAAAATTTTATTAGAATTGAGGGTAGTATGGTAATTTTAAAACCAAGGGCATTTTAGTAATTTTACCACTAGGGGTATTTAGGTAATTTTGTAAATCGGGAAGACTTAGAAAGATTTTATAAAATAGAGTTTATAAATCAAAAGGGTAATTTTAAGAGTTTTAAAACTAGGGTTTTTATAAAAATACGGCTAGTTCCCTTTCGGGTTTTAGTTATTGGGTTTAGCCTATGAATAAGTCCTCTTGGTTAGGGTGAACCGTCACTACGCACCAGGTAGGATTCCAGCGAAGAGGAGGTGAGTCACTAGGACTGCTTAAGTACCAAGCTCTTCCGGATCCAATCCTAGACATGCGCACAATGGTTGCCACACCCTAACTCGGCGACTTAACCACAAGTTCGTTTAGTTAGGCATTAAGTCTTATGTAATTGTTGGGGTAACTAGTCCTATGGCTCAAGTACTTAGCAAGCTAATCTACGTTCCATTTCTACCCTTTTACAAGTCATACTATAAATTACGCAATGGATAGGGGTACTTACCTGGTGGACTTTGGGGCGGAGACGTAGGTGCCATGCCAGAAAAACATGCTTATTTTACAAAACTTTTCACAAAATTCTTTTGGGCTTAATTTTGAAAATGTTTTGGGCCTTAGACCCAAGGCCGAGAGTTAAAAACTGGGCTCTGATACTAAACTGAAACACCCTAAACCCGGCCCACGAGCCTCGACCAGATCTGGTATGTTCCTCGAGTAAAAATGGTTCAAATTCGTTTGTATCTTTTGAAAGTCTTTGAGTGATTTTGGGAGAAGATTCGAATTGGGTTGGCTCAAGTTGAAAACTAGTTTATTTTGGAAACATAAGTTTTTATAAAAACTTCATTGTTAAGTTTCAAAACTTTAAGTTAGAAGATATGCCGAATATGTTTTAGGTTGTATCTTTAAATTAAAAATCATTTTCTTTTAGGTGTCAAAACGTTTAGAGTTCATTCTTAAATAAAATTTACTTAGTCTTTAATTTGATAAAAATTCCGTATCATAAGAAAATAATTAACATGCATGCACAAAATAGTTCATACTATGGCCTTATTACATCAAAAACAAAACCCAAAAATAAATTTAAAGTACTTGAATGAAATAAAATGTCCAAATAATAAAATTCCTTGCTGAGCATGGCCACCACTAAGCTCCTGCCGACCCGGTCCATCACTGATCGTCACCTGAAAAATATTCCCACAACGGGGTGAGTCAAACAGACTTAATATGTACATCCAACACTAAGTCCTAATGATTCAGGCATATCAAGTCACACACATACATATCACAATTTACAATTAATGATGCATTCCCGAACCCAAGCCTAGTTACCATCCGCTACACATCACCCGTACCAACCTGCACACTGTGGGGACTACTAAGTCAACTCTCCATCCGCTACACACCATCGAAGGCAGTCGCTGCAGTCGACGTGCTCATCGCGCTTATAATTGTGGCATAGCCCCTAGATAATTATTTTGTGTCATGTGACACCACATTCAGATAATGTGACCGAAGACACCACATTCAGATATCGGGACAAAAGTCACCACATTCACTTCCCCGTTCAGAATTACCAATATGCCCCATGCTATACAAATATGCATTAACCATGACATATCCCTTATTCACATTCTTATAATTTCACATAGGTGCCATAACAGATCATATTATAATCCTAGTAGGAGTAGGAAAACGTACCTGAGTACTTTGTACCATTGCATGGTACCTTAGCCATATTCACATTATTATAAACACATATATAATAAACATTGCCATAAATCTTATTAAGAGATAGTGTGGGGTACACACCTGGTACACTTAATGAAGTTACTGAAATCCCAAAACCTCGATCTAGCGTCCTAGATCCTTAATTCCTATATTCGGCCAACCCTGAATATGTTAGCAAAGAGCCATTCGGCTAAAGAATCAAATCCCGAACGATTGTCATAACCTGAAAACTTACCTTGTTGCCGATTTGCCTCCTAACCAAATCCCAAAACTTGCAGACCCTCCTCCTTGTAATCCGCTAACACTAGATCAATTGACTTGGTAAATTTCTGCTTTTGAATAAGTAAAGTATAGATCTAACTTATTGTTTATAGCCTTGGCCGAATATCAGATTCACTTACCTTGTGCCTCTTAAATCCCGAAATCAACCACTTGATTAGGGAGTTGTCGAAATACCCTACAGACATATATTAGAATCAGTTATGCATAAACCTATGAAGATGGTCCCCTTGGCCAAATCTACACATCTCTTACCTCGATGTTTCAAAACCCGAGAGATCTCTTTTAACGCTCCTTAGCGTCGGCTACACACAAAAGACACATTGTTATGGCACTTATGACATTCGGCCACCCTAAACCAAGGCCTACTATATGATTTCGACACCCTTGTGAAAAGAATCCAAAAATCGATTTGCTAAAGAAATACTTACCACTATCGTTTGCTTCCAGAGACCAAGAGAGAAAAGATTTTGGCTTACTGCTTCGGCTTTCCTTTTTAAGACTTGCGATAGAAGAAAAGAATAAGGGCCCTCTACTATTCGACTATGGCCTCAAATCACAAGAGTATTCGGCTACAAGGGAATTGGGGTTGAGAAAAAGGCAAAGAATAGGAGAAGAATTTCGGCAAAGGTGACTAGGGAGAATTCGGCTTCAAAAGAAAAAGGAAACACAAAAAGAGTTCTCTCAAAATTTCGGCACAAGTGAATAAAGATGAGAAGAGAGAAATTTCAGCACATATCCCCCTCCTAAATTCGGCTAGCATCCAAACACTTAGCCATTCCTTGCTTTTCTCCCTTTTTTTTCTCTTCTGTGCACACTCAAAAGAATAATAAATAAATCACTAATTATCCTTAGTCTTTAGCCGAAAATTTAAAAAGAATATAACTTGATCTATACTCCTTCACTCAGTGCCCCATTTCCGTCCATTACCTCTTCCCCTTGGCGCAAAAATAAACTCCCATATGCTTCCCTTGTGATTCGAACCTAGGCCCCTATACACTGACTATGGCGTCACTTACAGAGGCTTTAAGTGGCACCTCCAAGCCACTGTACCGAGCCCATCTTTGTGTTATAATCCACCTAAAATTTCTCTTAAGGCCTCCTCTGCCTAGCTTCCTCTTTTAACTTAAAAATCTAATAATTTCTAAGGCATTTAACTGCACCCTAAGGTTCACAAAATTCATAATGCACATTCACAACACACATAAGCATGCTATTGCATATAATTAAGCAATAACGCATAAGCCATAATTCGGGATATTACAGAATGCGATTCTTTCTCCCTAAGTATCCTTTTTCGACTGAAATTGCTCTTTCCAGCGACAGAGGCACGGCCATGTCACACGCCCGTGCAAATCGAGACCTGACCGTGTTCAAATTTCTTCTTTGGCATGGCCATGTGTGGTGGTGATAAGGCCGTGCTCCAGGTGTTCGTCGAGACACGGCCGTGTGGTCTTTGGCCCAGGCCGTGTCGAGTTCATAGAAAGGCCCATTTGCTTCGTTTTAGGCCCGTTTTGTGTTCTTTTCATCCTCGGGTGCTTTCCTGGGTATAAGACATGAAAAGAAAGGATTAAAAGCACCTTTTTACACAAATCAAGGGATAAATCATCAAAAAGCATAATAAATGTGGGATTAAAATATGTTACTTTATAGTTTATCAAATACCCCCACACTTAAGCTTTTGCTTGTCCTCAAGCAAAATTCTCAACTTACAATTAAAACGAACTTTCCATGATTCATAATTCCTATCAATAATGCCTTATCCTAATTCATAGTTAATTTATACATGGATAATTCAACTCAAAGATTCCTAAAAATTCAAACAAGATAAGTCATACATTTGTAGCATGAAAACATAGGTGTTTCCCTTCATCTAAATAATTACCTTAAATTCAAAACCGACAAGGATTGATATCCTCACAGAAGATTCACTCAAATCACTCAAAAAGTGTTTAAGGGTCAAAATTAAGCACTCATAAGTCGAACCTAAAAAGTTAATCCCATAGGCTTGCCTAAAAATCAAATCTCCACCACTGTAAAATGAAATGATAAACAGATCAAAAGGTCTTTGTTAAGGTTGTAACGGGGCTAGGGTTAAAGGTGTGGATAAAGGCTGAAATTAGAAGGTTAGAATCGAGATTGAATTGATAAGTTACCTACCCAAAATTTTCTAAGATAATAATTACATTTACTGAAAATAATAAAAATCCTACTAATACGAGCTTTTCCTTTTGGGAATTAGTCTTTGATTGTGTAAGCTCACTTTCCATACTACTAATATTGAAAACTTGAATTTTTTTTTTAAGAATAAACTAAATACAAGATAAATTTAACTACCAAAATAATAAACTTAGGTAACTAGCTCAAATCAAATCTCGATAAGGGGTAGTCAAAATAAAGGGTGATAACAAATACAAAGGGTTTTGGGTTAAATTTAGCGGGTAAATCAGTAAAAAAGGGTTGTTAGGCTCAATAGGGTGTACTAAGGGTTAATTATGAGGGTAGGCTTTTTAATGGAGTAAATGGGTTAAAACCTAAGTGCCTTTATCATTTCGGTATATCAAATCATAATTGTGGTCTTGACATGTATAATTGAGGCAAGTTCTAGAATAACAGTTCATAGTTGACACACTCATAATCAAGAAGTGAGCATGAAAAAGAATGTATGCTCTATAAGGCTCAAAATCTCACAAAAATTATGGGTGTTTTTGACATCAACCTTGTAAATCTCAAATTTCAAGATAATATTCAAATTCCGGTTGACAACCTAAAATTTTAATTTTTAGAAAATTAGACTTATCATGCTTGATTCCCTAGTATTCTTCAAATTTAATTATCAATGCACAATTAACTATGACTTATTCCAAAACACATTAATAAAAATCATAATTCATCAGAAATTTCATCTTAATTAGTAATATGAGAAAATTACTTTAAAACAAGATTAAATTCAGGAATTTGAGAACAATGCAGAAAGTTAGGCATTTTTATCCTCAGGGTTTGAGAATAATGAAAAATTAGGCATTTTCTCAGAATAACTATTCACCCCCCCACACTTAAGATGTATATTGCCCTCAATGTACAAAGATAGATAATGACATTTTAAAAATAAACCAAAAGAGAAGGGGAAAGAATTACTCCCTGATTTGTGGATGTTTTCCTGAATGACTGTCTTTGGTGGCGGTGATTGTCCGTCGGGATAACGTTCCTGCACTAGATGAAGAAATTGGGTAGCGCTTCGAGAAATAGCCAGGTTTTATTAAGACCTAATGAAAATAAACTAAATATATAAATAAAGACAAGAAAGAGAAAGAGAAAGAGAAAGAGACTAAGAAGGAAAATAAACTAAGGCTAGGAAATAAAGGGGTTTGAGAATCCTTATTGGTAGGTGGTTCGCGGGGTAGGTGTGACTTCTAAGGTGACGGTGGCACTGACGGTGGCAGAAGTGGCGTGATTCCCAAGCGGCCTTTAGAACCTGACACTAAGAAACTGAAATAAAATAAAATAAATTAAGCCGAAAATAGTCAAAAAGAAGGAAAATAAAGGAAAAGATAAATGTGAAACAAAAGATAGATGGTCTCGTAGGTCTTTCGCTTAGTGTTGAGACGAAGCTGCCGGCATGAACTCATGTTGATCGTTCCCCTTTGCGGAATATGGCCTTTTACGCTTCTTTGGCATGGTGTTGGCTTACTCAAGGATCTAGAGTCGTATTAAGTGGAGAATTCTGAGATGGAGGAGAGTAAAAACAAAGAAAATAGGGATGAAATCAGATGGGGGGAAGGAGAAGAGGGGAGAGGTTTAAATAGATGTTCATATGTTCTGCTCCCCCACGGTCGTGTTCCCAGGGTGTGTCGAATTACAGACCTACTCACACGGCCGTGTTATAGAGGGTGTTGTCACCCTATGCCCGTGCTTGATCCTTCTACGCCCGTGCTCGTGATGTTTCTCTGTTGGCATGGTCATATGACACGGGCATGGCTTACCCATGCTCGATAAGTCAGTAACCTCAGTAATTTTACATGGTATGTGGCATGGGCGTGTTCTGTCCGTGGAATGGAAGTTGGTAGCCTCACACGGTTGGTGCCACGGCCATGCCATATCTGTCGGTGCCCGTGTCAAGAGTGGTTGGATCTGTGACATTGGGGTGGTGGTTGGGCTGACTGCACGGCCTCTGCCCTGTCAGTGTGGTGGTTTTGGTGGTCCACATGGCCACCGCCACGGCCGTGTGTAAGGCCGTGTGGTCTGTAATCCTGCACTTTTGGTTAGTTAAAAAGGAAAAGAAAAGAAAAAAGAAAATGTAAAATAATGCAAAAAGAAATAGAGTTAGTACTTGGGTTGCCTCTCGAGAAGCACTCGTTTATAGTCTTAAGCTAGACTTTTCTCGTGTTTGAAAATTGTAGGGAGGTTTAAAAGTTTGAATATCTTCCCTCATGTCTACAGTTTTAGTTTTATTACAAAATTAAGGTCGAGAAATGTTTACCTTGAAAGTGTCAAATGTAGGATTGCTTACCTCGACTATTCCTTGTGGGAAGATATCATGCACCTTAAGAAGAAGTTCTCTCTTTTCCATCAGGTTTGTTGTGGTGATGTGAGGCTCGGTTTTATCTAACATAACCTGGTCTCCTATCTTATAGTGTGTGAATCTGGCTCTTCTTCGACCCGTGTTTCCTGTTCTTCCTTGTGTAACCCTAGTTTTTCCTTGAAGTGTGTTTTCCATTCATCTAGGTCATCGATTTGGGTCCTTTGTTCTTCGTGAGTTGTTTCTTTGTTGGCACTGAACTGAGGATCTGGTTCAATCGTTTCCTTTTTTGGAGGTTCCTGGAAAGAAGGTGGAATTAAATGATTATCGAAAGAATTTTCTTGCTTACCTTGATTCCTTAAGGACCTAGTTGAATCGAGGGCTTGAAGACTAATTGAGTTGCCACCTACACAGAGTACGAGCTCACCTGTGGCAACGTCAATTTTAGTCTTGGCAATTGCTAAAAAAGGTCTTCCTTAAATTAAGGGGATTGAATTATCCTCATCCATGTCTAAAACAACGAAGTCTACTAGGAAAACAAATTTATCGATTTTTATGAGAACATCTTCAATAATGCCCCTAGGGATTCTAACAGTTTTATCCGCTAATTGAATACTCATCTTAGTTTATTTTGGTTTCCCTAGGCCTAGTCGCTTAAACAACGTATAAGGCATAACATTTATGCTTGCCCCTAAATCAGCTAACACATTATCAATATTTAAACTACCAATTAAACATGGAATTGTAAAACTCCCTGGGTCTTT
Source organism: Gossypium australe (assembly GCA_005393395.2). Lineage (NCBI taxonomy): Eukaryota > Viridiplantae > Streptophyta > Magnoliopsida > Malvales > Malvaceae > Gossypium > Gossypium australe. Next base: position 6,071,726 of record CM016619.1, on the reverse strand, counting down.
TTGCTTCTGTGGTAGTCTATTTTGTAACATTGTTGAGCATGTTGCGTTAAGTTCCACGTGGTGCTCTTCATCTATTTTGCGTTTGTTGGTCAAGATCTGTCATAAAAATTTCCTTGCATCTGGCATCTGGAAAAGAGCTTCAAGAAGAGGTAAGTTAATATGTAATTTTTTTAAAAGTTTAAGAAACTTACCGAACTGCTCCTCTGAATCATCTTTTTGTAATGCTGCAGGATAAGGTATGCGAGGTTTGTACTCCTTGACTACCGGTTTTGGCTTTTCTTGTACTACCTCTGTTGTTTCTTCGTCTACCTTACTTTCTGGAGTTGGGTTGGGTGTATCTATTTCCTTGCTATCCTGAAGTGTGATAGCTTGAATTTGCTCTTTAGGATTAATTTCGATGTTACTGGGTAAGTGTCCTTGCGGTCGTTCTGACATTGACTTTACAAGTTGTTCAACGGCTTTGCTTACTTCCTTAACTGACTTAGCAAGTTCTTCCATTCGGTTTTCATTGCTTTTGATTGTTCTGTCAGCTTCTTGGATAAGTTCCTCGATGGTTAGCTTCTTGTCTTATGGATAAGGCTGATTTTAGAATTTTTGCCTTTGATTTCCTTGATTGCCTTGTCCTCCCCACGAAAAATTTGGGTGATTCCTCCAACCTAGATTGTAAGTGTTACTATAAGGATTATTATTAGATCGGAAATTATTACCTATATAGTTCATCTGTTCATCTTCTGCTCCTGGTTGGTAGGGTGGGTACTCAGGATTCGCCAAAGTTCCACTAGTGTCGTACTGCATGACTGGATGTATCTGTGAAGAACACAAACTATCAAGCTTTTTATTCATCAACTCAAGTTGTGTTGATAGCATGCTCATAGTGTCGACATTGAAAACTCCTGTCGATTTTTTCGGTTTGGTCCTCGAAGCTTGCCATTGATAATTGTTTAATGACATTTCCTCAATGAACTCATAGGCTGCTTTAGGAGTTTTATTGTTCAGCGTTCCACCGGCGGCTGAATCTATCAGTTGTCTCATTGAGGGGTTTACTCCGATGTAGAAGGTTTGGACTTGTAGCCACAAAGGGTAAACCATGGTGTGGGCACCTCCTCAAGAGATCTTTGAACCTCTCCCATGCGTCGTAAAGTGTCTCTAAATCCATCTGCACAAAGGAAGAGATATCATTACCTAATTTAGCCGTTTTGACTGGTGGAAAATATTTCATCAGAAACTTTTCGGTCATTTGATCTCATGTAGTGATTGACTCTCACTGCAACGAGTTTAACCACTATTTGGCTTTATTCCTTAATGAAAAAGGGAATAACCGAAGACGGATGGCATCATCAGAAACGCCATTTATTTTGAAGGTATCACAGAACTCTAAAAAGTTAGCTATATGCATGTTTGGGTCTTCATCCTGCAAACCATCAAATTGAACAAACTATTGAATCATTTGTATTGTGTTAGGCTTTAATTCAAAATTATTAGCAGATATAGCAGGCCTAACAATACTAGATTCTGCTCCTGTTAAATGCGGTTTCGCATAACCAAACATTGTACGTGGAGCATTGTAATCCCCCACATCGCATAGTGGTGGGTTGTTTTCGCCCATCCCTTTAGTAGGATTGGATCTGTTTTCTTCCTCTCTTCCTGTGTAATCTAGGGCTCGCCTGGTTTCTCGACGATTCCTTCGAGCGGTTGCTTCGATATCACTATCGTATACCAAAGGTCCTCTCGGATTCCTTCTTGTCATAAAGTAGAGGTACCTAGAAGAGGGAAAGAAATAAAAAAAATTAAAATTTAACCTAAGAAAACAAAAGAAATAAATTGCAAATAAAATAATGGCTAAAGTAATAAAAATAGAGCTTTCTTAATATTTTAGTTCCCCGGCAACGGCGCCAAAAACTTGATCGTTGTAAAATCAGAGTTTTAAATATTTATAAAGAATGATCAAACCTGGAGGCTAACTCTGACAACGATATTAAGGCAAGTGTACCTATCGAACAGTAGTATAGCTTAGACAAGACCGGATACCGAACCCAAAGGAACTAAAAGTACTAATACTAACTTTCTTTTTATTATTTAGCCTTAAAAATATAGTGAAGTTGCTTTAAACTATATTGACGAAGACTAAACTAAGGGAACAAAGACTAAAAGATGAATGTGGGAATAACTGGAAAAAGACTCAGTTGATTGCGATGATACCCTCAGGAAGAATTCACCTAGACTTCACTTATTATTTAACCCTTAAATTATATGATTTCTTTTACTTAGCTTGATCCATGAGACTCCCTAACCTATGTTAAACCCTCTCTCGAAGCGAATAACGTCTAATCCTAGGTTAATTAGTGGAACTCCCGTTCGCTTAGAATAACCCCCTAGGAAAGTAGTAAATCGATCAATGGACTCCCATATTATGTTTCACCCTAATTCGGAAAAATCTCGTAACCCTATCTCTAGGTGCCCGATCAACTCCGCTTAATTATGTTAGATCTACTCTTAGGAAGGGTCTATTCCTCCTCCACCTAAGCACATTAGATTTGGATTAAACAACATAATTAAGAACAAACTAAGTAATTTATCATATAACTTAAAAATCAAATAAAAAGATCCATCTAGGTTTCATCCCCTTCAGGTATCTGAAGGGTTTAGTTCATAACTAAACAAGAAAACATCTCAAGAGAAAAGATAAAACAAAACATAAGAAAATCCTAGAACTCCCTGAAGGAATTGAAGGAGAATTCCGCCGTCCTGAGTATAATTCCGGCTTCTTGGGATGAATCAACTGGCTATCCTTGTGTTATTCCCTAACTCTGACCTTCTCGGCTTGGCTCCTTGGCCTAGCTTCGACCCCCTTCAAAGGTGGTACTTGGGGAATATTTATAGGCTCTTGGAATGCGATTCTTTCTCCCTAAGTATCCTTTTTCGACTGAAATTGCTCTTTCCAGTGACAGAGGCATGGCCATGTCACACGCTCGTGCAAGTTGAGACCTGACCGTGTTCGGATTTCCACTTTGGCACGACCGTGTGTGGTGGTGATAAGGCCATGCTCCAGGTGTTCGTCGAGACACGTTCTTGGGCCCAGGCCGTGTCGAGTTCATGGAAAGGCCCATTTGCTTCGTTTTAGGCCCGTTTTGTGTTCTTTTCATCCTCGGGTGCTTTCCTGGGTATAAGACATGAAAAGAAAGGATTAAAAGCACATTTTTACACAAATCAAGGGATAAATCATCAAAAAACATAATAAATGTGGGATTAAAATATGTTACATTTATAGTTTATCAGTCACAGATCCAACCACTACCGCACGGGCACCGACAAAGTGGCATGGTCGTGCCCCACGACCGTGTGAAGCTACTGACTTACCAAGCACGGGTAAAACACGCCCGTGCCCCCAACCGTGTCAACATACTGACTTCTCAAACACGGGCATGATACGGGCATGGTGAAACAACACGCATGGACACACAGCCGTGCAAGGCGGCCGTGCGATTCGACACGCCCTTAGACCACGGGCGTGGGGACGTGCCAGACTTGAGCTCCTATTTAAACCCCACAGCCATTCCCTTTCTCCCCAGCTTCTTTCTCCCTTCTTTTTCTTTCAATTTCTTTTCTTTACTTAGAAAAGGTATCCAGACTCTTGAGCTACACTAAAATCATGCCAAAGAAACGTAAGAAGGCAAGCATAGTCTCCACAAAGGAGACCCTACACATAAGTTCATGCCGGCCGCTTCATCCAAACACCAAGCCAAGGGTCTTTGAGACCATTTAGTTTCTATTTTTCTTTTCTCTTTTGCTTCAATTTCCTTATCTTTACTTCTCTTCTAATCTAGTTAGTTTAATTTATTTTCTTAGTGTCAGGTTCGCCAGGCTGCTAGGGAATCACGCCACTTCCGCCACCGCCAGCACCTCCGCAACCCTAGAAGTCACACCCACCTCGCGAACCATCCACCAATAAGGATTCTTCGGTCCATCCATCTTTTCTTTTATTTTTATTTTCATTCTTAGTCTCCTTTCCTTTTTCTTTCTTGTTTTAAATTATATATTTAGTTTATTTTAAATGTGTCTTAATAATCCCTGGCTAACCCTCTACGAGCTCCCCAATTTCTTCATGTAGCACAGGATCGTCATCCAGACCGACTCCTTCAAACATACACACCATGACCCCTACCATCCTCTAGGGACACCATCCAAAATTCAGGGAGTATTCTTTCCCATTCTCTTTTGATTTATCCCGTGAATGTTATATCTATCTTTGTACATTGAGGGCAATGTACATCTTAAGTGTGGGGGGTGAATATTTATTTGAAGAAAGGGCCTAAATTTTTGCATTATTCTCAAATCCGGCCAAACTTTTTTCATTATTCTCAAATCCCTGAATTTAGTCTTGTTTTTAAGAAATTGTCTCATATTACTAATTAGGATGAAATTTCTAATGGTGTATGATTTTTATTGATATGTTTTGGATTAAGTCATAGTTAATTGTGCATTGATGATTAAATTTGAAGAATATTAGAGAATCAAGCATGATAAGTCTATTTTTCAAAATAAAATTTTTGCTAGGTTGTTAACCTAAATTTGAATATTGCTTTGAAATTTGAAATTTACAAGGTTGATGTCAAAACACCCTTAATTTTTGTGAGATTTTGAGCCTTATAGAGCATATATTCTTTTTCATGCTCACTTTATTGATTATGAGTGTGTCAACTTTGAACTGTTATTCTAGAACTTGCCTCGATTATACATGTTGAGACCACACCTATGATTTGATATACTGAGATGATAAAGGCACCTAGGATTTAACCCACTCACTCCACTAAAATAGCCTACCTTAACAACCAACCCCTAGTAAACTTCGTTGATCCTAACAACCCTTTTTATTGACTCACCAGCTAATATTAACCCAAAACCCGTTTGTATTTGTTATCACCATTCCTTTTGACTACCCTTATATCGAGATTTGATTTGATGTGTTATTTAGTTGTTATTTTTAAGTAATAGATTCATTGATTATCATGTAATATTATTGGTTTGTTCTTAAAAAAATTGAAGTATTTTCATTATTAGTTCTATAATTAAATGAGCTTACATGTTAAAATTCCACATCTTGAGGAAAAAGGTCGTAGTATTAGTTTCCAATTGATGTAATTATTTAGGATTAGTTCAATTTTTGTTAGTTAGACAATTCGTCAAGTCAGTCTCGATTCTAACCTTCTAACTTAGCCTTTATCCACACCTTTAACCCTAGCCCCGTTACAACCCTGTTAAAGACCTTTTGATTTGTGTATCATCTCATATTACAGTGGTGGAGATTTGATTTTTAGGCAAGCCTATGGGATTAACTTTTCAAGTTTGACTTTTGAGAGCTTAATTTTGAACCTTAAAAACCTCGAGTGATTTGAGTGAATCTTTAGTGAGGATGTCAATCCTTATTGATTTTGAATTAAAGGTAATTATTTAGATAAGGGGAGACACCTACGTTTTTGAGCTACAAATGTATGACTTTGATTGTCTGAATTTTTAGGACTCTTCGAGTTAGGTTATCCATGTATAAATTATCTATGAATTATGAAGAGACGTTGTTGATAGGAACTATGAATCATGGAAAGTTTGTCTTAATTGTAAGTTGAGAAATTTGCTTGAGGACAAGCAAAAGCTTAAGTGTGGGGGTATTTGATAAATCGTAATAGTAACATATTTTAATCCCACATTTAGTATTTTTTGGATGATTTAAGCCTCGATTCATATAAAAAGGTGCTCTTAATCCTTTCTTTTCAATCTTATACCCAAGAAAGCACTCGAGGATGAAAAGAACATAAAACGGGCATAAAACAGAGTAAATGGGCCATATCACGAAATCGACACGGCTTGGCCCAAAGACCACACGGCCGTGCCTTGTCAAGCATCTAGAACACGGTCTTACCTACGAGTCACACGGTCGTGCCTCATTAGAGAAGTCCGAAAACGGCTTGAAGACTAGTCACATGGGCGTATGACCTAGCCGTGTCCCTGTCATGGCGAAGAGCAATTTCATTCGGATTTGGATACTTTGGGGTGAAGAAACGCATTCCAAAAGCCTATATAAACCCCCTAAGTACCAACTTTGTGGGGGCGGTGAAGCTAGGCCAAGGAGCCAACCCGAAAAGGTTAGAATTGTGGGCTAGACGTTATGGCTGAATCTAGCAATGTTACATGGAATGGGATTTGAAATCGAATTTATCAAGTTAAAGCCATTTCTGTTTATTATCTTCTATCTATCTCTGGTCAATTTCAAAGTCATTTTCTCGTTAATTTGATTCGTTAAAAACATATTCTGTAGCGGAAGCTTCTAAAACCGTGACATTTAAAGAAAACCGTTTGCTTTTAGGACAACATTATTTTTAATTAAACCGAGTTTTCAATTAGTTTGCAGTTTAAAAATCCACGAAAACGGTTAAAATCCAAAGAAAAGGCAAACAGTCCAAAAGTCCAAATTACTACCCCAAAAATAATAGAAATTAAAAACCTTAAGTGGAATTAAATCAGTTCAATAGTCATGTGGTCACCGTTGAGTCCTCTACTGCACCGATCTGTCTAAGTCTAAGGATTACCTGTATAGATAAAATAGAAAGGGTGAGTTTACCTAAAATTAGTGTGTAATCCCCATAGAAGGCATGCAAACAGTCACACAACAGTTATCAGTCAAATACAATTTGGGGCCTAAGCCTATTACAGATTCAGATACAGTTTAGGCTTTAGCCCATTCAGATACAATTTGCATACAGTAATAGAAATCAGTATCCTACCCATCAGCCTCTACACACCATCTCTGACCATTCCTACACACCATGTGAGGTTTAAAACACCCACCCAGCCCTACACACCAAGTCGTACCGAATGCGGCACATATCAGTAATATTACAGCTGAGCTGCCAAATAATAGGCATGAAAGCGTTTCAGTACACTTCCTCCAATAATCAATCATCCCACCCCAATGCAGATGCAACTAAACATGCTCAATGCAAACATACAAAATTACATGCTACAATTCAGTTATAAGTCATATATACAAATCAATAAACATGCATAAATTTAACATGCTCAATACATACAGTATAATCAGATCACAGGATTTAGGGTCTAAGTAGCGATTATCGACCCTACAATAGATTCACAGTCGACTTGGGCGACCCGTGTAACCCTAGAAAACATTTTAGCTAAATGGGCCCATACGCCTATGTAGTTTGCCCGTGTGAGCCCACACGCCCAGATTGGCCTTGCCCGTGTGGATCACACAGCCTGGGCCAAATATCACATGCCCATGTGGCCCACACTCCTAGTTCGGTTTAGCCCATGTGGCCCACACGGCCACACCCTGGCCATCACATGGGTGTGTCTTGCGCACAGCCTGGCCTTCATTAATCACATAGTCGTTTATCGCACACAGCCTGCCACACGGCCATGTGGCGTTGATAATTTACAATTTTGGCTTTCGTCGAATCTCGTTTTCTGCATTTTTGGCACACACCCGATATCGATTCGATGTAAATCCACCCCCGAGCCTTCCAAAACCTAAGATCAGCAATCCCATGGCCACAAAAACCTAAAATCACACAAATGACTTACCAATGAAACGAACAGTCTCTAGTGCAGTTTAGGCTATCCATAAGTATCTTTACTGCTCACCCCGTTCTCCTAATCCTCGAGAATACATCAAATCAGTTCCTTAATTACTCACCCATCTGCCACAATCAAGAAAAACAAAACCCATTCCATGATTGAAATACACCAACAACAACACGCCAAAGATTCACTTACCAAGGTCGCGCAATGAAAACCGAGATGAAGAGGATTTAAAGTACGAAACAATCAAAAGGAGGCAATGATAAAGAAAAGAAAAAGAAAAGAGAACGGTAAGGAAATAGGAGCTAACGTCAAAAACAGAGGGAAATTTTTGGGAAAAGAAAACAAAATAAAATTTAATTTAAAATATGATACTAATCCCCCGATTTAATCCCACTTACTCAACCTCTTCAAACTTTCAGTACAACTAGAACTCTTGCGGTTCATAGAGACAAAAAGATTAATGTTCATGCTAACGATGGGACTCAAACTCAACTCTCCACAAGCACATAGACACTGTTACCCCTTGAACTAGCAGGCTCATTCTAATATGAAGTAACAAGCAACTTAATATAAGCTTAACAATCAATGATAAGGCTTAAGTCATAAAAATACCAAAAATTACCAAAATAAGGCTTGAACTTAAGACCTCTCACATACACCCAGAATACTTAACCGCTAAACCAAATACACAATTGTGTTATATTTTCACAAAAGCGGAAATAAAAATTTTGGGGCGTTATATAGCCGTTCTTAGTTTTATTTTGTTTTCTTTATTTCGTGGCCTTTTAAACTCTCCATCTAGTCGAAGGTTTTATCAAAATTTGATTTAAAAATTTGTGAGACTTAATTTTTGCTTGAATTTTTCTTTGTTCTTTTGTATTCATGCATCTTTTGTTTTAATTACAACTTCTCAAGTTTATTGAATGTTCAATCGGTATCTGATAGCTTAAAATGATTGTTTTGTCAATTAGAATGGTTAAATCCATAATTGTTTAATTTATTCTAATACTAGTGACAAACTGCATAATTCGTTTATGTCGTAGTTTATGTTTATGTGGTGTGAATGTGAGATATAGCTAAAATGAATCTCGCTAGGATGAGTTTGTTGGTTAGAAATTGGACTCTCTCGTTCTTAATACCGTCGGTAAGTTAAATCTAGGGCGTTGAGTTACAGGGTTATTTATCGATTAGGAAATAATTTCAAACGAGTTTTCTCTTGCCTATCGAACAATGAGAAATTGGTTGCCCAACACTGAGTCAACAACTAGAACTAATTTATTGAAGGTATTGAAGTTATTTTCCCATTGATGATCGGATCTTTGAATCAAACGAAGATTTTACTTCTAGCTAGAGTTTCTTCTCATTAAGTTTTTTTTCTTTTCTTTTATAATTTATTTTTACTTTGTTTTAATTTTAATTTTTAATTTTAAACTCTTTTTATATTTTTCATGTAAATTTTTGTTTTTATAAATCTCTACATCCTTGCATTACTTCAATACAACACCAAAAGAGCCAAATCTCAAACACTGACGCTTATAAATAAAATTCTTGCAAAAGAGACCGTTTTATTTTGTCATAAAGTTATACATGAAATAGCCATACATGGCGATTACATAAGCTTGAAGGCCTTAAAACACACAGACATACGATAGTAATAAGCAAACACACACACAGACGCAGTAATGAAGGCTAACTTCAACTTCGTAGTAGTGCACAACGATGGAGCACATTATTATTTAGTTTACAGTTTCGACCTCTAGTGATCGAAAACCCGGGTTCAAAGCCGGCAACTTACGCACCCGTAGTGGTGTTGGATTGGTGGCCAAGAAAAGCTGCATCAGCATTCCCATCACTGCAATAAAGGCAAGGGTGCTGCTGTCCAATTCCTAGCTTTATTATTTCATTCCTAGCCTTCACCACAAGCTGTCTATTGGTTAATGCATCATTGCTCTCCTTGATTACCTTCAGAACTGAATAGGTAAAGGCCCCAAACGCCTTTCCTCCGGTTTTGTCACTCGCTGGCATATCAATTGAAAGCTCATTGGCTTGGCACCTTCCCTCCTCCTCCGTTAGTGACCTCAAATTCAAAATATCACGTTCATAATTAGGTAGGAATTTGAGACTCACATTGTTCCCAAAGATTGCGGTCAAAAGAGAGCCAATACCCCTCATATTATCTGTTCCAGTGTTGATGGCATTGTCAACTGCTCTTGGGGCCAATAAGCCTTGTGCCGCAATTATGATGTTGGCTGCTATTACTAGGCAGTCGAATAAGGTTCCAAAGGAAATGCCCCTAGTCTTGTAATCAACAGGTGGTGCTGTACCCCTTAGAGTACTATGGGGTCCAATTTGTTCTTTACTTTTATCAATCAGACCACCACTGTGGCAGGAATCCGAAACGATTGTGAAGCTTGATCCACTTGGTAGTTGCTGAATCAATTGCCCCAAGTCCACGTCTGCACAACCATCGCAACCAGAATATGATATAAATAATAGTTTGCTTAGATTGAGAGTATTTTAATAATTTAATTTACCGAGTTGATTACATACCAAAAATGGGATTGAGATCACAAGACACAATTGCTTCACCCTCGTTGGAAGGCTGTGGGGGTTCAATGCGGCGCACAAGTCCATGTCCACTAAAGTGGAAAAGCAGGACATCTCCTTTTTTAGCCGCGACCACCATTATATGGTATAAAGTATTTGGCTCATGGTACATTTTTAATTTATTTAAAATACAACGTGCATGATTTGTAAGAATGGAATATGAAATATGATGATAGGATTATTAAAACATTTATATAAAGAATTACAGAAATATATAAACTTTAATTTTGTAAGTATTTTGGTAAAGCAAAAATGGAAAGGGATCTGGCGATGAAAGAAGTGATTAAGGGCTACGAAAGTATGTCTAGACAGATGGTGAATTTCAATGAATCCCTAATTTATTTTAGTAGAAATACAAGTGAGGAAGACAATGCGTGAATTGGGAGTTAGAATGTCTAATAATCCAAAGAAGTATCTTGGGTTACTAACGATGGTCGGAAGAAGAAAGAAGAACGCGTTTGTAAATTTAAAGGAAAGGTTCATTAATAGAATAGAAGCATAGAGTGTACACAATCTATTAATAGGGGGAAGTAGGTGTTTATCAAATCCACATTACAAGTCATTCCAATTTACGCAATACGGTGTTTTTTTATACCAGTTTCTTTATGTCGAGAATTAAAGATTATGATGTGCTCTGGTGACACAATTAGAAAACAAATAAAGGAATTCATTGGTGCAATTGGCATTCTATATGTACCCCAAAGGCGCAATGAGGAATTGGTTTTAATGATCTTTCAATTTTTAATAAAACCCTTTTAGCGAAGTAGGGTTGGAAACTAATTACCAATTCTACCAGTTTACTTGCGCAAGTAATGAAAGCTAAGTATTATCCAAATAGTGAGTTTATGAATGCAGGTTTAGGATATCACCCTTCTTTTACCTGGCGAAGCACTTGGGGTGCTCGTGGCATTTTGGAATATGGTACTGGCTGGAGAATTGGGAATGGCATGACAATAAATATATGGAAGATGCTTGGATTCCAAAACCTGGAGACGGGAAGGTAAAAGTTTAGAATATTGACATTAGATACTCGAAGGTTGTAGACCTCATTAATAGTGAGACTAATACCTAGAAAACGGATCTAGTAGAAAGATTGTTCATGAAGGAGCAAGCCGAGTTGATTTTAAGCATCCCACTGGTGAACAACTCTTATCCAAATGATTTAATCTTAAAGGGTGATAATACGAGAGAATATTCGGTCAAAAGCGAGTACAAGTGGTGCATTTCTGGCTGCCAAGAGGGGATAAGGGATGTGATAACCGTAATAGCAACATATTTTAATCCCACATTTAGTATGCTTTTGGATGATTTAAGCCTCGATTCATATAAAAAGGTGCTCTTAATCCTTTATTTTCATATCTTATACCCAGGAAAGCACCCGAGGATGAAAAGAACATAAATTGGGCCCAAAACGGAGTAAATGGGCCATATCACGAAATCGACACGGCTTGGCCCAAAGACCACACGGCCGTGCCTTGTCAAGCATCTAGAACACGGCCTTACCTTCGAGTCACACGGCCGTGCCTCATTGAAGAAGTCTGAACATGGCTTGAAGACCAGTCACACGGGCGTGTGACCTGGCCGTGTCCCTGTCATGGCAAAGAGCAATTTCATTCGGATTTGGATATTTGGGGTGAAGAAACACATTCCAAGAGCCTATATAAACCCCCTAAGTACCACCTTTGAGGGGGCGGTGAAGCTAGGCCAAGGAGTCAAGCCGAAAAGGTCAGAATTGTGGGAATCACTCGAAGTTAGCCAGTTGATACATCCCAAGAAGCCGGAATTCTACTCAAGATGGCGGATTTCTCCTTCAATTTCTTCAGGGAGTTTTAGGGATTTCTTATGTTTTGTTTTAACTTTTCTCTTGAGATGTTTTCTTTATTTATTATGAACTAAATCCTTTAGATTCCTGAAGGGGATGAAACCTAGATGAATCTTGTTATTGTTTTCTGAATTATATTGATAAATACTTAGTTTGTTCTTAATTATGTGTGCTTAATCCAAATTTGATGTGCTTAGGTGGAGGAGGAATATTGTAACATCCTGAATTTTTGGGCCTATGCGTTTAATGGGTGAATATGTTTAATATGTTAATTTAAGTAATAAGGGTCCAAATTGGGCTCAGAATTAGGCAAAGGCCTTGATTAAAATTATCTGTTTGGGCATTATAGGGTTTAAAAGGTAGTATCTATGTTTAAATTACCAAAGTGGGCTTGTGGCCCAATCTTAGGAGGTGACGCCACACAAGGGAGTAAGGGGCCCAAATTTAAGTTTCATGGAGCCCAATTCTTTTAATTTAAGTTAGCTAAATTTGGGCATTAGGATTAGGTGGAGTGGATGGCAACAAGGCTAAAATTTAGGGATTTTAATGTTTAAAATATGTGGATAATAAGCAGATAAAGGCTATTATTTAGGAATTTATTTTATGTGGATAATAAGCAGATAAAGGCTAAAATTTAGGAATTTTAATGATTAAAATATGTGGATAATATGCTGATAAAGGAGTGAGGAGTTATAGATAATTAAATCTCCTTTAGATGAGCTAGTAGATTAAGATAAAGGAGAAAAGATAGGATTTATATGCAAGGTTAGGTAAGTGCCGAAATTTCTATAAATAGGGGGAATATCTCTTCAATTTCGGCATTTGGGTTTTTCTCTCATTCTTTTCTCTTCTTCTCTGAGTAAAAGCCGAAAACTCCTAAAGTTCCATCTTCTTCTTCATTCAAGTCTCTTCCTTGTTTTCTTTTCTTCTTCTCTTTTCCTGTCAGAAACCGAAACTCTTCACTCAAGTATTTTAAAAGCCAAAGACACATCAGCCTTCTCTTGTTCATACTTTTTCCGGGATTTTCCTAAAAGCCGAAATCCCTAGATCTCATCTCCTGTGATTGCCGAATTGCTTCTTTGGTGCCTACTTGTGCCGAAATCTGAAGGGAACTTTAGTGGAGTCAATCGCATAGATCTCCAAGTTATAGATCGGTAGCACTCGAATCGTGTTACTTTCGAGATTTCAAGGTAAGAAGATCTATTAGTTTCAACATGTAAATTCAGGATTTACTAAACCTTTGCCGAATATAGGAGAGTGGAAACACAAAAATTTATATACTTTTTCATGCCTTTTTGACCCAATTTCATGTGGTTCCGAGTAAATTCTTGTCGAAAAATAATTAAATATTATAAAATAATTAATTTGTGCTAAAAATATGAACATACTGAATTTTAATTAATTTTATAGCTAATTGTGTTTAAATTTTGATTATTTTCGACAGAATCGCAAAGAGGGAAAAATCGGCTCAGCAGACACTGCTTGAAGAATTAAACCGAGAGGCGATTTGAAGTGTCAAGGCGACTCTATTTTCAGCCCAAGACGGTCCAATTATGAAGATTTAATCATAATTTAATTAATTTTAATTTATTCCCAATTTAATTTGGGCTACATAAATTATTATTAATTAATTATGGGAAAAGGGTCCAATTAAACCGCACTGGTTGAACCGAACCGATTGAACCGAACCAGCCACTAATTGGGCAGCCCAAACCGTCCACAATGAAGGCCCAAATCAGCTTATTTGCTGATTTATTCAGCTTGTAAAGGAGCCCTTGAAGATCTTTCAAAATCACATTCAAACCCCTCCAAAATTCAAGGCTTTTTAGATTGCCTCAAGCTAATTTTGGCAAAGTTGAATCCATCAACTTTGCCACATAGGATGGCCGGCCAAGAGGGACTCTTTGCTGCTGATTTTTTGCTATTTTTAGCAGCCCCTAAACACTATAAATACAGCCCCTAGCTGCTCATTCAAGGCATCCATCAATTCTCCAACATTCTCTCATTCTCTCTTCTTTCTCTCAACTCTCTTCCTTTCATTTCCATTATATTTTCCATTGTTCTTGTGTCGATTTCCCCTCTTGGAAAAGAGGTGTTTTCCAGCCATTTGAAGCAGCATTTGAAGTGTTCATAAGCCCCCTTGATAGCCGAGGACAATGAAGAACGAAGAAGGGTTCAATCAGACAAGCCACGGAGAGCCACCGGATTTGTTTCTTGTTCCCTATCTCTTTAAATTATTTGTTGTTGTTTTGACGAACATGTTTATGAATATTCATGCTTTTGAAATGTTTAATTTAATCAATTTAGCTTGAATTTAATTTGTGTTGGTTTGATTCCATTTTGCCCCCTTAGATTATTAAAACTATGTCTATGCTGTTAAAGGCCTCAGTGAAATGTTTGATTAAGTAAAATTATGCTAAGTTATCTGGCATTATAATTGTTTAGATAGCTAATGAATTAATTATTTAAACGCATTGAAATTGTAATTAATGGACACAATACTTAATCTGTGTGTAACATCCCCAAACCCGGCCCATTCACTACGACCGAATCTGGTTATGCCACTGCGAAAAGACAGTTGAAAATCCTTTTTAACTTCGAATAAAACAGTAAGATTTACTAACTTTTTGGTAAAACCCATGTACTTTTAAAAGTAACTTTAGACTTTGATATAAAAAAAAATGTCCATATTAAAACACTTTATTAACTTATATATATAAATATATTGAATAAATAGGTTGCTAATATAAAAAATCAATTTCACATAATAAATCAAATCAATCAAACCATAATTAAATTAAAATAAAATAGTACCAAAAATAATAATAAAATAATTCTAAGGCCCTTATTACATAAATATTTAAACCCAAGTACTTAATATAATTAAGCTAAAAAAATATTTAAACTCTTCTTTCTGCATGGGCCACCTTGTGTCCTCTCCGATCCCGGTCCAATTCTACACATCACCTGAAATGGTTAAGAAAATAGAGTGAGTCCACTGACTCAGTGCATAATCACAACACTTATTTCCACCCGTATGGGCTTGGCCCATACCCACACAGTCCTCGTAACAAATCATGCAAGAATGCATTTCAGCCCAACCTACTATCCAACCGTAACACCAACCTTAGCAGACTCCCTGCCTAAGGCCGTGGCTAACCCACCACTGATCACATCGTGATCCATAAACCTTACCTTGGCAAGCTCGCTGCTCAAGGCCGTGGCTGAGCCACCGATCAACCAAAGTGATCCCAAAACCATAATTTGTCTACGGTGATGCACATAGCCATCAACCGCAGAGATGGGCACCGAGCCACACCTCCCTTGAGGTAGCACACAGCTAACCGTCAAGCGCTAATGTAGCCCGAGCTAACATTAGACCACGTACATCATGTGTACACTCCTACCTTCATCGATCCAATCCACCTCCCATGTATGTAAAAATGCAACATGTCAGATCATATTATAACATAAAAGTGGACATCACATGTTAATTATCATACCATATATATATATCATAAATAACTCACCATTCAAGCCATTATAATCGGCCACCACACATCACGCATATGTAAACACATTAGCAAACCAAAACCACAGAAATAGTGCGATGATTACGCACCTTATTACTAGCACAATCGATCAAATCCTAAGAACGATACTTGATTAAGAACCTTGTCGAAAATCCTTGGTAAATCGAATCCCGAGAGCCCCTTAGCACTTTTAACGCTAGCTAAAAGCAAAAGAACCCCCACCTAGCCCTCCATGATTCGGCCAAACCAAAGAACACATGATTAGCTACATGATTTCGGTCAACCACAGAAAGAAGAGAAAACCGATAACAAGAAAGGAAACCTTACCACCTTACTACTCCAAATTCGGCTTGATAGCAACCTTGAGAATCAATGCTCTAGAAAAGAATAAAGAGGAGGAAAAATAAGGGTAAGGCTCAATAAAGAGGTTCGGCTAACACAACATAAAGGAGAAAGGCTCTTCAATCTTTAGAAGATGGTTGAATTGAGAATAGGTGAAGAAGAAAAATGGAAGAATAGGTGACTTAAAGTTTCGGCTAAGGTGATTTTGTTGAAGGAAAAGAGGTGTTTTTAGAGTATGAGAAGAAAAAAGAGTGAAGGCTTAGAATGAAGCTAAAATTCGGCAAAGGAAGAGCACTCCCCCCTTTTATAGCATTCGGCTAAAGCTCCCCCTAGAAGAAAACAAAATTCGGCCAACCACTCCACCCTTCACAAAATCCCAAAATCTCCTCCTACTTTCACTCTCCACCAACCCTTCAAATAATTCAAAATAAAAACCATCACATCTCTCCTCCTAGCCATCCATTTAAAATGATTTGAACAAGTCAAATCCTTCTTTTAAGGTGCCAAAACCGAATCCAACTCTTCCCCCTTGCTCATGACGCAAAAACAAAGGCAAAATGCTGCTCTTGCAGCTCGAACATTGGCCCCCTTTTGCTCCTTGAGGCGTCACTTCTCCATGCCTTATGTGGCGCCTCCTTGCCACTCTGCCAAAGCCAATTCTGTGTCTTAACCTCCCAAATAATTCTCTTAAGGCCCCCTCTATCCAAGCTCCCCTTTGAACCCCTAAAACTAAAAATTTTTCTAAAGCATTCCACTACAATTAAGAGTTCTCCAGACCCCTAAAACTCACCCAATCACACTAAAGCATGCCAGCCCCTGAGTTATGCACTAAGTGCATAACCCCTAGAACCAGGGTGTTACACTGTGCATGTTTAATTGTAACACACTGGTTGTAGGGGTTAGGCGTTTGGTGCTTAGCTCGGGTGTTGGCACACTCTAGGGTGTGGTTGGGTAAGTTTTAGGGGTCCAGAGAACCCTAGGTAGTGGGGGAACGCTTTGGAAAATTTTTAGTTTTAGGGGTTAAGAGGGGAGTTTATGTCACAAGAAAGGAGCTGGTGGAGTGGCAGGATAGGCGCCACTAAGGCCTTGTGGGTGTGACGCCATTTGCAGGGGGAAGGGAATCAGGTTCGATTTGCAAGAGCAGCAGATGGGCATTGTTTTTGCGTCATCTTGGTGGGGTGGATGGACGGTTTTGAAAGGCTTAAAAGGTGGAGAAGACTTGGTCATCTTTTTTTTGAATTTGGCTAGATAGGTTTGACTTTTTCAAAGTTTTTGAATGGATGGAAGGGAGGTATTTTAAGAGAGTTTTGAGGATTATTTTTGGGGGGTTGGAGCTTGGCCTTCTAGTATAAATAGGGGGGGAGGTGTTCATTCTATTCATCTTTTTGGCTTTCTCTCCCTTGCCGAATTTTAGCCTTTCCTTTTAGCCTTCATTTTCATTTCCTCCTCATACCTCAACCACACCAAAACGCCTCTCTCTCTCACTTATTCATCTGAGCCGAAACTTCAAGTCCCTTTCTCCTTCCATTTTTCTTATCCATTTCACTCGTTGGTAGACCATAAACTCTCCTCATTTCTCTGATTGCCGCAACACCTTTTGAAGCACCCTGGCATACACTTCTTTGTCTTCTAGTTTTGCAAAGCCGAACCTACACCTTACCTCTGTGCCAAAATTCCTTTCTTTTATTTAAACTTAACGTTGCCAAATATTGGAAGTAGATCTCTTCGGGCCTTGGTGTGCAATCGGTTAGTGAAGGTACTTTGGGGATTTGTAGTATTCAGTCAAGCTTCTGCAACCGAACTCGGTAAGAAGGAGGTAAGGATAATGTTCGGCCAAGGGCCTCGAGGGTTATGTTTCTAAGTTTTGGGTCGGATCTAATATGGTATTATTATTATGGGTTGTTTAAGGTGGTGTTTCGGCAGAGAGTTAGTCAAGCAGCACTTCGGGATTGGATCGTTTGTGCTATTAAGGTGCGTAATCACCGCACTGATTCTCCGGTTAGTTATTTTTGATGTGTATTCAGATGTGTTGTGTATGGTAGCCAGTTATGTTGGCTTGACTGGTGGATACCATAATTATGGGTAATCAGACATCAGGTGAGTAACACTTGGATATTATGTTAATGTGATGTATGTGTAAATATATGGTAATGTTGTGATATATACATATATACTCATGTTATATGATGACTTCACATATAACATCTGCATAATTGCATGAGGTTGGGTTTGATTCGATGAAGGAGGAAGTGTACACAAGGTGTACGTGGTCTAATGATAGCTCCGGCTACATTAGCGCTTGATGGTTAGCTTTGTGCTACCTCAAGGGAGATGTTGGCTAGGTGCCCGTCTCGGCGGTTGATTGCTATGTGCATCACCGTAGGCAGATTGCGATATTGTGATCACTTAGGTTGATCGGTGGCTCAGCCACGGCCTTGAGCAGCGAGCTTGCCAAGGTAAGATGTTTGGATCACAATGTGATCGGTGGGGAGTTTCCCACGGCCTTAGGCAGGGAGTCTGCTAAGGTTGGTGTTCGGTTGGACAATAGGGTTGGGCTGAGATGCATATGGGCATGACTTGCTATGTGAATTGTTTGGTATGGGGCCAAGCCCATACGCGGGAAATCTGTGTTTTGATTATGCACTGAGTCATTAAGACTCACCCTATTATTTTTCTAACATTTCAGGTGACACGTAGTTTGGACCGGGATCGGAGAGGACACATGGTGGCCCATGCAGAAGAAGGGATTAAACGTTTTAGGCTTACTTAAAGTATTTGGTTTTAAATAGAATATGTAATAAAGGCATTTTGACTCTTATTTGTTTTTTTGTAATTACTTTATTAGTATTTATTATGGTTTGAAGAATTTGAAACACTATGTGAAGATGATTATATTTTTCCAACCTACTTATTCAATTTGGCTTGTATATATTAATCTTTTAGTATGAGTATATTTTAATAACAAAGTTTTAATCATAGGTTTAAATAAACATGGATTTTTCAAAAGTTAGCAAGTTTTACTAAATTTTTCCAAGTTAAATAGATTTTCCACCGACTTTTCCGCACTAACATAACCAGATTCGGTCGTAGTGAATGGGCCGGGTTTGGGGATGTTACATTAATTCTTCTAAGGTAGTTGAAGATTAAATTAGCATTATATTTGACGATGTGTATGCCTTGCATAACTTGCAGGATTTTTGTGGTTAAAATGTTTCAAAGTAAAAATACTTTGTTACTTCACATGATCTTTTATATGCTTGTTAGGTTGAATTAATCGGTTGCATCGACATAGGAATATGCGAGAGATTGTTTAATTTAATGAGTATGTATGTGCAATAACATGTTTACTTTTTGCAGTCTGTTTAATCGGTCGAATTGGCATAGAAATATGTACAAGAGATAAATGGACTTTTGATTTGTAAATGTGTTCATAAGTTAGCAAATTACCGGGTTGCCATGTTTTAACAAGTATAAACACAAGTTTAATAATTCTAAGGAAAGAAATGTGATTAAACCAACACAAGCATGTCGTATTGATTAAAATCAGTTTTTGAAATCGCACACTTGAACTTTGTTTTATTTTAATTTACTAGTTTTTCTTTTAGTTTTCAAATAGCTTTCAAAAATCAAATATTTTTTTTCCTAACCAAAGTGTTTGAAATTATTTCACAAATAATTCTTTTACAGTCCCTATGGGTACGATAACTCGACATTTACTTGTCACTTTATTACTTGTTACGATTGTGTACACTTGCACATTTCCACCATTCCAGAGAGTCCCTATTTTCACATCTTTCCGGCTTTTTGAGCAAAGTTGTAGATCGGTCTAGCAAGGGTATCGACATTAATCAGGTGTGTAGATCCTTATCACATAAGTTTTATTTTGTATTATACCTGTTAGGGGCTGAAAAGCCAGAAAATGAGGCTGTATGAACAGTCGTGTGTAGATCTCTAGCACACTCTTTAACTGTGTTTTATGTGTTATGGGCTAAAAAGTCGGAAAGTGGCTGTGTAGACAGTCGAATAAAACCCTAAAAGGGTTAGGCAAGGATGCCAGGTACGTAATCATAGAAATCTCTATGTGTATCGATATATATATATATATATATATATATATATATATGAAAGCCTGTATGATGTTTTCTTTATGTTTGTATGCGTGGGGTGGGATTTTGATATGATGAAGGGGAAGAAGGTCGCATAGCGATCGGTGTGTAACACCCCAAACCCGGTCAATACACCACGACCGAATCTGGTATGTTACGGGGAAAATGGATTTGAAAGGTTTAGGTTTACAGAAAAAGGTTTGGTGGAAACCCGTGCTTGATTTTGTATACTTGTAAAAATCTTGGGCATGATTGCTTCAAAACTCATATTTTTATTTTGAAAACTCAGGGAATTAAAAACTTAGTTGAATCCATAGATGAAACCATATTGTATCATTTGGGAATCCAAGAAAAATTCTTTGTTGTTTAAAAACATTCCGAACTTAGGGTGGAAAATCTCAAATTTGGAAAATGTGTAAGTTTCTTTCATCTGAGTTTACAGCGTGATGCCCGATGGCAAGGTTTTAAACATATCGCTTTGTAGTTTTGAAATCTTTATCTTTCCAAGTTCTAGCAAATTTTAACCCAATTAATTTGTTAAGGCATATTAAAAATCTACTTTAAGCATAAACATAATTTAAAGGCTGTTTACAATCCAGAATAAAAACCAAATAGAAATAGATAAACTAAAGTACCAAATTTTTAAAAGTCAGAGCAAATCCCTATTTATTCGTGGCATGAGCACCTCGAGTCCATCCCGGCTCCATGTCCGCGTCTAAGTGTCACCTAAAATGTCAAAGGAGAAGGTGAGTCGCAAGACTCAGTGCATAAATCCCTCTCCCGATAATACAGCATGCTAACACACATCATAACAAAGCAATACAATTAATGCACCCGTTCCTAACCATCCATAACACCTTTTCTACCCCGTGTGGTACCAAACCACTAGTGGTGCCAAACCACTGGTGACCCAAAGTCACGATATCCATCAATGTGGTGCCAAACCACTGGTGACCCAAAGTCACAAATAACCCACTGTGGGGCCAACCCACGTGTGATACCAAATCACTAGCGACAATCCCGTATCTCTCAAGTGGGGCCAACCCACGGTGGTGTTAAACCACAGGGACGAGTCGCGATGAGGTGCCAAACCTCTGCTGTCCCAAAGACACAAGTGTGATACCAAATCACTGTTGACCATAGTCACGAATCGAATGATGGGGCCAACCCATCGTGTGATACCAAATCACTGGCATCAATCCCGTATAATCAACGGTGGGGCCAACCCACTGTGGTGCTAAGCCACTGGGACGAGACGCTGAGGTGCCAAACCTCTGGTGACCCAAAGTCACAAAATATCATCTGTGGTACGAAACCACTGGAGGTGCCAAACCTCTGGTGTCCCAAAGACACGGTGTCCCAAAGACACGGATATCATATTCCCCCTCCTCTCATATCACCCATACATGTCATACCGATGCAAATCATGTAAATCATGCAATCATGCCATTATGTTTAATATCTCATCTCATATCACATACATCAGCAATCATGCTATCATATACCATCAATAGAACTCGTAATGAAATGGACTTACCCGTATCCGTGCACATACCCCATTGGGTACCAAATCCATCAACCATATTGTTTTGATCTTAATAAGCAAACAGGTTATTAACATATTACTAGGAAATCAGTGTGTTAGTTTACACACCTGGTAAATCGCAAGTCTAACTCTCAAAGAACCCGTCTAAATCCCTCGATCACCTCGACAACCTTGTTCCTATAGTCGGCCAAACAGGAAATTAGTCACTCATACCATTCGGCCAAGACCAAATAAACCAAAGGGTTATCATCCGAACCCTTACCTTGCAAACGGTTTGGTTTCCTACCAAACCCCGAACCAACAATGATTCCCTTCACCAATAGGCCACACCCAAAACAATGAAGCGGTTAGTCCTTTAATAACTTGACTTAAAGAAGACTAAATGAAATCGACTAAAAGAACTCGTTCTTACCACTACCTACCGATTGCTTAACCGAGAAAGAAGGCCCCTCTCGATTGCACCCAAATCCAGATGACCTACAATAAGATCGGTTCAACACCAAAAGTTAACTCCTTTCACCAATCACCACAATCGACTCTTAACCACATCAAAATCGTCAAGAACACAGGAGAAAAGAAATAGCCATTCGGCCCTATACTTACCTTCTTCTGAACTCAACTGAAAACCGAACTGGAAGAGGTCTACACCACACAACTATTCGGTCAAGATGCAACTAAAGAAAGAAGAGAAATTTCAGCAACACCAGGGAGGGATTCGGCTATAATCTAAAAATAAAGCAAAAGAAAGGTGGTTCAAGAGAAGAAGAGAAATCGGCCAAAAGTTGAAGAAGAATTCGGCTCAAGTAGAAATGAGGAGAAATAAATGGAGAATTCGGCTAAGAAGCAATGTGATATCGGCACAAGTGTTTCAAAAGAGAAGAGGTGAAAATATGAGAAAAGAGAATACTAATTTCGGCTTATGCAAGTGAAAAAGAAAAGAGAAATGCAAGAGTGCATTCGGCTACCCAAGAGGACTAGGAAGAACAAAGCAAATTTGGCAAATATGTGCTTGAACTTTCGGTTTGCAAGAGAAAGTATGAAGAAACTCACTTGGAATTCGGTTTGCTTTTGACAAAAAGAAGGACTTTGTTTGATACTCCCTATGACCGAAAATGCACCAAAAATCCAAGTGGATTTCGGCACTTCCCCCTTCTCCCACATACCAAGCCGTCCACTCCCCCCCAAACTCTCCCACAATCGGCCAGTTCCACCATGCACTCACAACCACTCATTCAAAACATTTTGAACAAGTCCACCTCCTACAATCACTCTCCTCCCACCATTCAAATGTTTTGACTTGGTCCAACCTCAACCACCATGGCGTCAAAATGGAGACAAAAAGTGAGCATCCTGCAGCTTGAACACAGGACCTCTCCCCTGCAAGTGGCGTCACACTCTCAAGCCCTTAGTGGCGCCTATCCTGCCACTCCACCAGCTCATCTCTTGTGCTAAAAACCACCAAATAAAACCTTTAAACCCCAGCTTCCTCAGCCCCTCTCACATAAAGCTTAAAATTAAAATTTTTCCTACAACTCCAGCTTACACCTAGCTTACAACTAAGCCCCTAAAACACTAAGAACAACAACATAGCAAGTCAATAACATGCAAACAATGCCATAACAAAATAGCCCCTATCCCGGGATATTACAGTTCTACCACCTTTAAAATAATTTCGAACTCGAAATTTCTGGTCAGAAGAGTTGCTGGTATTGCTGTCTCATCATATCCTCGGGTTCCCACGTAGCTTCTTCCACGCCATGATTCCGCCAAAGAACCTTTACCAAAGGCACAGACTTCCTACGCAGAACCTTCACCTCCCGATCTAGAATCTGCACAGGTTCTTCCTCCATGGTCAAATCTGGATTCACCTCGATCTCTTCCACTGCTACCACATGTGACGGATCTGAACGATAATGCCGAAGCATCGAAACGTGAAATACGTCTTGAATCTGACTAAGCTCTGCTGGCAACTCAAGCTGATATGCTACTGGTCCCACTCGTCTCAGTACCTTATACGGCCCAATAAATCTTGGACTTAACTTGCCTTTCCTTCCGAACCTCAACACTTTCTTCCATGGCGAGACCTTCAGAAAAACTTGATCCCCCACAGTAAACTCTATGTCTCTTCGCTTAAGATCGGCATAAGACTTCTGCCGGTCCGAAGCTTCCTTCAATCGAACTTGAATCAACTTAACCTTGTCTTCGGTCTCAGCAACCAACTCGGGTCCCAACAACTGACGTTCACCTAACTCCGTCCAACACGTAGGTGAGCGACACTTCCTACCATACAACGCCTCATACGGTGCCATCTTGATGCTCGCTTGGTAACTGTTGTTGTAGGCAAACTCAGCTAATGGTAGAAACTCTTCCCAACTACCCCTGAAATCCAGAACACAACCTCTCAGCATATCCTCTAAGATCTGAATAACCCTTTCCGATTGCCCGTCAGACTGCGGGTGAAAAGCCGTGCTGAAATCCAAACGCGTACCCAGAGCCTGATACAACGCTTTCCAGAACCTTGACGTAAATCTGGGATCCCTATCCGAAATGATCGATACTGGCACACCGTGCAGCCTCACTATCTCTGACACATACAGCTTCGCTAACTTCTGAAGTGAGTAGTCAACCCTCACCGGAATAAAGTGAGCTGATTTAGTCAGTCGATCCACAATTACCCAAACTGAATCCTTCTTGCTTGGCGTAAACGGTAATCCACTGACGAAATCCATGGTTATCCTTTCCCACTTCCACTGAGGAATCTTCACTGGCTGAAGCAACCCTGACGGCAACTGATGCTCAGCCTTGACCTGCTGACAAGTCAGACACTTCCCTACAAGCTCTGTCACTTCCCTTTTCAGACCAGGCCACCAAAACTGCTCTCTAAGATCCCTATACATCTTACTACCTCCAGGATGCATAGCATATGGACTGCTATGTGCGTCCTGAAGAATCTTTTGCCTCAGCTCAACATCCTTGGGCATACAAGCTTTACCTTGGAAACACAGCACCTCATCACTAGACAAACTGTAGCCTTCCAAACCACCATCCTGCACCTACAACCTCTGCGCACTCAGAACCTCATCCTCTAACTGTTTCTCTCTGATCTGCTCAACCCAAGTAGGTTTAACTTGCAACTCTGCCAGAATACTTTCGTCTTCATACAAACTCAAATGGGCAAACATCGCTCTTAAGTCCGAAACCACCTTACGGCTCAACGCGTCTGCCACCACGTTAGCCTTGCCCGGATGATACTCAATCGAACAGTCGTAATCTTTTAGCAACTCAACCCATCTGCGCTGCCTCAAATTCAAATCCTTCTAAGTCAAAAGGTACTTCAGACTCTTATGATCTGTGTAGACTATCGATCTCTCTCCGTACAAGTAGTGCCTCCAAATCTTCAAGGCGAAGACTACAGCCGCTAACTCCAAGTCGTGCGTCGGATAGTTGACCTCATGTGGCCTCAGCTGTCGAGATGCGTAAGCCACAACCTTACCTTCCTGCATCAGCATACAATCCAAACCCGTATGTGATGCATCGCAGTATACTGTAAAATCCTTACCCGCCTCAGGTTGAATCAAAATCGGAGCTTCTGTCAGTATCTTCTTAAGCTTGTCGAAACTTTCCTGTTGTTTCTCAGTCCAAACAAACGGAATCCCTTTCCTTAACAACTTGGTCATCGGCGCTGCGATCAACGAGAAACCTTCTACAAACCTTCGGTAGTATCCTGCCAAACCCAGAAAACTCCGAATCTCAGCCACTGACTTAGGCGGCTTCCAATCCAAAACTGCCTCAATCTTTCGAGGATCCACTCTAATTCCCTCAGCTGACACTACATGACCCAAGAAAGTCACTTCTCTAAGCCAGAACTCGCACTTACTAAACTTAGCATAAAGCTGCTTCTCCCTCAAAATCTGTAGCACTACTCGTAAATGCACATCATGCTCTTCTTCTGTCCTTGAGTATACCAGGATATCGTTTATGAAAACCACGACGAACTGATCCAAATACTGCTGAAACACCCTATTCATCATATCCATGAATGCTGCAGGCGCGTTAGTCAACCCGAACGGCATTACCAGAAATTCGTAGTGCCCATACCGAGTCCGAAACGCTGTCTTGTGAATATCCGCTTCCTTCACCTTTAACTGGTGATACCCAGACCTCAAGTCGATCTTCGAAAATACCGCTGCACCCTTCAGCTGATCAAACAAGTCATCTATCTGTGGCAACGGATACTTGTTTTTAATCGTCAACTTATTCAACTGGCGGTAGTCTATGCACATCCGCATCGTACCATCTTTCTTCTTTACAAAGAGTACCGGCGCTCCCCAAGGCGAAACACTTGGCCTGATAAAACCTCGATCCAACAACTCCTGGATCTGAGCCTTAAGCTCCACTAACTCCTTTGGCGCCATCCTATATGGAGCAATAGACACTGGCGCAGTTCCGGGTAACAGATCTATCCCAAATTCTACCTCACGATCCGGCGGCAAACCCGAAAGCTCTTCAGGAAACACATCAGCAAATTCTCCAACTGTCCGAACTTTTTCTACAGCAGACTCTTTAGCCTCCAAGGCATACACATGAACCACATACGCTTCATAGCCCTTTCTAACCATCTTCTCAGCCTTCAGAACAGATACCACATTTGATAAGTAATCTCTCCTATTACCTATCATCACCACTTCATCACCCTCAGACGTCTTAAGAACCATACGCTTAGCCGCGCAGTCCAACCTCGCCTGGTATTTAACCAACCAGTCCATCCCAAGAATCAGATCGAACTCCCCAAACGGCAATTCCATCAGATCAGCAGCAAACACTACCCCTTGGAGTTCTAGGGGTACATCCTTAAACAGCTTATCTACTACTACAGAGTGACCTCAAGGGCTAATTACAGTCATCTGCCTAGAAGATATCTCAGAGTCTAATTCCATGGTCTCTACTATATTACTAGCAACGTAAGAATGCGTCGAACCCACATCAATCAAAGCAGTAAATAGAGAACCAAAGATCAAGAACGTACCGATTATGACGTCCGGTGCGTCGCCCTCCTCTCGGCGCCTCACCGCATACACTAACCCAGGCTGTCTGGCCTCAGAACTACCCACACCTCTGCCCGGTGCTCCACGGCCCCGACCAGAACCATTACCTCCTCTGCCATTGCCACGACCCCTCTGGGGTGGCGGTCCATTATTCCTGAACTGAGTACGGCCCTGACCCTCAGACTGAATCCTAGCCAACTTACGCGGACAGTCCCTCACTCGATGATCCAGAGAACCACACTCAAAGCAACCATTTCCACCGGTCCAGCAACCTCCCCAATGAGATTTCCCACAACGGTTACACTGCGGCAGTCCCTGACTAGCAGCAACAATCCTACCAGACTGATTCGACCCACTCTGCCTAGCCCTTTTCTGAGGATTACCTGACGACCCAGAAGACCCAAAGCTCCTCTTATGCCTATTCCTGTCCATGCCCTGCCTTACCGACTCCTTAACACCCTCGGCTACCTTAGCCTTCTCAACCAGGACAGCAAACTCACGCTCCTGCTGTGGAGCAATCAGCAACCTCAGTTCGTCTCTCAGACCGTCCTCAAAACGAACACACCTTTCGTGCTCGGTAGCCACAATACCCCTAGCATACCGACTCAGCCTCAAGAACTCAGCCTCGTACTCTGACACAGACTTACTCCCCTGAACAAGCCTCAGAAATGCTTTCCGCTGCGCGTCGATGTAGCTAGCTCCGATGTAAGCAGCCTTAAAATAATCCCACGTAAGATCCTCTACTACAGCACTATCCCGAACCGTGAGCCACCACTGGTATGACTCATCCCGAAGAAGTGATACTATGCCCTTCAACTTTTCCTCAGCAGTCAGGTCTAAATCATCCATAATCCACTCGGTCGCCTCCAGCCAATACTCAGCCGTGCTGGGAGCAACACCAGAAACACCTCGGAAAACCTCAGCCCCGTTTGCCTGAAGTCGCTCAGGTACAGATTTCCTAACTCCTGCGCCTCCACCTACTCCAGCTACCCTTTCTAAAACTCGCAGCATCGCCTGTGACACTGCATCGTCCCCAGTCTGATCTTGAAACTCACCACCTCCAGCTGGTGGCGGTATTGGTATCTCATTTTCTGACCCCTGACCAGATCCTACGAGTTTAGAAACTGTCATCCTACCACGACCACGTCCACGACCGCGTCCACCTCGAGCACTCATGACTAAATTCTCTACGTATCTGATTTAGAAGTTTTATGCATCAGTAATTATTCCACTGTTTTAAAGCAAAGTCTTATGAATAGTAAAGAAGCTTTGTTTTCGCGAGTTCACAGAATCCTATCAGTTTCAGTTTCTAAAGTCATCTTACTATTGCAAGTCATTCAATCACATCTCATCAATATCAAAATCACAAATATTAGTGAGGGGTACTTACCTGGGCGGATTGGTGCCGGAGACTCGGTGCCATGCCTTTCAAAGTCGTGCTTTTTAAAACCAAACTCTTAAAACAGACTTTTAAAACATTCTGGGCCTCAGGCCCACAGCCGAGCTTTTGAACTTGGCTCTGATACCAAAATTGTAACACCCCAAACCCGATCAATACACCACGACCGAATCTGGTATGTTACGGGGAAAATGGATTTGAAAGGTTTAGGTTTACAGAAAAAGGTTTGGTGGAAACCCGTGCTTGATTTTGTATACTTGTAAAAATCTTGGGCATGATTGCTTCAAAACTCATATTTTTATTTTGAAAACTCAGGGAATTAAAAACTTAGTTGAATCCATAGATGAAACCATATTGTATCATTTGGGAATCCAAGAAAAATTCTTTGTTGTTTAAAAACATTCCGAACTTAGGGTGGAAAATCTCAAATTTGGAAAATGTGTAAGTTTCTTTCATCTGAGTTTACAGCGTGATGCCCGATGGCAAGGTTTTAAACATATCGCTTTGTAGTTTTGAAATCTTTATCTTTCCAAGTTCTAGCAAATTTTAACCCAATTAATTTGTTAAGGCATATTAAAAATCTACTTTAAGCATAAACATAATTTAAAGGCCGTTTACAATCCAGAATAAAAACCAAATAGAAATAGATAAACTAAAGTACCAAATTTTTAAAAGTCAGAGCAAATCCGTATTTATTCGTGGCATGAGCACCTCGAGTCCATCCCGGCTCCATGTCCGCGTCTAAGTGTCACCTGAAATGTCAAAGGAGAAGGTGAGTCGTAAGACTCAGTGCATAAATCCCTCTCCCGATAATACAACATGCTAACACACATCATAACAAAGCAATACAATTAATGCACCCGTTCCTAACCATCCATAACACCTTTTCTACCCCATGTGGTACCAAACCACTAGTGGTGCCAAACCACTGGTGACCCAAAGTCACGATATCCATCAATGTGGTGCCAAACCACTGGTGACCCAAAGTCACAAATAACCCACTGTGGGGCCAACCCACGTGTGATACCAAATCACTAGCGACAATCCCGTATCTCTCAAGTGGGGCCAACCCACGGTGGTGTTAAACCACAGGGACGAGTCGCGATGAGGTGCCAAACCTCTGGTGTCCCAAAGACACAAGTGTGATACCAAATCACTGGTGACCGTAGTCACGAATCGAATGATGGGGCCAACCCATCGTGTGATACCAAATCACTGGCGTCAATCCCGTATAATCAACGGTGGGGCCAACCCACTGTGGTGCTAAGCCACTGGGACGAGATGCTGAGGTGCCAAACCTCTGGTGACCCAAAGTCACAAAATATCATCTGTGGTACCAAACCACTGGAGGTGCCAAACCTTTGGTGTCCCAAAGACACGGTGTCCCAAAGACACGAATATCATATTCCCCCTCCTCTCATATCACCCATACATGTCATACCAATGCAAATCATGTAAATCATGCAATCATGCCATTATGTTTAATATCGCATCTCATATCACATACATCAGTAATCATGCTATCATATACCATCAATAGAACTCATAATGAAACGGACTTACCCGTATCCGTGCACATACCCCATTGGGTACCAAATCCATCAACCATATTGTTTTGATCTTAATAAGCAAACAGGTTATTAACATATTACTAGGAAATCAGTGTGTTAGATTACACACCTGGTAAATTGCAAGTCTAACTCCCAAAGAACCCGTCTAAATCCCTCGATCACCTCGACAACCTTGTTCCTATAGTCGGCCAAACAGGAAATTAGTCACTCATACCATTCGGCCAAGACCAAATAAACCAGAGGGTTATCATCCGAACCCTTACCTTGCAAACGGTTTGGTTTCCTACCAAACCCCGAACCAACAATGATTCCCTTCACCAATCGGCCATACCCAAAAAAATGAAGCGGTTAGTCCTTTAATAACTTGACTTAAATAAGACTAAATGAAATCGACTAAAAGAACTCGTTCTTACCACTACCTACCGATTGCTTAACCGAGAAAGAAGGCCCCTCTCGATTGCACCCAAATCCAGATGACCTACAATAAGATCGGTTCAACACCAAAAGGTTAACTCCTTTCACCAATCACCACAATCGGCTCTTAGCCACATCAAAATCGTCAAGAACACAGGAGAAAAGAAATAGCCATTCGGCCCTATACTTACCTTCTTCTGAACTCAACTGAAAACCGAACTGGAAGAGGTCTACATCACACAACTATTCGGTCAAGATGCAACTAAAGAAAGAAGAGAAATTTCGGCAATACCAGGGAGGGATTCGGCTATAATCTAAAAATAAAGCAAAAGAAAGGTGGTTCAAGAGAAGAAGAGAAATCGGCCAAAAGGTGAAGAAGAATTCGACTCAAGTAGAAATGAGGAGAAATAAATGGAGAATTCGGCTAAGAAGCAATGTGATATCGGCACAAGTGTTTCAAAAGAGAAGAGGTGAAAATATGAGAAAAGAGAATACTAATTTCGGCTTATGCAAGTGAAAAAGAAAAGAGAAATGCAAGAGTGCATTCGGCTACCCAAGAGGACTAGGAAGAACAAAGCAAATTTGGCAAATATGTGCTTGAACTTTCGGTTTGCAAGAGAAAGTATGAAGAAACTCACTTGGAATTCGGTTTGCTTTTGACAAAAAGAAGGACTTTGTTTGATACTCCCTATGACCGAAAATGCACCAAAAATCCAAGTGGATTTTGGCACTTCCCCCTTCTCCCACATACCAAGTCGTCCACTCCCCCCTCCAAACTCTCCCACAATCGGCCACTTCCACCATGCACTCACAACCACTCATTCAAAACATTTTGAACAAGTCCACCTCCTACAATCACTCTCCTCCCACCATTCAAACGTTTTGACTTGGTCCAACCTCAACCACCATGGCGTCAAAATGGAGACAAAAAGTGAGCATCCTGCAGCTTGAACACAGGACCTCTCCCCTGCAAGTGGCGTCACACTCTCAAGCCCTTAGTGGCGCCTATCCTGCCACTCCACCAGCTTATCTCTTGTGCTAAAAACCACCAAATAAAACCTTTAAACCCTAGCTTCCTCAGCTCCTCTCACATAAAGCTTAAAACTAAAATTTTTCCTACAACTCCAGCTTACACCTAGCTTACAACTAAGCCCCTAAAACACTAAGAACAACAACATAGCAAGTCAATAACATGCAAACAATGCCATAATAAAATAGCCCCTATCCCGGGATATTACAGGTGGCTTTGCCACATAGGTCACATAGTGATCGGTCTTTATGACAGGCAGCTCAGCTGTTGAGATGTTACGATGTATTATTAAGGTCGCATGGCGATCGGTGGCTGAGCCATGTTATATTATGAGGTCACATAGTGATCGGTGGCTATGCCACGTTTAAATGATTCCTGAATAATAAGAATAGGCAGTACGGCTGTCGTTATGGTGTGTAGCGGATGGAGGGTTGATTGTAGAAATCCCCAAGGTGTGATGGTTGGTACGGGTTGGTGTGTAGAGGATGGAATTCTAGGATGGGTTGGGCTGTTCATCATTTATTATCTGTCATGTGATTATGATTGTTTCCATTGTGTATGGGCCAGGGCTCATAATGTGTTTGTGGGCTCAAGCCTTTTGTGTGTTTTTGGGATTTGCACACTGAGTCTTGGTGATTCACCCTATTATTTTTCCTAACTTTGTAGACGAGCAGTAGATCGTGGATATGGGAGCCGAGACGGACTCGAGGGGCCATCAAATTTTATTTCTACAAATTATTTTTGAGATTTCTTTAAGTTTATTTTATTTTTATTTGGGAATATTTATGTAATAAGGCCCCTAGTTTTTATTCAACTAAGTAGTTTTCAATGTTATGCAACATATGAATATACCACAAGGTTTATTTACATTTATTAATAAAAATACAAAGAAGTTTATTTTCAAAGAGTCTCTCCTTTACTCAAATTTAATTAATTTAACTTGTGTTTTCAAAATACGATAAAGTGGTATGTGTTCGATAACATGCCGGATCTGGTCGAAATGCATGGGTCGGGTTTGGGGTGTTACATTTTGGTATCAGAGCCCAGTTCAAAACTCGGGCTGTGAAATGGGTCTAGTTGTGTTTTGAAAAAAAACTGTTTTGGATGAAGATATGGCCTTCGAGTCTACCGGCACCCGATCCACCCAGGTAAGTATTCTGAACTCCTGATTGTGATATAAATGTGGGCTTAATGGGCTTTATGGGACGTAGACTATCTAGATTAGAACTTGATGGACTCTAGGCTTAGACAAACAACTCTTCAATTCCATAAGACTTAATTTCACTAAACAAAACCTGTAAACGAGTCGCAAGACTAAGGTGTGGCAACAGGCATATGCATGTCTAGGAGTAGATTCGGAAGAGCTTGGTATTTAAGCAGTCCAAGTGACTCACCTCCTCTTCGCTGGAATCTTACCTGGTGCATAGTGACTGTTCACTTTAGCCATGACAGGGTGTGGCAATAGGCATACGCATGTCTAGGAGTGGATTCAGGGAGAGCTTGGTATTTAAGCAGTCTTAGTGACTCACCTCCTCCTCGCTGGAATCTTACCGGTGCGTAGTGACTATTCACTCTAGCTATAAGGACTTGTTCATGGGCTAAACCTATAATTAAAACCTGAAAGGGACCAACCACCCTGTTTGAAAAAAATCCCCAAGTGTTGTAAAATTTTCAAAATACTTTTGATTTGTGAAAATTTCCAATCAACCCTGAATTTATAAACACTTATGTTTTAAAAATTTACCCGAAAACCTCATATTTACAAGAATAACCTGGTTTAGGAAACTAGATTTTCCAAGAGTACCACTGCTTAAAAAATAACAACAACAACAACATCAAAACATCCCTGGTTTGTAAATTACCAAACTACCCTTGTTTTGCAAAATGACCAAAATACCCCTGGTTTGTAAAATTACCAAATTACCTCCGAATTTCACAATTACCGAAATACCCCTAGATTTCAAAATTACCGAAATACCCCTAGATTTCAAAATTACCGAAATACCCCCAGATTTCAAAATTACCGAAATACCCCTAGATTTCAAAATTATCGAAATACCACCGGGTTTCAAAATTATCGAAATACCCCCGAATTTTAAATTTACTGAAATACCCCTGAATTTCAAAATTACCAAAATACCCCCAGATTTTAAAATTACTGAAACACCCCCGGAGTGCAAAATTACCGAAATACCCCCAGATTGCAAAATTACCAAAATACCTTTATTTCACAAAATCACCAAGGAACCCTATTTTGGAAAATTATGAAAATACCCCTATAGGATAAATTACAAAAGTACCCTTGGGTAGTGAAACAACGAAAACACCCTTATGTGATGAATGTAAGTTCATGGATGTTATTTGTATGTTGATGATTGAATGTGTGTGGTTCCTGGAACTAGGAGACAAACTTGAGACTGAAACCTGTAGCTGTAATCTCGAATTCGAAAGAACTACTCTTAAACTACTGTTCATAAGATTGTTCGTGGGTAATCAATGAAAGAAATTAATAATTCATAAAATTTCTAACCAGATAAACGCGAATCGGTAGAATGAGTACAAAGGGACGAGGACACTCAAGATGCGAATACCAGTGCGTACTCTACCATAGTATTCTAAGTGTTTCCTTTGGCTTTAGAATTAGAGTGCGCAGCGAAAGCATAGTGGTGAGACTTGGGTAGTACGATCAATAGTTAGTTGGAAATTTCGAGAACGAAATTTCTTTAAGGGGGTAGAACTGTAACATCCTGAATTTTTGGGCATATGCGTTTAATGGGTGAATATGTTTAATATGTTAATTTAAGTAATTGGGGTCCAAATTGGGCTCAGAATTAGGCAAAGGCCTTGATTAAAATTATCTGTTTGGGCATTATAGGGTTTAAAAGGTAGTATCTATGTTTAAAATACCAAAGTGGGCTTGTGGCCCAATCTTAGGAGTTGACGCCACACAAGGGAGCAAGGGGCCCAAATTTAAGTTTCATGGAGCCCAATTCTTTTAATTTAAGTTAGCTAAATTTTGGGCATTAGGATTAGGTGGAGTGGATGGCAACAAGGCTAAAATATAGGGATTTTAATGTTTAAAATATGTGGATAATAAGCAGATAAATGCTATTATTCAGGAATTTATTTTATGTGGATAATAAGCAGATAAAGGCTAAAATTTAGGGATTTTAATGATTAAAATATGTGGATAATATGCTGATAAATGAGGGAGGCGTTAGAGATAACTAAGTCTCATTTAGATGAGCTAGTATGAAACACCCCAAACCCGACCCACGAGCCTTGACCGGATCTGGTATGTTCCCTGAGTAAAACGGTTCAAAACTTGTTTGTTACTTTCGAAAAATTTGGGTGGTTTTGAAGAACATTTGATTTGTGTTAAGTTCGAATTGAAAACAGTGTTGTTCTTGAAGGCTAGATTTTAGTAAAACAATGTTTTTAGTTGTACTTGAAATCGATAAGTTAAAAGTATTGCCGAGTTTTTAGAGTTTAACATTAAATTGAAAATCGTTTGAGTTTAGGTGTCAAAACACTAAAAATTTATTTTTAAGAAAAGTTATTTAAACCTTGATTTAACACTAATCTTGTCATAATGAAATCAATTTAAATGCATGCATAAAACAGTTAATAGAAATGGCCTTATTACAACTGAAAAATATCAAATAAATCCCGAAAATAAAATAATAGAAAATGCAAGTTCAACTGTTTGAAATCCCGAAAATATTCAGCATGGCCACCACATAGTCTCCGCTGACCCGGTCCATGTCACTGTGTATCACCTGAAAAGATATCCCACAAATGGGTGAGTCAACAGACTCAATGTGTAACAACCACACAACTCCCAACGATTTAGGCATAACCAATTCATACATAAAACAAATATAATAATGATGCAATCCTGAACCCAAACCTAAGTAACCATCCTCTACACATCACCCGTACCTGCCATCACACCGTGGGGATTACTAAATCGACCCTCCATCCGCTACACATCATCGAAGGCAGTCGCTGCATACGACTTGCACATCACCTTATAAATTGTGGCATAGCCACCAGATAATATTATGTGACATAAGTCACCACATTCAGATTATGTGACATGAGTCACCTGATATTGTGGTAAAAACCTCCAGATCACTTCCCCTTTTCAATATCACCCATATGCCCCATGTGTCATACAAATCATGCAAATATCATGCCGTATGCCTTATTTCACATTCATAACAAATTCACATATGTGCCATATTCCAAATGTTCATAACATTTAATAACATAATGTTAAAGGTTACGTACCTGAATACTCTGTACCATTGTATGGTACCTTTAGCCATATCTTTCATATTCTTATTAACACATGTATTAAATCATTACCGTAAATCTATTAGGAATTGGTGTAGGGCTACACATCTGGTACTAACGCGTTCACTGAAATCCTGAAAATCCCGATCTAATGCTCTAGATCCCTAGTTCCTACATTCGGCCAACACTAAGCATTTTAGCAAAAAGCCATTCGGCTAAATAATCAAATCCCGAAAGATTATCGCAACCAACACCCTTACCTTACTGCCGATTTGGTTACTACTCAAATCCCGAAACTTCGTGATGTTTCCCCCTTGCAATCGGCCAAACACTAGATCACTTAACTGGTTAGTTTCAGCTTTTGAACGAATAAGAAACAGATCTGAATCACTAAATATGGCCTTGGCCGAACATCATGTTCACTTACCTTGTGGGTCTAAATCCCGAAATTATCCTTTGTCTTTGAAGATGTCGAAATACCTACAAGGTGTATGTTAGATCTGATTCTAACACTTAATGAACATCATTAGTGGCCTTCGGCCTATGATTACTCTGGCTCACCTTAGATCTTGAAATTTCGAATGATCACCTCCTTGTAGTCGACAACAACCAAATCCTGAAACCTCCTTCAAAGTTTCGGCCAAGAACATTAATGGGATTAGATTCCTAGTTTCAGCTAATCTAAAAGAAAAGGAGGAGAAGAATGACAGTTGATCCTTACCCTTAATACAGAAGTCGGCTGCTCCCCTGCTTGAACCCACAGAGAAATTCGGCTATGGGCTAGGTGCTGATCAATTGGTTTCGGCTTTTGGAGTTTAATTCACAATCGGCTAGGGGTTACTTTGAGTATTCGGCTTCTGCTTTAAGAAAAAGAATTGAAGGGAGTTTTGTCAAGAGAAGAAGTAGAAACTTTCGGCTTGAAGAAGAAGAGAAGATTCACTTCCGATTTTTTTGTCCACAGAGAACAAGAATTTCGGCAGAGACACAAAAGAGAAGAAAAGAATGAAAAATGGCCTCACTTCTTCCCTTTGGCCGAAAATACTACACTTAGACCCCCCTATTCGGCCAACTCTCCTCCCCTATCTAATCCCTTCTTTTTCTCCTAAAACTTCTCTTCTTTACCTATTCAAAACAATTTAAAAAAATCCACAATTATCCCCTTAGCTTAGCCGAATTTTTAAAAGAGATTGAACACATCTACAGCTCATCCCCTTAGTGTCCCCTTGCCGTCCACCTCTGTCTCTCCCTGCTG
Organism: Gossypium australe; assembly: GCA_005393395.2. NCBI lineage: Eukaryota > Viridiplantae > Streptophyta > Magnoliopsida > Malvales > Malvaceae > Gossypium > Gossypium australe. The sequence continues at coordinate 6,035,164 of CM016619.1, read as the reverse complement.
CAAAATAAAACTCCCCTTTTGCTTCCCTTACTGCTCGAACCTGATCCCTTTTACACTGATTATGGCGTCACCTCTTAAGGCTTTAAGTGGCGCCTCCTTGCCACTTTAACAAGCCCATTCTTGTGTCTAATTTCCCTTACAATTTTTCTTAAGGCCTATCAAGCTTAGCTCCCCTTTAAAACTTAAAATCAAATAATTTCTAAGGTATTCACCTACACTCTAAAGTCCTCAAAATCCACAAGGCACATTCAAAATACACACAGGCATGCTTCCACATATATTTAAACAAAATGCACAAGCCCCAAATCCCGGATATTACAGTTCTACCCCCCTTAAAATAATTTCGACCTCGAAATTACCTGGCTAAAATAAGTGAGGGTATTGCTGTCACATTGCTTCTTCTGACTCCCACGAAGCTTCTTCCGATCCATGATTACGCCATAATACTTTAACTAAAGGGACTGATTTCCTCCGTAGCACTTTCACATCTCGTTCCAAAATCTGAATCGGCTCCTCCTCGTAGGACAAATCTGGCCTTAGTTCCACCTCCTCAGGTTGTACTACATGAGATGGATCCGATCGATAACGACATAGCATAGACACATGGAATACATCGTGCATCTGCTTTAACTCCGGTGGCAACTGTAACTGGTATGCCACTAGTCCAACTCGCTTCAATACCTGATAAGGTCTTATAAACCTTGGACTTAACTTCCCTTTGCGACCAAATCTCATCACCTTCTTCCAAGGTGAAACTTTAAGAAACACCTGATCTCCCACAGCAAACTCTATTTCCTTTCGCTTAAGATCTGCGTACGACTTCTGCCTATCAGATGCCTCCTTTAACCTTGCCCGAATTACCTTAACCTTTTCTTCAGATTCTGCCACAAGCTCTGGACCCAAAAATCGACGTTCCCCTAATTTCGTCCAATACGTAGGTGTGCGACACTTCAGTCCATACAGCGCTTTATACGATGCCATCTGAATATTGGCTTGATAGCTGTTATTGTATACAAATTCCGCTAAAGGCAAATATTCTTCCCAACTTCCTTTGAAGTCTATCACACAGCCCCTCAACATATCCTCTAACACTTGAATCACTCGTTCAGACTGGCCGTCCGACTGCGGATGAAATGCTGTAGTGAAATCTAATCTGGTGCCTAAAGCCTGATGTAGTGCTTTCCAAAACAGAGACGTAAACCTTGGATCCGTATCTAAAATAATCGATACCGGTACTCCATGCAACCTCACAATTTCTGCCACATACAACTTCGCTAACCTCTGCAAAGAATAGTCAACCTGTACTGGAATAAAATGCGCGGACTTTGTCAATTGATCCACTATTACCCATAACGAGTCCTTCTTAGTAGGCGTAAGGGGAAGCCCACTAACGAAGTCCATGGTGATTCTCTCCCATTTCCACTGCAGAATCTTTGTCGGCTGAATCAATCCTGACGGAACTTGGTGTTCAGCCTTGACTTGCTGACACGTTAAGCACTTCCCTACAAATTCTGTAATTTCCCGCTTAAGACCAGGCCACTAAAACTGTTCCCTTAGATCTCTGTACAACTTACTACCTCCAGGATGCATAGCATAAGGGCTACTATGTGACTCCTGAAGAATCCTCCTCCTTAACTCCTTATTCTTAGGTATACAGACTTTGCCATGAAAGCACAGCACTCCTTCACTGCTAAGACCATAGTTTTCCAACTCACCACTCTGCACTTGCCGTAGCTTAGCACTTAAATCATCATCTGCCAACTATCCTTCTTTCACCTCATTCAACCATGTCGGCTTAACTTGCAACTCTGCTAACAAACTTCCGTTGTCATACAAGCTAAGATGTGCAAACAGTACCCTTAGATCTGACACTACTTTTCGACTTAGGGCATCTGCCACTACATTCGCCTTGCCCGGGTGATACTCTATGGAACAATCGTAGTCCTTCAATAACTCCACCCACCTTCCCTGCCTCAGGTTCAACTCCTTCTGAGTCAACAGGTACTTAAGGCTCTTGTAGTCTGTGTAGATCACTGACTTTTCTCCATACAGATAATGCCTCCATACCTTAAGAGCAAAGACCACTGCCGCCAATTCCAAGTCATGTGTCGGGTAGTTAACCTCATGTGGCCTTAATTGTCGAGACGCATAAGCGACTACTTTCCCGTCTTGCATCAATACGTATCCCAACCCTGTGTGAGAAGCGTCACAATACACCACAAAATCCTTCCCTGCCTCAGGCTGAATCAAAACCGGAGCTTCAGTCAAAACCCTCTTAAGCTTCTCAAAACTCTCCTGTTGCTTATCCGTCCATACAAAAGGTACCTCCTTCCTTAACAACTTCGTCAAAGGTGCCTATTGATGAGAACCCTTCTACAAACCTTCTGTAGTAGCCTGCCAATCCCAAGAAACTACGAACCTCAGCCACAGACTTAGGTGGTTTCCAATCTAATACCACCTCAATCTTCCGAGGATCCACCCTTATTCCTTCTGCAGACACCACATGCCCTAAGAACGCAACCTCCTTAAGCCAAAATTCACACTTGCTGAATTTGGCATATAACTTTTTCTCCCTTAACACTTGCAACACTATCCGGAGGTGCTCATCATGTTCTTCCTCCGACTTGGAATACACAAGAATGTCGTCTATGAACACAACGACGAATCGATCCAAATAGGGTTGAAAACCCCGGTTCATCATATCCAAGAACGCGGCTGGGGCGTTCATCAATCCAAACGGCGTTACTAAGAACTCATAATTCCCGTATCTTGACCGGAAAGCTGTCTTATGGATATCTGCCTCCTTCACCTTAAGCTGATGATATCCAGACCTTAGATCTATCTTTGAGAATACTGCCGCCCCCTTAAGCTGATCGAACAAGTCGTCTATCCTTGGCAAAGGATACTTGTTCTTGATGGTCAGCTTATTCAATTGACGATAATCTATGCACATACGTATAGTTCCATCCTTCTTTTTCACAAATAAGACCGGTGCTCCCCACGGAGACACACTGGGTCGAATAAACCCACGATCAAGAAACTCTTGAATTTGAGCCTTGAGCTCAACCAACTCCTTTGGTGCCATTCTATACAGAGCAATTGACACGAGAGCTGTACCCGGCAGCAAATCAATTCTGAACTCCACCTCCCTGTCCAGGGGTATTCCAGGTAACTCCTCTGGAAAAACATCCACAAATTCCCTTACCGTTCTAACTCTACTAACTCCCCCTTCTTTTGCATCCAACGCACTAACGAAGGTCAAAAATGCCTTGCACCCTTTTCGAACCATCTTATCAGCCTTTAATGCGGAGACTACGTTAGACAGATAATTTCTTCTTTCTCGTATCATAATTATTTCCTTATCTTCCGGGGTCCTTAACTCCATTCGCTTAGCCGCGCAATCCAATATAGCCTGATGTTCCACTAGCCAGTCTATGCCAAGAATGAGATCAAATTCTCTGAAAGGTAGTTCCATTAAGTCGACCGGAAATACCACTCCCTGAATCTCTAAAGGTACACTCCGCAATATCTTATTCACCACTACAGTTTGACCTAATGGGCTAACTACAGTCATCTCCCTATTAGACAGTTCAGAGGCTATGCCTAGTGTTTCAACTACTCTACATGCAACATAAGAGTGGGTAGAGCCAACATCAATTAAAGCAAAGTAAGGCTTGCCAGCTATAAGGAACGTACCGGTTATGACGTCTGGTGCGTCTCCATCCTCCCTCCGGCAAACTGCATACACCAGACCCGGCTGTCTTGCCTCTGTATTACAAACACCTCGGCCCAGTGTTCCTCATCCTCTTCCAGCACCATTACCTCTGCCATTTGGTCCACGACCCCGCTGAGGCTGCTGTCCACCTCTTCCAGCCTGATTAAAACCCTGACCTGTTGGTCGGCTCCCGTCTATCTTTATAGGACAGTCCTTAATCATGTGTTCCTTGGACCCACACTTAAAGTATCCTCATGTTTTCTTCCAACACTCTCCTAGGTGCATCTTCCCACACTGAGTACAAGTACGGTACTACCCTCCTGTAACAGCCTGCTGACCCCGCGGCCCTTCAACTCTGGGCCTCTTTTGAACATTCTCGGATGACTCTGATGGTCCAAAACCTGTCTTTTGCCTATTCCGATCCGTATTCTGTCTCACAGAGTCCTTAATCCCTTCGGCTACCTTAGCCTTCTCTACCAACACAGCAAACTCCCGCTCCTGCTGCAGAGCTATCAACAACCTCAAGTCATCCCTCAGTCCGTCCTCAAACCGGACACATCGCTCATGCTCCGTAGCCACGATCCCCCGAGCATACCGGCTCAACCTTAAGAATTCTGCCTCGTACTCTACTACGGACTTATTCCCTTGAACTAGCCCCAGAAATGCCTTCCTCTGTGCATCAATATAGCTAGTCCCAACATACTTCTTTTGATATGCCGCCTTAAAATATTCCCAAGTGAGTTCCTCCGCTGTAGCACCATCCCAAACTGTGAGCCACCATTGGTATGACTCATCGCGGAGAAGCGACACTATTCCTTTTAGTTTCTCCTCAGCAGTCAGATCCAGCTCATCCATGATTCGTTCTGTCGCCTCCAACCAATACTCAACCGTACTGGGCGCCACACCGGACACACCACGAAATACCTCAGCTCCATTGGCTCGGAGTCGCTCGGGTACAGATTTCCGAGCTCCCATACCTCCACCTGCTCCAGCCACCATCTCAAGAACCCGCAGCACCGCCTGCGATACTGCATCATCCCCCGTCTGATCCTGATGCTCAACACCAACAGCTGGTGGTGGGGGTGGTGGTACCTCATTTTCGGACCCTTGACCAGACCTAACGGGTTCCGAAACGGTCATTCTGCCTCTACCACGTCCTCGCACATTACGACCGCGTCCCCTCGAAATCATGTCTACGATCGCGATTTAATCTGGTTTAAGAAATTTTATGCATTAGTGTTTTGTTCCACTGATTATCCGCGAAGGAGTTTTATGAAAAGAAGTTTAGTAGTAGTTCTTTCGATCATTTCAGAGTTTTTGTTTCAAGTTTTCTACCCTAATTCAGAGAAATACATTCATTCAGTAGTACCTACCACACACATTCACCATTCGAACATTTTTGTCTGTTCCTATCCCAGGGGTATTTTCGTAATTTATCCTACATGGGTATTTTGGTAAATTTCCAAATCAGGGTATCTGTATATTTTGCAAAATAGGGGTTTTTGGATATTTTGTAAAGTAAGAATATCGTAGTAAAAATCGAGGGTAGTATGGTAATTTTATAAACCAAGGGTATTTTAGTAATTTTACAACCAGGGGTATTTAGGTAATTTTGTAAATCGGGAATATTTTGGAAAAATTTTCAAAATAATTTTTACAATTCAAAGGGGCAATTTGATGATTTTTAAAATTAGGGTTTTTATAAAAACAATATGGCTAGTCCCTTTCGGGTTTTAATTATTGAGTTTAGCCCGTGAATAAGTCCTCTTGGTTAGGGTGAACCGTCACTACGCACCAGGTAGGATTCGAGCGAAGAGGAGGTGAGTCACTAGGACTGCTTAAATACTAGGCTCTCCCTGAATCCAATCCTAGACATGCGCACAATGGTTGCCACACCCTAACTCGGCGACTTATTCACAGGTTTGTTTAATTAGGCTTTAAAGTTTTATGTGATTCTGTGTTGGAGTAAGCTAATCCTAGGGTTTAATAACTTAATATACTAATCTATGTTCCCATCATACCCACATATAATAAATCACACAACGGTTAGAGGTACTTACCTGGTGGACTTCGGGTCAACCTGCTTATTTCACAAAAATTTTCACAAAACTTATTTGGGCTCAATTTTGAAAACGTTATGGGCTTTAAATCCAAGGCCGAGAGTTTCAAACTGGGCTCTGATACCAAGCTGAAACACCCCAAACCTGGCCCACGAGCCTTGACTGGATCTGGTATGTTCCCTGAGTAAAACGGTTCAAAACTTTTTTGTTACTTTGGAAAACCTTGGGTGGTTTTGAAGAACATTTGATTTGTGTTAAGTTCGAATTGAAAACAGTGTTGTTCTTGAAGACTAGATTTTAGTAAAACAATGTTTTTAGTTGTACTTGAAATCGATAAGTTAACAGTATTGCCGAGTTTTTAGAGTTTAACATTAAATTGAAAATCGTTTGAGTTTAGGTGTCAAAACACTAAAATTTATTTTTAAGAAAAGTTATTTAAACCTTGATTTAACACTAATCGTGTCATAATGAAATCAATTTAAATGCATGCATAAAACAGTTAATAGAAATGGCCTTATTACAACTGAAAAATATCAAATAAATCCCGAAAATAAAATAATAGAAAACGCAAGTTCAACTGTTTAAAATCCCGAAAATATTCAACATGGCCATCACATAGTCTCCGCTGACCCGGTCCATGTCACTGTGTATCACCTGAAAAGATATCCCACAAAGGGGTGAGTCAACAGACTCAATGTGTAACAACCACACAACTCCCAATGATTTAGGCATAACCAATTCATACATAAAACAAATATAACAATGATGCAATCCCGAACCCAAACCTAAGTAACCATCCTCTACACATCACCCGTACCTGCCATCACACCATGGGGGTTACTAAATCGACCCTCCATCCGCTACACATCATCGAAGGCAATCGCTGCAGACAACTTGCACATCTCCTTATAAATTGTGGCATAGCCACCAGATAATATTATGTGATATAAGTCACCACATTCAAATTATGTGACATGAGTCACCTGATATTATGGTAAAAACCACCAGATCACTTCCCCTTTTCAATATCACCCATATGCCCCATGTGTCATACAAATCATGCAAATATCATGCCATATGCCTTATTTCACATTCATAACAAATTCACATATGTGCCATATTCCAAATGTTCATAACATTTAATAGCATAATGTTAAAGGTTACGTACCTGAATACTCTGTACCATTGTATGGTACCTTTAGCCATATCTTTCATATTCTTATTAACACATGTATTAAATCATTACCGTAAATCTATTAGGAATTAGTGTAGGGCTAAACACCTGGTACTAACGCGTTCACTGAAATCCCGAAAATCCCGATCTAATGCTCTAGATCCCTAGTTCCTACATTCGGCCAACACTAAGCATTTTAGCAAAAAGCCATTCGGCTAAATAATCAAATCCTGAAGGATTATCGCAACCAACACCCTTACCTTGCTGCCAATTTGGTTACTACTCAAATCCCGAAACTTCGGGATGTTTCCCCCTTGCAATTGACCAAACACTAGATCACTTAACTGGTTAGTTTCAGCTTTTGAACGAATAAGAAACGGATCTGAATCACTAAATATGGCCTTGGCCGAACATCATATTCACTTACCTTGTGGATCTAAATCCCGAAATTATCCCTTGTCTTTGAAGATGCCGAAATACCTACAAGGTGTATGTTAGATCCGATTCTAACACTTAATGAACATCATTAGTGGCCTTCGGCCTATGATTACTTTGGCTCACCTTAGATCTTGAAATCCCGAATGATCACCTCCTTGTAGTCGACAACAACCAAATCCTGAAACCTCCTTCAAAGTTTCGGCCAAGAACATTAATGGGATTAGATTCCTAGTTTCGGCTAATCTAAAAGAAAAGGAGGAGAAGAACGACAGTTGATCCTTACCCTTAATATAGAAGTCAACTGCTCCCCTGCTTGAACCCACAGAGAAATTCGGCTATGGGCTAGGTGCTGATCAATTGGTTTCGGCTTTTAGAGTTTAGTTCACAATCGGCTAGGGGTTACTTTGAGTATTCGGCTTCTGTTTTAAGAAAAAGAATTGAAGGGAGTTTTGTCAAGAGAAGAAGTAGAAACTTTTGGCTTGAAGAAGAAGAGAAGATTCACTTCCGGTTTTTTTTTGTCCACAAAGAACAAGAATTTCGGCAGAGGCACAAAAGAGAAGAAAAGAATGAAAAATGGCCTCACTTCTTCGCTTTGGCCGAAAATACTACACTTAGACCCCCTATTCGGCCAACTCTCCTTCCCTCTATCTAATCCCTTCTTTTTCTCCTAAAACTTCTCTTCTTTACCTATTCAAAACAATTTAAATAAATCCACAATTATCCCCTTAGCTTAGCCGAATTTTTAAAAGAGATTGACCACATCTACAGCTCATCCCCTTAGTATCCCCTTGCCGTCCACCTCTGTCTCTCCCTGCTGCAAAATAAAACTCCCCTTTTACTTCCCTTGCTGCTCGAACCTGATCCCTTTTACACTGATTATGGCGTCACCTCCTAAGGCTTTAAGTGGCGCCTCCTTGCCACTTTAGCAAGCCCATTCTTGTGTCCAATTTCCCTTACAATTTTTCTTAAGGCCTATCAGGCTTAGCTCCCCTTTAAAACTTAAAATCAAATAATTTTTAAGGCACTCACCTACACTCTAAAGTCCTCAAAATCCACAAGGCACATTCAAAATACACACAGGCATGCTTCCACATATATTTAAACAAAATGCACAAGCCCCAAATCCCGGATATTACATAGTAGATTAAGATAAAGGGGAAAAGATAGGATTTATATGCAAGGTTAGGTAAGTGCCGAAATTTCTATAAATAGGGGGAATATCTCTTCAATTTCCGTATTTGGGTTTTTCTCTCATTCTTTCTCTTCTTCTCTGAGTAAAAGCCGAAAACTCCTAAAGTTCCATCTTCTTCTTCATTCTCTGCAAAAGCCGAAATCTCTAAGCCTAATCCCTCATCTTCACTTTGATTCAAAAGCCGAAACTATTTCCATTCTTTTTCTTCCTAGCCGAAATTTTCAAGTCTCTTCCTTGTTTTCTTTTCTTCTTCTCTTTTCCTGTCAGAAATCTAAACTCTTCACTCAAGTATTTTAAAATCCAAAGACACATCAGCCTTCTCTTGTTCATACTTTTTCCGAGATTTTCCTAAAAGCCAAAATCCCTAGATCTCATCTCTTGTGATTACCGAATTGCTTCTGTGGTGCCTACTTGTACCGAAATCTGAAGGGAACTTTAGTGGAGTCAATCGCATAGATCTCTAAGTTATAGATCGGTAGCACTCGAATCGTGTTACTTTCGAGATTTCAAGGTAAGAAGATCTATTAGTTTCAACGTGTAAATTCAGGATTTACTAACCCTTTGCCGAATATAGGAGGGGCCTTATTTTCACATCTTTCCGGCTTTTTGAGCAAAGTTGTAGATCGATCTAGCAAGGGTATCGACATTAATCTGGTGTTTAACTCTCCACACCATCTAGATCTGTTTGTTAAATATATGATTATAAGTCTTATATGTTCTGTTAAATGCCGAAATCCCGGCACAACATTTGAAACCCAAAGAGGGTAAAGCAAATCACCAAGTTAGTGATCCCTGCCGTTCTAAATGAATGTTCTGATTAAATGATATGAGTATGCCGATTTTCTATAATTGCATGGGTTGGGTTTGATGAAAGGAGGAAGTTATACGTTGTAGCGGTTTTTACCGTGATCTGTTGTAGTTGTTCTTTACCGTGATCTATTGTAGCGGCTTTTACTCTGATCTGTTGTAATGGCTACGGCCATGATCTGATGATGAGCAGCACGACTGCCATCAAGGTGTGTAGCGGTGTGGGTTGATTGTAGAAATCCCCAATGGTGTGAATGGCTGGTACGGGGGCGTGTAACAGATGGACACCTAGGATTTGGGTTGGGCTTTGCATACTATTTTTGTTATGTATATTAATTTTGATTATTTTGTTTTATGGGGCTAAAGCCCAAATCTAATGGTGCATGAGGGTTGCACACTGAATCTCGTGACTCACCCTTTTAATTTAACACTTTCAGGTGACACCTAGTGCATCAGACCGGGCTGGAGAGGAACGCGAGGTGGTATGCAAAAGAGAGCAATTGGATTCAGCTAAAAGGCTTTAGTCTGTTATTTTATATTTTGCAGATTTTAAGTATGGTTGTAATAAGGTCACGGCCACTAGATTATTATTTTTGATTGGGTTATGTTGGGTTTTTAAGTTTTATGTTTTCAATTAAGTTAAGACATGTATGAAATTTCCATTTTTATTTAAAAATCTATCAAGATAATTTATAACTTAATATTTTATACTTTAATGAATTCTTAAGCTTTCGAAATAAAGGTTTAAACCTAGTAATTGTTTTCCAAAATGCGACATGTTTTCTGAACTCCCTTAAGTGACATACCAGATCCGGTCGTAGCGTTTGGGTCGGGTTTGGGATGTTACAAATATACCCTGCCTAAGATTAGATCTAGCATAATTAAGCGGAGTTGATCGCACGCCTAGAGATAGGGTGATGAGATTTTGCCAGATTAGGGTGAAACCTAATATGGGAATCCATAGATCGATTTACTGCTATTCTAGGGGGTTATTATTTGAGAAAGAGATTTCCGTTAATTAACCTAGGGTTAGACGTTATTCGCCTTGAGAGAGGGTTTAATATACGTTAGGGAATCCTACGGATCAAACTAAGTGAATAAATCGTATGGTTCAGTGTTAGATAACAAGTGAAGTTTAGGTGGATTCTTCCTGAGGGTATCGTCGTGATCAATTGAGTTTTCGTTCAAGTTATTTCTCAGTTCGTTCTTTTTGTCTTCGCGTCTTTAGCTTAGTGGTCGTTAATTTAGATTAAAGAAACTTCACTTTATTTTAGGATAAATAATAAAAAGAAAGTTAGTATTAGTACTTTTAGTTCCTTTGGGTTCGACAATCCGGTCTTGCCTAAGCTATACTACTGTTCGATAGGTACACTTACCTTTAATCGTTGTCAGAGTTAGTTTCCAAGTTCGATCATTCTCTTTATAAATTTTAAAACTCTGATTTCAGCGATCAGGGTGATAATAATTTACAAGACATTGCTACAAAAAACTATTACACAAAGCTCTGGAACCTCCAAATTCCAAACAAAATCATAATACACCTATGGAAGGTTTCTAATAATTTTCTGCCTTTGCTAAGTAATCTAAAGTATCGAAGACTAAGGGAGGAGGCCTTGATCTGTAAGAAAGAAGACGAAACGGGGGACCATCTCTTTCGAGACTATGCTTTTATGAAACAAGTGCTTCAGGAGATAAGAATGGTACCCTCACACACAAACACAAATCAAGGACGGAAAAATTGGTTAGTGTATGCTTTCGGAAACTGTAATAGTTTGCAAAGCATAAACACAACCATTGCATTTTGGGCCATTTGGCATAATAGGAACAAGTTATATCATGAAGGTAAAAGAGAGAGTATGTGAAGTTGCCAGTTTCATTAAGGCATACATTGCCAAGTTAAAACAATTAGAGGAAATCTCAGTGCTCCGAAATAGTATTGAAGAAATACAATGGGAACCTCCAAAGGGAGATAAACTAAAAGTTAATTTTGATGCCTCTTTCTAACAGCAGACTCAAAATTTTGTTTTAGGATTGGTTATGGGCTCATGCATTTACCCGATTGAAAATTTCCAAGACCCAACAACAGAAGAAGCACATGCATGTTTACAAGTAGTTATCTTTGCGGAAGAAATGGGCTTTGGCAATGTTTGTATAGAAGGTGATGCACTCACAGTCCTGAAAAGAATTGAAAAATCGAAGATTGATAGATTAGTTATAGGCAACAATACTATCAAGATTACAGATAGAGCGACAGGTTTCGAATTTTTACCTCTCGATATGTCCTACAAGCGGCAAATATAGCAACACAAGGAATGGCAGCTTGGGGATGATGGTGTGAAAGGTCAATCTACAGGGTAGAAGACGTGTAACACCCCAAACCCAGCCTAGACGTTATGGCTGAATCTGACGATATCACATGGAATGGGATTTGAAAGCGAATTTATCAAGTTAAAACCGTTTTCGTTTATTATCTTCTATTAATCTCTCGTTAATTTCAAAATCATTTTCCCGTTAACTTCAAAATCATTTTCTCATTAATTTGGGTCGTTTGAAATCAAGTTGTGTAACGGAAGCGTTTAAAACCATGTTATTTAAAGAAAATCGTTCGCGTTTATGAAAATGATGTTTTTAACTAAACTGAGTTTTTGTTGAGTTTTGTAGTTTAAAAGTTCATGAAAATAGTTGAAATCCAAAACAAAAGCAACCAATCCAAAGTCCCAAATTACATCAAAAACACCATAGAAAACAAATAGAAAGTAAAACCGTAAATGAAATTAAAACCGTTCAGTCGACATATGGTCACCATGAGTCCTCTACCGCATCGATCCGTCTAAGTCAGGGGATTACCTGTACAGATAAAATAGAAAGGGGTGAATTTACGTAAACTTAGTTTGTAATCCCCACAGAAGACATGCATACAGTCAGACTACAGTTATCAGTCAAATACAGTCTGGGGCCTAAGCCCATTACAGATTCAGATTCAGTTTAGACCTTAGCCCATTCAGATATAGTCTCAAATATAAATTAGGGCCTTAGCCCATCTCAGATACAATATGCATACAGCAACAGAAATCAGTATCCTACCCACCAGCCTCTACACACCATCTCCGACCATCCCTACACACCATGTGGGGTTTAAAACACCCACCCAGCCCTACACACCAAGTCGTACCGAATGCGGCACATATCAGTAATATTGCAGCTAAGCTACCAGATAATAGGCATGAAAGCCTTCCAGTACACTTCCTTCAGTAATCAATCACCCCACCCCAATGCAAATGCAACTAAACATGCTCAATGTAGACATACATAAATACATGCTTACATGCTAAAATCCAGTTAATCAGTTAAAATCCAGTTATCAGTCATACATATGGATTAGTAAACATGCATAAATCTAACATGCTCAACACATACATTATATATTTAGATCACACAATTTAGGGTCTAAGTAGCACTTACCGACCCTACAGTAGGTTCACAGTCAACTTGGGCGGCCTGTGCAACCTTAGGAAACATTTTAGCTAAATGGGCCCACACGCCCTTGTGGTTTACCCATGTGGACCCACATGCCCGTGTAGCCCACACGCCCAGATTGGCCTTGCCCGTGTGGATCACACGGCCTGGCCCAGATATCACACGCCCGTGTGACCTGTCTGTGTGGGCCCACATGCCCGTGTGGCCCACATGCCCAGTTCGTTTTAGCCAGTGTCGCCCAAACGTCTACACCCCGGCCATCGCACGGTCGTGCCTTGAGCACAGTAGGCCTTCACTAATTACACGATCGTATTATCGCACACAGCTTGCCATACGGGTGACCACACGCCTTTTTACCGTCGACAGTTTACAATTTCAGCTTTCGTCGAATCCCATTTTCTGAGTTTTAAGTACATACCTGTTACAGAAACGATGCAACAGCAACCCCGAGCTCTCCAAAACCTATGAACAGCAATCCAAAGGCCATTTAGCAAACGATTTGTGAACCAATACTTAAACCCAAAATTACACGAGTGACTTACTAAAGAAACGAACAATCCCTAGCGCAGTTTAGGCTACTCGAACGCACTTTACTACTCAACACGTTCTCCTAATCCACAAACATGTAGAAAAGTTCCTTAACTTATATACAAAACACCAACACAACAATTAAACTTAACTAACGAGTTTAAAACCAAGTTTCAGAACTGGAAATCCCACTTACCAGGGTAATGAAACACCAAGATAACGAGACAAAAAGGACTACGATACGAAAATCAGAATCAATGGAGGAATGGGAAAAAAAAGAAAAGAAGAAAAGCGCAGGGAGAGGGGGAGAAGCGTCAGTCTTTTTCAGGAGAAGTTTTTGGGAAACAGATTTACCCAAATCCCACTACCTCACAATCATAACCACCCACTACTCAGAATTCTACTACAACTGGAACTCTATCACAAAGCCGAGCAAAAATAACACCCACGCTCGCGCAGGGATTCGAACACAAGTCCTTCAGCACTCTAACACTCAACTTAACCACCAGACTAGCAGGCCCATTCTAATATGATTCCACCAATAATTAAATATAAGCCCACTCCCCAAACACAAGGCCTAGATCAGAAAAATATCAAAATTTGTCAAAGGTAAGGCTTGAACTTGGGACCTCCCACACATACCCAGAACACTTAACCACTAAAGTAGATACACATTTGTGTCACATTTTCACAAAAGTCGAAATAAGAATTTTAGGGCGTTACAAGACATTCCACTAGACGTTGAAACCATCGTCACAAAAGAGCAACGATGGTAAAAGAAGATTTTTTTTTTTCATTCTGAGTCCGGAGTGTTTGTTTTCATTTTTGAAAACTCTGAGGAGCTTAGAAATCTATGGAGTTGGGACAAAATGAGAGACATTTGTGAAGCGGGTGAAGGTTTTCAACTCCCGTAGAGGAATTCCTTCGGTGCATCGGAAGCGGATGATTTTGCAGGGAAGATTGAAGGACTTGGGTTTTTTGTTTGCTTTTTGTTTAGAAGTTTTTTGTTAGGTTTTTCATTTTAGTGCTTTAAGTTTTTCAGTCTTTTTAGGGATACCCAATGCACCACCCATTAGCAGCAATAGGCTTCTGCCAGCTAGCTAGTGGGCTGAAACGTTATAGGGTTTAGGATTATGTTCCATCCTTTAATATTCTATTTTAATACATCGGTTGATTTTATTTCAAAAAAGAAATTTAAGTAAATTCCTTCCCATATATATATTATGAATACATTAAAGTTAGTTTCTAAAGGGAAAGGGTTAATATACCGTTTGGTATGTAGGGTTTTTTGTTTAAGTTTAATACATGAGTTTTACTTTAATGTTCAATTTGGTACCCATACCAAACAAATGTGCCTAATGAATACTTGGCACGTATGTTCTAGTAAAAAAATATAATTACCCACAAAACGATCTAATAAAGCCGTCACTCTGGATTACTTGAAAATGATGACTCAAGTATGTAATTACCACCCCAGATTGCCCAGCAATGATGGTTTTCAAATAATAACCTGACCCTATGGTATGCCAAGTAACTCGGTCTGACAGCTAATAGGGTAACCAAATTTCAATTTCAATATACAACCTAATTCATGTTTATTCATTCTAATTTTCATCATCAATTTACCAATTCAATACATAACTTATATATATCAACCGAATTTCACATTTCAAGTAAGTCATAAAATTTTCTATTCTATTTAATTTAGTCATTGCTTCGATATTCAATTCAAATCATATCAATTCAGCTCTAACAATCTTCAAGAACTCACATCTAATTCCATATAATGCAGAATGACATAAATATGTAACAATTAAATGGTTCCCAAATCATAGAATTACAAACCAAAAATTTTGATCTACTCATTGATAGCTTTGGATTTTCCTTTTCCTCTCGACGAATCTAGGTCGGCGTTAGTTATGCATTAACATGAACACATAACACTATCAATAAACAACCAATTCACAATCGACTATCAATTTATGCAAATTTTCCAATTCATTCAATTTAGTCCCTAAAATCAAGACTACCATAACTTTCAATTTAAAACTCCAAATTGAAATTTGATTTCACTATGGTCCATTAGAGACCTCCTATTTCTTATTTATATAGTCAATTTTACATTTAATCCAGTTTAGTCCATATAATCTTGTTTTTGTGAGTAATTTTAGGGTTGGTTTTGTTGTTGTCCCCTCTAGTTTGGTGGATGCTCGATTCTTTTGTCAATTTATGCTCGCCACTTTGGACCATCCAAGGTTGATTTCCTTATTGTATTAAGTGCTTGCAATCATCCTGATATGTTGTGCTTGAGTTGTGACAGAGCCGATTGTCAACGTGCCATAATGTTCTATTGATGTTGATGCTGAAGCTTTTGTTATGTTGATGGAGCTTGTCCTTTAGCGCGTATAATGGGTGTTTGTTACTTTTTTCCCCTGAATTGTATGGTTTTATTCATTGAATGAATTAATAAATTTATATTTAAAAAAAGAAATAATTTATAATAAATAATTAAATGTATTATTTAAAACTAATTAATAATAACACATGAAATATGTATGTTATTAAAATGAAAAAAAAAAACAGATTAAATTGTTTATCATAGTGTTGTCACTTGTCATCAATCTTGAGTCAATATCGAGTTAACTTGTGACATCAACTTAGCTAAATATATTATTAATATATAGAATGATGGAGGTAATAAAGTGTGCACAAAAAAATTAAAATGTATAAAAATATCAAAATAAAACTTTGGTTGAATAGTAAATATAAATTTTATTAATGTAATTAGCAGGAGTTCAAATCTGATCATATACATATTTTTATTGGTTTTTTTAAAGTGAAAAGATTAAAATATCCTTGAATAATATTGTTTAGTTTAATTACGAAAAGACATTTCCTTAACTTTTTAATCGAGTTGGTAACCCGATTGAAGGTGACACTAACTCAATCAAGAACTTAAATAATAGTATAGATAAATATTAATATAAAATATAAATTTTTGTTATAAAATAAAAGGATAGAAAGTAAAGAACAAAGAAAATGAGAAAGCAAAGAGGGAGTGTATTTTATTTATCAATCGGAATATTTACAAAGTTTCTCCAAAGTTTTTATTTATATACATAAGAAGTATAAATGAAGTACAGATCTATTTCTAATGACTATAAGAATTTAAAGTACATCAAAACTTATCTTGATCTTGATGGATATCCACTTAATAAGATATTCATAACTCTCCTCCTTGGATGTCTATTGGTAGATAATGTGCCTCGTTAAAACCTTATTAAGATAAAAATCTCGTGGGAAAAAATTCTAATGAAGGAAAAATAGTACACATATCTAAAATACGCATATTATGCTGCCCCGTTAAAAACCTTACCAGGAAAACCCAATGAGACAAAACCTCGGTTAAGGGAAAAAGAGTACAACGCGTATTTACTCCCCCTCATAAAAACATCATATACTTTCTCATATTCTACACATTCAATCTTGAATACTAGTTTTTCAAATGACTATTTGAATGTATTTGCTAAGCATTTATATCACCATTCTTTTGAAAGTCATGAGTAGGGGAAATTTTGGGGAAATATATAATCATAACAAACTTTAATCATGATTCTTCTATAAAAAACAAATAGGTATTTTGGATCATTTTATAATCCTCTTTCAACTACTATTCACTAAGTCAAATTTACCACATATGTTCAAATTATTTCAATTCATATAAATGAAAAATTTCCCGAGAATTTCAATATGCTTCTAGCATCCTAAATCCTTCAAGGATTTTAATATAAACTTTTCTATATAGTGGTTCATAAAAAGGTTGTAACAACAACCATTAGACGCAAGTTAAATCTTTTATGAATTGTCAAAATAATATATCTAAAGATTATTGTATCCACCACAAAAGAATATTATACCTTTTCATAAGCAATGCTAGGACTTAGCGAAAAACTTCATATTTTAATTCTGCTTTTCCAAAACTACTTCATTTGCACCCCCACTGGCTTTATACCTTTTGATATTTGGACTACTGGTCCAAAAACTCCACAAATTTAACTGTACTTGAGTTGCGTCTTTCTATTTTGATGTATTTATTCTATATCTATATTTCTCAATAGATTTATTCAAAATCCTCATTTTGTTTCATTATTTCAATAATAACATGCATGCAAAACCATTGTCAACCACTTTTATTATTTGGTTCCACATTTTCTCAAATTGACATAACTTACCGACATCTCTTATTATTTTAATCTTCAATTTCAGGTACCTGATTTATTAGTTATGTCTTAGGCCTCTTTCGGAGCACTCGTCTCCACTATTTGACCATCTAGAAGAATTTTTGTAACAACCCAAACCCGGCCCAAACTTTAAGGCCGAATCTAGCTTGTTACAGTAGAAAACATTTTTGAGAAGTTTGTTTTTCTAAATCAATTTAAGTTGTTGAAAACCTTTTGTTTGAATGTCTTGTAAAAACTTTATTTAGTGTTTATTAGAAAATTTATTTAAGCCAAGTTAATATAAAATTCCAAATGTGCCCGATGGCACGTTAAAAACAATTTTCGTTTTAACTTGGAAAACATGTGATTTAAATTAAATAATAATAGCATAGCTTAAAACAAGTATCCAACATATGAAAAATAGCAAAAAAAAGTGTCAGGAGGCCTTATTACATTCGAAATAAAATTTAAATCAACAATCCAAAAATAAATAAACTGAAATTCAAAGTCTATTAAAATTTAAATCCCACTGCATGGCCACCTCGAGTCAACCCGGCTCCACATCCGCGATCTACGTGTCACCTGAAAATATAAAGGAGAAGGTGAGTCACCAAGACTCAGTATGTAACCCTTCCCCCATATTTAAACAATTTCATACACAGCATATAATCAATCATCATGTACTAAGTCATGCACCCGACCTAGCCAACCAAACGCCTTTGTCTACCCCGTGTGGTACCAAACCACTGGTGGTGCCAAACCACTGGTGACATATAGTCACAGATGTGATGCCAAATCACTGGAGGTGCCAAACCTCTGGTGTCCGTAGACACAATCGATTGATGGGGCCAACCCATCGTGTGATGCCAAATCACTGGCGTCAATCCCTTATGATAATCTGTGGGGCCAACCCACTGTGGTGCTAAGCCACTGGGACGAGACGCGATGAGGTACCAAACCTCTGGAGGTACCAAACCTCTGGTGACCGTAGTCACAGTGTGTTACCAAAACACTGGTGCCCGTCGACACGAATATACTGCCCCCTCCACTCATTTAACCCACAATAGTCAAATAGTCATGAACAGATCTCATACATTTATCACATGTATCATATAAGCCATGCTTCCCAAAAGCATCTTAAAATATTTCATAGTCAACAAGGACTTACCTGGTTCTTTGCTTATACCATTCATGGTATTAATCCCGAATCTACACAGATCCGGTTAGCACACACAACAGTTTAGTACATTTAATTAATCATAAGTGTGTATGTACACACCTGTCACCAACGAGGAGTCTAAATCCCGAAAAGAGATGTCGGCCACCTAGATCTACTGGTCCCTATGTTCGGCCACAATAGTGTTAGTGATATGGGCCATTCGGCCAAACCAAATAATTTAAAGGGGTCATACTTTGTACCCGATCCTTACCTAACCGCTTGAATTCTAGCTTCGGCACCCAAATCGCGATTCTGATTCACCACAACAATTGATCAATTAACACTATCAATAACCATGGCCTTTGGCTTTCAAACACTAACATAAGCCTTACCTATACTTACCAAATCGGTTGACAGAAGACTTTGAACCAATTGCTTCAAGATCCCAAAATACCTGGACAGAATCGGTTTAAAATAGGGAGTTAATATCCTAGCCACAAGTGCCGAAATTAGTTCCTATTCCCTTAAAAAGAAATCGGCAAGAACAAGGGATCAAAATAAGGCATTCGGCTTTTGCCCCTTACCCCCCATATGAACCGATTGTAAGAAAACTTGAGGAGATTACCTTAATTAAGCTATTCGGCCAAAACCACCCAACTGAGGAGAAGGGATTCGTCTTTCAGTAACCAAGAGAAAGTGCAAACAGAAGTTTCGGCTAAGTGTTTTTGAGAGGAAGAAGAAAGAAATAGGTGGGGAATTTTGGTATAGGAGATTCTGCCAAGGTCTAAGGAGAATGGAGAAAAATAACAGAAACAAAGAAGGAAAAGTTGGGGATTTTGCTAAAATGAAAACAAGGTAGTAGGTTGGGGCTTTTATAAACATTCGGCACCCCCCTAGTGGCCTTGCCGTCCACTTCTCCATGAAGTGTTTAAATTTCGGCAACCACCTACACCCTCTCTTGGCCACTCATTTGATTTAATTCAACTTAGTTTGAATTAATCCCCCTTTAATCAAATAATAATCCAACCAATATCCTCTTTATCTTCTATTATCCTTAGGATAAAAATCCCAAAAAAAACTCATATTATCTACGTAAATAATAAATAATAAAAAGAGTTTAAAGAGAGGAAGTCTCTCCCCCCTTGTGCCGTCCACTTAAAGAGCAAAAAGAGGGGATTCTTATAACTCGAACCAAGGTTCTCCCTTCCCCTTGCTGGCGTCACATGCTAGCTCTTAAGTGACCTCACTTTTGCCACTTTACCAAGGGCTTTTTAATGTCCAAATTCCCTCATTTATTCTTATAACACCCTCCTGCTAAGGCTCCCTGCCTTTAAAGTTCAAGATGAAATTTTTCTACCAAACCGAGCCTACTCAAGACCATTAATTAACCTTTATTATTCCATAAATAATATCACAGTGGTTCAAACATAAGAAAAATAATTTAATTCCAAATAGCCCCATTTTTGGGATGTTACAATTTTCATCTTTGAAATCGATCAATCTGTTATTTATTCTAACTGATTGTCCTACTGGGACTTTGATTTAAATTAAAATATTAGATGGTATATAACACTTGGTTATTCTCATTAAGTTTGTAAATACATCTGACAGTTAACTTGTAATGAGTTATCATTGCTGAACTTCTGGTTCAAATTACTCTCCCCCTAACTCATTACAAGTTGTTGTTTCTCTCCCCTTAATATTGGGAAAACTATCGAATCAAAATGGTAATCACAAATCATGTCATAATTGAATCTCCAATACATACAAAGAGACTTGTAATTAATATATATTCCCAACTTTCTTTAAGGATTTACTCGTCTTTGTGCGTTGTGGTGGAGCAATTGAAACATATACACACATACAAAAATTCAAAAATAAGAAATATTTAGCTCTTAATCAAAAACCAGTCATAATGGGGAGTATTTATAACTTATTGGTTTGATACTACAACACGCAAAATAACATAATCTCATGTTGAAATAGGAAGTTTATTTCTCATAAGTAATGGTTTATGTAACACCCCAAACCCTGCTTAGAAGTTTAGACCGAGTCCCGAGTGTCACATTGATCACCGAAGTGATCGTAGGTAAATTTTCTTTTTACACGTGATTTACAACGACGGATCAAAACATTTAATCATTTAAAATATGGACAGTTAAAATACGTTAAGTTTAGTATATAATAAGCGAAATTAAAATAATTTAAAACTTATCTCAAAATATGTACCACGGTATTATAAAACCTTACATTTCTAAAACTCTGAATGATAAAATAGAAACTGAACATATAACATTTACTAAGTTTTCTCTGAGACTGTCTGAGACCTCCGTATACCGAGCCCAGTGTTAGAATTCAAAAGAGTACCTGAAAAGGAAACACTAAAAGGGGGTGAGCTACTCGAGCTCAGTGTGAGTTCGAAACAAAACAAGGGACAGAATTAGGGTATTAACATCAGAAACGCAATAGAATTTCAGACACACACAAAATCAGAAATCACACTGGAACTGGTGTCCAAATAAAGCTTAGTAATCAGAGCACATTAGGTCACACAAAAGTGTCAGCACAAATGCTAATCAGACAAACAGATCACAGGCAACTAGTCTTTTAGTCAGAACCCACAGACAGATATGGATGTATGCAGTCTAAAAAAAAACCCACCCATCCAGCCAACACACCTCTCTGTCCCCCGATCACACCCCAAAAGAGCTATTAAAAATCATCCAACCAAACACACCAATTAAGACCGAGTAGGCCCATCCAACCCTACACACCATATAGAGTCATCCCGGGTTGCCCGAAAATAATAACTTATCAGAATGTAGTTGAACTTCCAGATCAGATAAATATATGCAGCAAGGCTGACGTATGTGTTATATAATGCAGTGCAGAAATCCGCAGTATAGACAAATTGCAGTTTGAACTGCCAGATCAGATATATATACATAGCATAGCTAATGTACATGCGATACACTGCAATGTGGTAAACCGCTATAACGGTAAATTTGCAGTTAAACTGCCAAATCAGATAAGGGTATGTAGCATAGCTAACGTACATACGGTACAGTGCGATGCAAAAAATTGCTATACCAATAAATTACAGCTTAACTACCAAATCAGATCAAAATCAGTCTCCATTCTCTTTACAATCCTATCCCAAAATATTTTATGCAGATGTATGTATGCATACAAACTCACAGAACAGAGACACAATACCAGACAATCAGACAGAACAACTGTTCACACACACCTAACTGAACAAATTCAGATTCAAATGTAATACCCCTTAACCTTAAATCATCGTCGGAACAGGGTTATGAGGCATTACCGGACATATCAGACAATTTACAAATAATTCTTAAATAAATAATTATCATATTATAATATAATCATAAATTCATATAAATTATTGCTAATTGACTTCATTCATTTTTATATAAATTTATGATTATATTATAATATGATAGTTATTTGTTTAAGAATATTTGTAAATTGTTCGATATGTCCGGTAATGCCTCGTAACCCTGTTTCGACGACAGTTTAGGGTTAAGGGGTATTGTATTTATTGGTATCAGAGCTATCAGGTTTAGCCGATTCTCGGGCTAAATTGGGCTCGAAAGTGAGTTTAGAAGTACATGCCACTGTTGAGTCAAAATTGAGTCAGGATTTTGGATGCTGGCATATTTGTTTGTTTTTTTTATAGATTAAAGATGTCAGATGAAAGAATAAACAATACTAATGAAGAAATGTATACCGGAGATGAAGAATCTTACGGGTTAGGTGAAACTGAATCGGTAACACCTAGTATTAACCCGATAAGAAACCAACCTCCTAGAGTGGAAAGAAGAAATGATAGAGATTATTTTGATATATTAAGAGTTACTGCCAATGCTTTGTAAAGAGTGGAGAGGACTGTTCCTGCTATGACTTCTGCACCAACTCAAAGATGGGCGCCGATAAAAAAGTTAAGGAAATATGGTGCCACCGAATTTTTGGGTCTGAATGGAGTTGATCCATCCATTGTAAAGAATTGGATGGAATCAACTAAACGAGTTCTACAGCAATTAGAATGTACCCCCCGAGAGTGCTTGATCTATGTTGTTTCTCTGTTGCAAAACGAAGCTTATCTGTGGTTGGAATCTGTAATACGACATCTGCCTACAAAACAAGTGACATCGGACTTATTTCAGAAAGAATTTCAGAAGAAATGTGTTGGGGAGATGTATATTGAAGACAAGAGGCAAGAATTTCTAATGCTAAAACAAGGTAATTTGACAGTTGTAGACTATGGACGTGAATTTTCTAGACTCAGCCAATATGCTTTCGAGTTCATATCGATAGAGGCTGATAGTTGTAAAATGTTTCTTTGGGGTTTGAGAGATGAGATCAGGGTACAGTTGGTGTCACACCGAATTACAGAATTTGTAGATTTGGTAGAGAGAGAAAAGATGGCGGAGCATGTTTTGGGTTTGGATAAAAAGCCCGAGATAGCTAGATCGACCGAAAAATGAGTTGGCACTATTAGTTCAAATCCTTTATCGAAAAGATCTCGAGAATCTAGAAGTGGTTAGAGGCTGAGTTTTAGATCTGATCGAGGAGACAGAAGCCTAGAAAAATAGACGACGGTATCTACTGGTAGTGTACGAAGTCCACCTCGAGAAGTGGAGATTCTAGAATATGGACATTGTGGAAAGAGACATTTGGGTGAATGCTGAAAAGTGACCGAAGGTTGTTTCCATTGTAGGTTGACAGAGCATTTTGTTAAAGACTGTCTGAAGAAGAAAAATGATACTCTCGTCGCATCATAGAGATCAGTATCTATTGCTTGAGGTAGAGGTTCAGGCAGAGGTAGTTCTGTATCTAGAGGTGGAGGTGTTCATAAGGGCAGTGCATAGTTACCCAGCAATTGGAGGCTAGAGCGCCAGCCAGGGCCTATGTAGTTTGGACTCGAGAAGAAGGTGATGCCCACGATGTGGTGACAGTATTCAAACAGATGATGGAGACAGAATTGAAGTGAATGGCATCTGTACCAGTGGTTTGGCACGTATTGTTTCGGCGATGAAAGCTAATAATTCATTCAGCAAGATTGTTCAGCATATTTGGCATATGTTATTAATTCTGATTCAGTTGGAAGTCAGTGTGGTTAGATCAGGATCGTATGTGAGTTTCTAGACATATTCTCTGAAGAACTACCACGCTTACTGTAACATCCTGAAATTTTAGTATTATTTGTGTTGGCTCGGGTATGAATTTTGTGTGTTAGCATAGTCTTGTGAAGGCTTGATTTTATTTAGGAAGCTAGAATAAATTCTAGTATAGTTTATTTAATGAAGTGGATTAGGTGAGCTTGACACTTAAGTTAATTTATGTGTTAAATTAAAGCATAAGAGGAGTAAGTGGCAAGGTGGTTAAGGAGCTTGAAAGGTTGCTTGAGGTTAGAGGTTCGAGTAGCATGATTAACATTTTGGAGATATTACTTTTATCATAGCTTTAATGGACGGTCAAACCTTATTTATGATAGGTTGGACTCTTAACTTTTGGTAAGTTGAATATGGGTTTATGGAAAGCTTGAAATTGGGGATAAGAATCTTAAGGATATGGTATGATGAGGGGACAAAAGGCATGGAATATGGAGGATGTTTTGGAAAGTATTCCTAGGCTTTAGTGCATGTATGTGGACGACATGGGTGTCTACGGGGGTGGCCGAATGTTGTTAGGTGGCTTGGGGGGGATAGTTGGTCAACCTTTGCTTTTTGTGCATCTTTTGTATTGTTTTCTTTCTCTCCAAAAAACTCCCCTCCTTGGTCGAATGTGTGCTATGCTTTTAGTGCAAAATTCCTTTTGGTTTTAGCCTTATTTTGTTTGAACCAAATTCTACTTTTTCTTTCTTTCATTTATCCTTTTGAAACCGAAACAACATTTGATTTTTGGGCATTTTGTGCACATTTCTTTTAGGCAAAATAGGTGTTGGCCGAACCTCATTTCTCCCATCTCTCTCTTTTCTTCATTTGACTTTTGTTCAACCACATTTTCTTTCTCTCTCTCTTTTGGCCGAACCATTCTCTTCTTCAAACTCTCTCTTTTCTTTCTTCCATTGTTGATTAAACCGAATTCTCTCTCATTTCAATTCTCTTTTCTACTCACATATTTTTCTTCTTCCATAACCATATAGCCGAAACTCTCATATTCTTTTGATTTATTTTTGGCCGAATATTCAAGGGTAGGACTTCATTTGATTTCTTCGATCGGTTTTGGTTAATAAGTAAGTATTCTTGGCCGTTTTTCCTTCTTTTCTTTTCTCCTCTCTATGTTATTTTCTTGTGGTCAAGGGCCGAATCTTTGGGCATTGGTTTGCAAGGTTCTAACCATTTTTAGGATTCGATTATTCAATTAGGCTCATTGGGATTTCGGAAGCATTTGATTTAAGCACTATCTCTAGCAATCAAAGGTTGGTAAGTCAAGGGGTAAGGATTCTTGTCGATTCATCATTCTTTTGAAAAGACTAAAGTTTTTGGGATTAAAGTGTTGTGGTTTGGCCGAATGGCCTTTGTTAATAATTTTAGTATTGGTCGATTGTAGGACAAAGTGATCTAGTGCGATAGATCGGATCTTTGGAAGATAGTTCTTGCGTTGGTGAAAGGTGTGTACCTTACACACTTTATAACTTGGTTTATATATGTAAGTATATGTGTGTTATTACTAATCATATTATCAAAGTAGGAAAAAGATGAGATCTTGATATGATACCGTGATGGTATGAATGAGGATACAGGTAAGTCCGTTTCGATTTGTTGTCATTATATGAGGATTGAAATCATGATCTAATATTTATGATATTTTGTTATGTGATTCATATCAAAGTATATTGACATGATTTGTTTATCTATTGCATTGGTATGGGCAACATGAGAGGAGGGGGAAGATTGATATCGTGACTTCGGTCACCAGTGATTTGGTATCACATTTGTGTCTTCGGACACCAGAGATTTGGTATCTCCAGTGATTTGGTATCACATTCGTGTCTTCGGACACCAGAGGTTTGGCACCTCATAGCGTCTCGTCCCTGTGGTTAACACCACCGTGGGTTGGCCCCACTTTTGTGATATGGGATCGATGCCAGTGATTTGGTATCACACGTGGGTTGGCCCCACAACTTGATGATTTGTGACTTCGGTCACCAGTGGTTTGGCACCACCAGTGGTTTGGCACCACCAGTGATTTGGTATCACATTCGTGTCTTCAGACACCAGAGGTTTGGCACCTCATAGCGTCTCGTCCCTGTGGTTAACACCACCGTGGGTTGGCCCCACTTTTGAGATATGGGACCGTCGCCAGTGATTTGGTATCACACGTGGGTTGGCCCCGCAGATGGATTATTCGTGACTACGGTCACCAGTGATTTGGTATCACAATTGTGTCTTTGGACACCAGTGGTTTGGCACCACCAGTGGTTTGGTACCACACGGGGTAGAAAAGGAGTTATGGATGGTTAGGTTGGGTGTATTATACATATATGTTGCTTTGTTATAATTTGTGTAAGTATGTGGTATTTACCCAGGAGAGGGAATATGCACTGAATCTTGGTGACTCACTTTCTCTCTTATCTTTTCAGGTGATTCGTGAGATCGCGGATGAGGAGCCGGATGTACTCGAGGAGGCCATGCAATAAAATTTGGTTTTTCATGAACTTCCATTTGGGTACTTTATTTTAATTTGGTTTTCATATTTTTATGGATTTGTAATAAGGCCTGTTTAATTATATTTTGGTTATTTATATGTTTGGATTTGTTTTAAATTTGGCTTACAAATTACATGTTTAATAAAAACAATTTGAGCACAAAGTTTTCTAAATTACAAAATGCGTTGGTTTTTAAAACGTTACCATCGGGTAACATAAATCATTTGATAATTTTAACATCTTAAGTATTTTCGATAACTCTTATTATTTTCAAAACTTAATTTTTTCCAAATTTCTTTTAGATACAGTTTTCAACTTAATCACTTGGTTTTCTTAAAAACATTAAAAAGTTTTCTAATCTATGGAATTGAAATTATGTTTACAAAGAGTTTTTCACAAAATTTTAATCGTTAACTCATTTTTCTTCAAAACGTTTTCCTTCGTGGCATGCCAGATTCGGTCATGGCGTATTGACCGGGTTTGGGGTGTTACAAATTGGTATCAGAGCTAAGTTCAAAAGCTCGACTATGGGCCTGAGGCCCAAAATGATTTAAAGTATGGTTTTAAAATGTTTTTGTTGAAAATTTTATGGTTAGAAAGGCATGGCCCGAGTCTCCGGCATCAATCCGCCCTAGTAAGTACATCAAAACTGTTGATTTTGATAATATGATTATAGTGATGTTGATATGACTATATAGGTTTGGTGTACTCGCGAAACAACCTCTTATTAAAACTTTTCATAAAACTGTGCTTTAAAGAAAGTGGAATATTGATTAATTCATAAAACTTTTAAATTAGATAAGTCGAGACTTTAGACATGAGTACTCGAGGTCGAGGTCGTGTTATGCGTGGACGTGGTCGAGGTAGGATGGCTGTGTCTGAGCCAGTGAGGTCTGGTCAAGGATCCGAGAATGAGGTACCACCAGTTCCACCACCAGCGGTTGGAGTTGAGCATCAGGATCAAACGGGTGATGATGCAGTGTCTCAGGCGATGCTACGAGTTCTTGAGAGGGTAGCTGGAGTAGGTGGAGGTGCGAGAGCTCGGAAGTCTGTACCCGAGCGACTCCGAGCCAACGGAGCCGAGGTATTTCGAGGTGTTTCGGGTGTAGCTCCCAGTTCGGCTGAATATTGGTTAGAGGCGACGGAGGAATCATGGATGATCTGGATCTGAATGTCGAGGAAAAGCTAAAAGGGATAGTGTCGCTTCTTCATGATGAGTCATATCAATGGTGGCTCACGGTTCGGAATGGTGCTGCGGCGGAGGATCTCACTTGGGATTACTTTAAGGCAGCGTATCAGAAGAAGTATATTGGGTCTAGTTACGTTGATGCGCAGCGTAAGGCATTTCTGAGTTTGGTCCAAGGAAGTAAGTCCGTATCAGAGTATGAGGCTGAGTTCTTAAGATTGAACCGGTATGCTGGAGGTATTGTGGCTTCGGAGCATGAGCGATGTGTCCGATTCGAGGATGGTTTGAGAGATGAGATGAGATTGCTGATTGCTCCACATCAGGAGCGAGAGTTTGCTGCGTTGGTAGAAAAGTCTAAGATTGCTAAAGGGATCAAGGAATCTGGAAGGCAGAGTTACGACCGGAATAAGCATAAGAGAGGTTATGGATCATCTGGGTCAGCCGGTAATGTTCAGATGAGGGCTAGGCAAAATGGGCCGAATCAATTTGGAAGGCCTGTTACTGCTAATCAGAGACCAGCACAGTGTAACCGATGTGGGAAATTTCATTGGGGAAAATGTTAGACCGGAGGAAAAGGATGTTTCGAGTGTGGCTCGCTGGATCATCGTGTGAGAGATTGTCCACGTAAGTAAGCCAGGAATCAGTCTGAAGGTCAAGGTCGTGCTCAGTTCAGAAAGGAGGGACCAGTACCGCAGAGAGGTCGTGGTAATGGTAGAGGAGGTAATGGCTCTGGTCGAAGCCGCGGAGCATCTGGCAGAGGTGTAAGCAACACTGAGGCAAGGCAGCCTGGTTTGGTGTATGCTACGAGACGACAAAAGGAGGGAGACGTACTGGATGTCATAACCGGTACGTTCTTAATCTTTGGTGTTCCATATACTGCTCTGATAGATGTGGGTTCGACGCACTCGTATGTTGCTAGTAGTATTGTAGAGACCATGAGTTTGGATTCTGAGACTGCTTCTAGGAGGATGACAGTACTTAGTCCTCTAGGTCACTCTGTAGAAGTAGATAAGCTGTTTAAAGACGTACCCCTAGAACTCCAAGGGGTAGTGTTCGTAGCTGATCTGATGGAACTGCCGTTTGAGGAGTTCGATCTGATTCTTGGGATGGACTGGTTGGTCAAGTACCAAGCAAGTTTGGATTCCGCTGCTAAGCGCATGGTTTTGAAGACAGCTGATGGCGAAGAGGTGGTCATGATAGGTAATAGGAGAGATTATCTATCCAACGTGGTATCTGCATTGAAAGCTGTGAGGATGGTTAGGAAGGGCTGTGAGGCGTTTGTAGTCCATGTGTGTGTTTTGGAAGCTAAGGAGTCTTCTGTGGGGAATGTTCGAACGGTAAAGGAATATGCTGACGTATTTCCTGAAGAACTTCCGGGACTGCCTCCGGATCGTGAAGTCGAATTCGGTATAAATCTGTTACCCGGAACGGCGCCAGTGTCTATAGCTCCGTATAGGATGGCACCGAAGGAATTGATGGAATTGAAGGCTCAGATTCAGGAGTTGTTGGATCGAGGTTTCATTCGACCAAGTGTTTCGCCATGGGGAGCGCCGGTACTTTTTGTCAAGAAGAAGGATGGAACGATGCGGATGTGTATTGACTACCACCAGTTGAATAAGCTGACGATCAAAAACAAATATCCTTTGCCAAGGATAGATGACTTGTTTGATCAGCTTAAAGGGGCTGCGGTTTTCTCCAAGATTGATTTAAGGTCTGGATATCATCAGCTAAAGGTGAAAGAGGCTGATATCCATAAGACGGCATTTCGTACTCGGTATGGGCACTACGAGTTTCTGGTGATGCCGTTTGGGTTGACTAACGCGCCGGCTGCATTCATGGACATGATGAATTGGGTTTTCCAGCAGTTTTTGGATCAGTTTGTTGTGGTATTTATAGACGATATTTTGGTATACTCGAAGTCAGAGGAGGAGCATGATGCGCATTTGCGAGTAGTGTTGTAGATTTTGAGGGAAAAACAGCTTTTTGCTAAGTTTAGTAAGTGCGAGTTCTGGCTTAGGGAGGTGACTTTCTTGGGTCACGTTGTATCAGCCGAGGGGATTAGAGTGGATCCTCGGAAGATTGAGGCAGTGTTGGATTGGAAGCCGCCTAAGTCTGTGGCTGAGATTCGGAGTTTTCTAGGGCTGGCGGGGTATTACCGAAGGTTTGTAGAGGGATTTTCTTTGATCGCCGCACCGATGACCAAGTTGTTGAGGAAAGGAGTTCCATTTGTGTGGACCGAGAAGCAGCAAGAAAGTTTCGACAAGTTGAAGAAGATTCTGACTGAAGCTCCGGTTTTGATTCAACCTGAGGCAGGCAAGGAATTCACGGTTTATTGTGATGCATCACATACTGGTTTGGGATGTGTACTGATGCAGGAAGGGAAGGTAGTGGCTTATGCATCTTGGCAGTTGAGACCACATGAGATTAATTATCCGACGCATGACTTGGAATTAGCAGCAGTGGTTTTTGCTTTGAAGATTTGGAGGCACTATTTGTACGGAGAGAAGTCGATAGTCTACACGGATCACAAGAGTCTTAAGTATCTTTTGACTCAGAAGGATTTGAACTTGAGGCAGTGTAGATGGATTGAGTTGTTGAAGGACTACGACTATTCGATCGAGTATCATCCGGGCAAGGCTAACGTGGTGGCAGACGCGTTGAGCCCTAAGGTTGTGTCTGATTTAAGATCGATGTTTCCTCGTCTTAGCTTGTATGACGATGGGAGTCTTTTTGTGGAATTACAAGTCAAGCCGACTTGGTTAGATCAGATCAAGGAGAAACAGTTAGAGGATGATGGTTTGAATGATCGGAGGTTGCGGGTTCAGAATGGTGGTTTAGAGGATTATAGTTTGTCCAGTGATGGAGTTTTGTGTTTTAAAGGGAGAGCTTGTATGCCGAAGGATGTTGAGTTGAGGCAAAGGATTCTTCGAGATGCACATAGCAGCCCATATGCTATGCATCCTGGAGGTAGCAAGATGTATCGAGATCTAGGAGAGCAGTTTTGGTGGCCAGGTCTGAAGCGGGAAGTAACTGAGTTCGTGGTTAAATGTCTGACGTGTCAGCAGGTCAAGGCTGAACATCAGTTGCCATCTGGGTTACTTCAGCCGGTGAAGATTCCACAGTGGAAGTGGGAGAGGATCACTATGGACTTTGTCAGTGGATTACCTCTTACGCCTAGTAAGAAGGACTCAGTTTGGGTGATTGTGGATCGTCTGACTAAGTCAGCTCATTTCATTCTGGTAAGGATGGATTACTCGCTTCAGAGGTTAGCTAAGTTGTATGTGGCAGAGATAGTAAGGTTGCACGGTGTGCCAGTGTCAATCATCTCGGACAGGGATCCCAGATTTACGTCGAGGTTTTGGAGAGCGCTACATCAGGCTTTGGGTACGCGGTTGGATTTCAGTACCGCATTTCATCCACAGTCTGACGGGCAGTCGGAAAGGGTTATTCAGATTTTAGAAGATATGTTGAGAGGATGTGTTTTGGATTTCAGAGGTAGCTGGGAAGAGTTTTTACTGCTAGCTGAGTTCGCGTACAACAATAGTTATCAGGCAAGCATTAAGATGGCACCATATGAGGCGTTGTATGGAAGGCGATGTCGCACACCTACATGTTGGACAGAGTTGGGAGAGCGTCAGTTGTTAGGACCAGAGTTGGTTGCTGAAACTGAGGATAACGTGAAGTTGATTCAGGCTGGTCTGAAGGAAGCTTCGGATAGGCAGAAGTCATATGCCGATCTTAAGCGGAGGGATATAGAGTTTGCCATGGGTGACAAAGTTTTTCTGAAGGTCTCGCCATGGAAGAAAGTGTTAAGATTTGGGAGAAAAAGCAACTTAAGTCCAAGGTTCATTGGACCGTTTAAGGTGTTGAGGCGAGTGGGACCAGTAGCTTATCAGCTTGAGTTGCCAGCAGAATTGAGCCAGATTCACGATGTGTTTCATGTTTCCATGCTTAGACGCTATGGTTCTGATCCATCGCATATCGTGGCAGTAGAGGAAGTAGAGGTGAATCCAGATTTGACGGTGGAGAAGGAACTGTGCAGATCCTAGAGCGAGATGTAAAGGTTTTGCATAGGAAGTCAGTTCCTTTAGTGAAAGTGTTATGGCGGAATCATGGCGTGGAAGAAGCTACGTGGGAACCGGAGGATGCGATGAGGCAGCAGTATCCTCAACTCTTTTGATCAGGTAATTTCGAGGACGAAATTTTCTTAAGGGGGTAGAATTGTAACATCCTAAAATTTTAGTATTATTTGTGTTGGCTCGGGTATGAATTTTGTGTGTTAGCATAGTCTTGTGAAGGCTTGATTTTATTTAGGAAGCTAGAATAAATTCTAGTATGGTTTATTTAATGAAGTGGATTAGGTGATCTTGACACTTAAGTTAATTTAAGTGTTAAATTAAAGCATAAGAGGAGTAAGTGGCAAGGTGGTTAATGAGCTTGAAAGGTTGTGTAACACCCCAAACCCGGTCAATACACCACGACCGAATCTGGTATGTTACGGGGAAAATGGATTTGAAAGGTTTAGGTTTACAGAAAAAGGTTTGGTGGAAACCCGTGCTTGATTTTGTATACTTGTAAAAATCCTGGGCATGATTGCTTCAAAACTCATATTTTTTATTTTGAAAACTCAGGGAATTAAAAACTTAGTTGAATCCATAGATGAAACCATATTATATCATTTGGGAATCCAAGAAAAATTCTTTGTTGTTTAAAAACAATCCGAACTTAGGGTGGAAAATCTCAAGTTTGGAAAATGTGTAAGTTTCTTTCATCTGAGTTTACAGCGTGATGCCCGATGGCAAGGTTTTAAACATATCGCTTTGTAGTTTTGAAATCTTTATCTTTCCAAGTTCTAGCAAATTTTAACCCAATTAATTTGTTAACGCATATTAAAAATCTACTTTAAGCATAAACATAGCAAAACATAATTTAAAGGCCGTTTACAATCCAGAATAAAAACCAAATAGGAATAGATAAACTAAAGTACCAAATTTTTAAAAGTCAGAGCAAATCCATATTTATTCATGGCATGAGCACCTCGAGTCCATCCCGGCTCCATGTCCGCATCTAAGTGTCACCTGAAATGTCAAAGGAGAAGGTGAGTCGCAAGACTCAGTGCATAAATCCCTCTCCCGATAAAACAACATGCTAACACACATCATAACAAAGCAATACAATTAATGCACCCGTTCCTAACCATCCATAACACCTTTTCTACCCCGTGTGGTACAAAACCACTGGTGGTGCCAAACCACTAGTGACCCAAAGTCACAAATAACCAACTATAGGGCCAACCCACGTGTGATACCAAATCACTAGCGACAATCCCGTATCTCTCAAGTGGGGCCAACCCACGGTGGTGTTAAACCACAGGGACGAGTCGCAATGAGGTGCCAAACCTCTGGTGTCCTAAAGACACAAGTGTGATACCAAATCACTGGTGACTGTAGTCACGAATCGAATGATGGGGCCAACCCATCGTGTGATACCAAATCACTGGCGTCAATCCCGTATAATCAACTGTGGGGCCAACCCACTGTGGTGCTAAGCCACTGGGACGAGACGCTGAGGTGCCAAACCTCTGGTGACCCAAAGTCACAAAATATCATCTGTGGTACCAAACCACTGGAGGTGCCAAACCTCTGGTGTCCCAAAGACACGGTGTCCCAAAGACACGGATATCATATTCCCCCTCCTCTCATATCACCCATACATGTCATACCGATGCAAATCATGTAAATCATGCAATCATGCCATTATGTTTAATATCGCATCTCATATCACATACATCAGCAATCATGCTATCATATACCATCAATAGAACTCGTAATGAAACGGACTTACCCGTATCCGTGCACATACCCCATTGGGTACCAAATCCATCAACCATATTGTTTTGATCTTAATAAGCATACAGGTTATTAACATATTACTAGGAAATCAGTGTGTTAGTTTACACACCTGCTAACACGCGAGCTTTAAACTCAACCAATCGATCTACAATCTTAACACACCTTGCTCCTAGAATCGGCCAAACATAGGATTAGTCTCTTGCACCATTCAGCCAAGACCAAATAAACCAAAGGGGTTAACTTTGATCCCTTACCTTGCAAACGGTTTGGTTTCCTACCAACCCCGAACCAACAATGATTCCCTTCACCAATCGGCCACACCCAAGAAAAATGAAGCGGTTAGTCCTTTAATAACTTGACTTAAAGAAGACTAAATGAAATCGACTAAAAGAACTCGTTCTTACCACCACCTACCGATTGCTTAACCGAGAAAGCAGGCCCCTCTCGATTGCACCCAAATCCAGATGACCTACAATAAGATCGGTTCAACACCAAAGCTTAACTCCTTTCACCAATCACCACAATCGGCTCTTAACCACATCAAAATTGACAAGAACACAGGAGAAAAGAAATAGCCATTCGGCCCTATACTTACCTTCTTCTGAACTCAACTGAAAATAGAACTGGAAGAGGTCTACACCACACAACTATTCGGTCAAGATGCAACTAAAGAAAGAAGAGAAATTTCGGCAACACCAGGGAGGGATTCGGCTATAATCTAAAAATAAAGCAAAAGAAAGGTGGTTCAAGAGAAGAAGAGAAATCGGCCAAAAGTTGAAGAAGAATTCGGCTCAAGTAGAAATGAGGAGAAATAAATGGAGAATTCGGCTAAGAAGCAATGTGATATCGGCACAAGTGTTTCAAAAGAGAAGAGGTGAAAATATGAGAAAAGAGAATACTAATTTCGGCTTATGCAAGTGAAAAAGAAAAGAGAAATGCAAGAGTGCATTCGGCTACCCAAGAGGACTAGGAAGAACAAAGCAAATTTGGCAAATATGTGCTTGAACTTTCGGTTTGCAAGAGAAAGTATGAAGAAACTCACTTGGAATTCGGTTTGCTTTTGACAAAAAGAAGGACTTTGTTTGATACTCCCTATGACCGAAAATGCACCAAAAATCCAAGTGGATTTCGGCACTTCCCCCTTCTCCCACATACCAAGCCGTCCACTCCCCCCCAAACTCTCCCACAATCGGCCACTTCCACCATGCACTCACAACCACTCATTCAAAACATTTTGAACAAGTCCACCTCCTACAATCACTCTCCTCCCACCATTCAAACGTTTTGACTTGGTCCAACCTCAACCACCATGGTGACAAAATGGAGACAAAAAGTGAGCATCCTGCAGCTTGAACACAGGACCTCTCCCCTGCAAGTGGCGTCACACTCTCAAGCCCTTAGTGGCGCCTATCCTGCCACTCCACCAGCTCATCTCTTGTGCTAAAAACCACCAAATAAAACCTTTAAACCCCAGCTTCCTCAGCTCCTCTTACCTAAGCCCAAAAACTAAATTTTTTCCCTACCTACTCAGGCTTACTCCTAGCTTACAACTAAGCCCCGAAACCACACAAACAACAACATAACAGACCCAACACATGCAAACCATGCCATAACAAAAATAGCCCCTAACCTGGGATATTCCAGTTCTACCCCCTTAAAATAATTTCGACCTCGAAATTACCTGATCAGAAGAGTTGCGGGTATTGCTGTCTCATCACATCTTCGGGTTCCCACGTGGCTTCCTCCACGCCATGATTTCACCAAAGAACCTTTACCAAAGGCACAGACTTCCTACGCAGAACCTTCACATCCCGATCTAGAATCTGCACAGGTTCTTCCTCCATGGTCAAATCTGGATTCACCTCGATCTCTTCCACTGCTACCACATGCGATGGATCTGAACGGTAACGCCGAAGCATCGAAACGTGAAATACGTCGTGAATCTGACTTAGCTCTGCAGGCAGCTCAAGCTGATACGCTACTGGTCCCACTCGTCTCAGGACCTTATACGGCCCAATAAATCTTGGACTTAACTTGCCTTTCTTTCCGAACCTCAACACTTTCTTCCATGGCGAGACCTTCAGAAAAACTTGATCCCCCACAGCAAACTCTATATCTCTCCACTTAAGATCGGCATAAGACTTCTGCCGGTCCGAAGCTTCCTTCAATCGAGCCTCAATCAACTTAACCTTGTCTTCGGTCTCAGCAACTAACTCGGGTCCCAACAACTGACGTTCACCCAACTCCGTCCAACACGTAGGTGAGCGATACTTCCTACCATACAACAGCTCATACGGTGCCATCTTGATGCTCGATTGGTAACTGTTGTTGTAGGCAAACTCGGCTAATGGTAGAAACTCCTCCCAACTACCCCTGAAGTCCAGAACACAACCTCTCAGTATATCCTCTAAGACTTGAATAACCCTTTCCGACTGCCCGTCAGACTGCGGATGAAAAGCCGTGCTGAAATCCAAACGCGTACCCAGAGCCTGATGCAACGCTTTCCAGAACCTTGACGTAAATCTGGTATCCCTATCCGAAATGATCGATACTGGCACACCGTGCAGCCTCACTATCTCTGACACATACAGCTTCGCCAACTTCTGAAGTGAGTAGTCAACCCTCACTGGAATAAAGTGAGTTGATTTAGTCAGTCGATCCACAATTACCCAAACTAAATCCTTCTTGCTTGGCGTAAGCGGTAATCCACTGACGAAATCCATGGTTATCCTTTCCCACTTCCACTGAGGAATCTTCACAGGCTGAAGCAACCCTGACGGTAATTGATGCTCAGCCTTGACCTGCTGACATGTCAGACACTTCCCTACAATTCAGACCAGGCCACCAAAACTGCTCTCTAAGATCCCTATACATCTTGCTACCTCCAGGATGCATAGCATATGGACTGCTATGCGCGTCCTGAAGAATCTTCTGCCTCAGCTCCACATCCTTGGGCATACAAGCTTTACCTTGAAAACACAGCACCTCATCACTAGACAAACTGTAACCTTCCAACCCACCATCCTGCACCTGCAACCTCTGCGCACTCAGAACCTCATCCTCTAACTGTTTCTCTCTGATCTGCTCAACCCAAGTAGGTTTAACTTGCAACTCTGCCAGAATACTTCCGTCGTCATACAAACTCAAATGGGCAAACATCGCTCTTAAGTCCGAAACCACCTTACGGCTCAACGCGTCTGCCGCCATGTTAGCCTTGCCCGGATGATACTCAATCGAACAGTCGTAATCTTTTAGCAACTCAACCTATCTGCGCTGCCTCAAATTCAAGTCCTTCTGAGTCAGAAGGTACTTCAGACTCTTGTGATCCGTGTAGACTATCGATCTCTCTCCGTACAAGTAGTGCCTCCAAATCTTCAAGGAGAAGACTACAGCCGCTAACTCCAAGTCGTGCGTCGGATAATTGACCTCATGTGGCCTCAGTTGCCGAGATGCGTAAGCCACAACTTTTCCTTCCTGCATCAACACACAACCCAATCCCGTATGTGATGCATCGCAGTATACTGTGAATTTCTTACCAGCCTCAGGTTGAATCAAAACCGGAGCTTCTGTCAGAATCTTTTTAAGCTTGTCGAAACTCTCCTGTTGTTTCTCAGTCCAAACAAACGGAATCCCTTTCCTTAACAACTTGGTCATCAGCGCTGTGATCAACGAGAAACCTTCTACAAACCTTCGGTAGTATCCTGCCAAACCCAGAAAACTCCGAATCTCAGCCACTGACTTAGGCGGCTTCCAATCCAAAACTGCCTCAATCTTTCGAGGATCCACTCTAATCCCCTCAGCTGACACTACATGACCCAAGAAAGTCACTTCTCTAAGCCAGAACTCGCACTTACTAAACTTAGCATAGAGTTGCTTCTCTCTCAAAATCTGCAGCACTACTCGCAAATGCGCATCATGCTCTTCTTCTGTCCTTGAGTATACCAGGATATCGTCTATGAAAACCACGACGAACCGATCCAAAAACTGCTGAAACACCCTATTCATCATATCCATGAATGCTGCCGGCGCGTTAGTCAACCCGAACGGTATTACTAGAAATTCGTAGTGCCCATACCGAGTCCGAAACGCTGTCTTGTGAATATCAGCCTCCTTTACCTTTAACTGGTGATACCCAGACCTCAAGTCGATCTTCGAAAATACCGTTGCACCCTTCAGCTGATCAAACAAGTCATCTATCCGTGGCAACGGATACTTGTTTTTAATCGTCAGCTTATTCAACTGGCGGTAGTCTATACACATCCGCATCGTACCATCTTTCTTCTTGACAAAGAGTACCGGCGCTCCCCAACGCGAAACACTTGGCCTGATAAAACCCTGATCCAACAACTCCTGAATCTGAGCCTTAAGCTCCACCAACTCCTTGGGCGCCATCCTATACGGAGCAATAGACACTGGCGCAGTTCCGGGTAACAGATCTATCCCAAACTCTACCTCACGATCCGGCGGCAAACCCGGAAGCTCCTCAGGAAACACATCAGCAAATTCTCCAACTGTCTGAACTTTCTCTACAGCAGACTCTTTAGCCTCCAAGGCATACACATGAACCACATACGCTTCACAGCCCTTTCTGACCATCTTCTCAGCCTTCAGAGCAGATACTACATTTGATAAGTAATCTCTCCTATTACCTATCATAACCACTTCATCACCCTCAGATGTCTTAAGAACCATACGCTTAGCCGCGCAATCCAACCTCGCTTGGTACTTAACCAACCAGTCCATCCCGAGAATCAGATCGAACTGCCCAAACGGAAGTTCCATCAGATCAGCAGCAAACACTACCCCTTGGAGTTCTAGGGGTACATCCTTAAACAGCTTATCTACTACTACAGAGTGACCTAAAGGGCTAATTACAGTCATCTGCCTGGAAGATCTCTCAGAGTCTAAATCCATGGTCTCTACTATACTACTAGCAGCGTAAGAATGCGTCGAACCCACATCAATCAAAGCAGTAAATGGAGAACCAAAGATCAAGAACGTACCGGTTATGACGTCCGGTGCGTCGCCCTCCTCTCGGCGCCTCACTGCATACACTAACCCAGGCTGTCTGGCCTCAGAACTACCTGCACCTCTGCCCGGTGCTCCACGGCCCCGACCAGAACCATTACCTCCTCTGCCATTACCACGACCCCTCTACGGTGGCGGTCCATTATCCCTGAACTGAGTACGGCCCTGACTCTCAGACTGAATCCTAGCCAACTTATGCGGACAGTCCCTCACTCGATAATCCAGAGAACCACACTCAAAGCAACCTTTTCCACCGGTCCAGCAACCTCCCCAATGAGATTTCCCACAACGGTTACACTGCGGCGGTCCCTGTCTAGCAGCAACATTCCTACCAGACTGATTCGGCCCACTCTGCCTAGCCCTACCCGACGACCCAGAAGACCCAAAGCTCCTCTTATGCCTATTCCTGTCCATGCCCTGCCTTACCGACTCCTTAACACCCTCGGCTACCTTCGCCTTCTCAACCAGAACAGTAAACTCACACTCCTGCTGTGGAGCAATCAGCAACCTCAGTTCGTCTCTAAGACCATCCTCAAAGCGAACACACCTCTCGTGCTCTCTAGCCACAATGCCCCTAGCATACCGGCTCAGCCTCAAGAACTCAGCCTCATACTCTGACACAGACTTACTCCCCTGGACTAGCCTCAGAAATGCTTTCCGCTGCGCGTCGATGTAGCTAGCTCCGATGTACTTTTTCTGATAAGCAGCCTTAAAATAATCCCACGTAAGATCCTCTGCTACAGCACTATCCCGAACCGTGAGCCACCACTGGTATGACTCATCCCGAAGAAGTGATACTATGCCCTTCAACTTTTCCTCAGCAGTCAGGTCTAGATCGTCCATGACCCGCTCTGTCGCCTCCAGCCAATACTCAGCCGTGCTGGGAGCACCACCAGAAACACCTCGGAAAACCTCAGCCCCGTTTGCCCGAAGTCGCTCAGGCACAGATTTCCTAACTCCTACACCACCACCTACTCCAGCTACCCTTTCCAACACTCGCAGCATCGCCTGTGACACTGCGTCATCTCCAGTCTGATCTTGAAACTCACCACCTCCAGCTGGTGGCGGTACCGGTATCTCATTTTTTGACCCCTAACCAGATCCTACGGGTTCAGAAACTGTTATCCTACCACGACCTCGTCCACGACCGCGTCCACCTCTAGCGCTCATGACTAAATTCTCTACGTATCTGATTTAGAAGTTTTATGCATCAGTATTTATTCCACTGTTTTAAAGCAAAGTCTTATGAAAAGTAAAGAAGCTTTGTTTTCGCGAGTTCACAGAATCCTATCAGTTTCAGTTTCTAAAGTCATCTTACTATTGCAAGTCATTCAATCACATCTCATCAATATCAAAATCACAAATATTAGTGAGGGGTACTTACCTGGGCAGATTGGTGCTGGAGACTCGGTGCCATGCCTTTCAAAGCCGTGCTTTTTAAAACCAAACTATTAAAACAGACTTTTAAAATATTCTGGGCCTCAGGCCCACAGCCGAGCTTTTAAACTTGGCTCTAATACCAAAATTGTAACACCCCAAACCCGGTCAATACACCACGACCGAATCTGGTATGTTACGGGGAAAATGGATTTGAAAGGTTTAGGTTTACAGAAAAAGGTTTGGTGGAAACCCGTGCTTGATTTTGTATACTTGTAAAAATCTTGGGCATGATTGCTTCAAAACTCATATTTTTTATTTTGAAAACTCAGGGAATTAAAAACTAAGTTGAATCCATAGATGAAACCATATTGTATCATTTGGGAATCCAAGAAAAATTCTTTGTTGTTTAAAAACAATCCGAACTTAGGGTGAAAATCTCAAGTTTGGAAAATGTATAAGTTTCTTTCATCTGAGTTTACAGCGTGATGCCCGATGGCAAGGTTTAAAACATATCGCTTTGTAGTTTTGAAATCTTTATCTTTCCAAGTTCTAGCAAATTTTAACCCAATTAATTTGTTAAGGCATATTAAAAATCTACTTTAAGCATAAACATAGCAAAACATAATTTAAAGGCCGTTTACAATCCAGAATAAAAACCAAATAGGAATAGATAAACTAAAGTACCAAATTTTTAAAAGTCAGAGCAAATCCGTATTTATTCATGGCATGAGCACCTCGAGTCCATCCCGGCTCTATGTTCGCGTCTAAGTGTCACCTGAAATGTCAAAGGAGAAGGTGAGTCGCAAGACTCAGTGCATAAATCCCTCTCCCGATAAAACAACATGCTAACACACATCATAACAAAGCAATACAATTAATGCACCCGTTCCTAACCATCCATAACACCTTTTCTACCCCGTGTGGTACCAAACCACTAGTGGTGCCAAACCACTGGTGACCCAAAGTCACGATATCCATCAATGTGGTGCCAAACCACTGGTGACCCAAAGTCACAAATAACCAACTGTGGGGCCAACCCACGTGTGATACCAAATCACTAGCGACAATCCCGTATCTCTCAAGTGGGGCCAACCCACGGTGGTGTTAAACCACTGGGACGAGTCGCAATGAGGTGCCAAACCTCTGGTGTCCCAAAGACACAAGTGTGATACCAAATCACTGGTGACCGTAGTCACGAATCGAATGATGGGGCCAACCCATCGTGTGATACCAAATCACTGGCGTCAATCCCGTATAATCAACTGTGGGGCCAACCCACTGTGGTGCTAAGCCACTGGGACGAGACGCTGAGGTGCCAAACCTCTGGTGACCCAAAGTCACAAAATATCATCGGTGGTACCAAACCACTGGAGGTGCCAAACCTCTGGTGTCCCAAAGACACGGATATCATATTCCCCCTCCTCTCATATCACCCATACATGTCATACCGATGCAAATCATGTAAATCATGCAATCATGCCATTATGTTTAATATCGCATCTCATATCACATACATCAGCAATCATGCTATCATATACCATCAATAGAACTCGTAATGAAATGGACTTACCCGTATCCGTGCACATACCCCATTGGGTACCAAATCCATCAACCATATTGTTTTGATCTTAATAAGCATACAGGTTATTAACATATTACTAGGAAATCAGTGTGTTAGTTTACACACCTGCTAACACGCGAGCTTTAAACTCAACCAATCGATCTACAATCTTAACACACCTTGCTCCTAGAATCGGTCAAACATAGGATTAGTCTCTTGCACCATTCGGCCAAGACCAAATAAACCAAAGGGGTTAACTTTGATCCCTTACCTTGCAAACGGGTTGGTTTCCTACCAACCCCGAACCAACAATGATTCCCTTCACCAATCGGCCACACCCAAGAAAAATGAAGCGGTTAGTCCTTTAATAACTTGACTTAAAGAAAGCTAAATGAAATCGACTAAAAGAACTCGTTCTTACCACCACCTACCGATTGCTTAACCGAGAAAGAAGGCCCCTCTCGATTGCACCCAAATCCAGATGACCTACAATAAGATCGGTTCAACACCAAAGCTTAACTCCTTTCACCAATCACCACAAACGGCTCTTAACCACATCAAAATTGACAAGAACACAGGAGAAAAGAAATAGCCATTCGGCCCTATACTTACCTTCTTCTGAACTCAACTGAAAACCGAACAGGAAGAGGTCTACACCACCCAACTATTCGGTCAAGATGCAACTAAAGAAAGAAGAGAAATTTCGACAACACCAGGGAGGGATTCGGCTATAATCTAAAAATAAAGCAAAAGAAAGGTGGTTCAAGAGAAGAAGAGAAATCGGCCAAAAGTTGAAGAAGAATTCGGCTCAAGTAGAAATGAGGAGAAATAAATGGAGAATTCGGCTAAGAAGCAATGTGATATCGGCACAAGTGTTTCAAAAGAGAAGAGGTGAAAATATGAGAAAAGAGAATACTAATTTCGGCTTATGCAAGTGAAAAAGAAAAGAGAAATGCAAGAGTGCATTCGGCTACCCAAGAGGACTAGGAAGAACAAAGCAAATTTTGCAAATATGTGCTTGAACTTTCGGTTTGCAAGAGAAAGTATGAAGAAACTCACTTGGAATTCGGTTTGCTTTTGACAAAAAGAAGGACTTTGTTTGATACTCCCTATGACCGAAAATGCACCAAAAAACCAAGTGGATTTCGACACTTCCCCCTTCTCCCACATACCAAGCCGTCCACTCCCCCCCAAACTCTTCCACAATCGGCCACTTCCACCATGCACTCACAACCACTCATTCAAAACATTTTGAACAAGTCCACCTCCTACAATCACTCTCCTCCCACCATTCAAACGTTTTGACTTGGTCCAACCTCAACCACCATGGCGACAAAATGGAGACAAAAAGTGAGCATCCTGCAGCTTGAACACAGGACCTCTCCCCTGCAAGTGGCGTCACACTCTCAAGCCCTTAGTGGCGCCTATCCTGCCACTCCACCAGCTCATCTCTTGTGCTAAAAACCACCAAATAAAACCTTTAAACCCCAGCTTCCTCAGCTCCTCTTACCTAAGCCCAAAAACTAATTTTTTTCCCTACCTACTCAGGCTTACTCCTAGCTTACAACTAAGCCCCGAAACCACACAAACAACAACATAACAGACCCAACACATGCAAACCATGCCATAACAAAAATAGCCCCTAGCCCGGGATATTACAGGTTGCTTGAGGTTACAGGTTCGAGTAGCATGATTAACATTTTGGAGATATTACTTTTATCATAGCTTTAATGGACGGTCAAACCTTATTTATGATAGGTTGGACTCTTAACTTTTGGTAAGTTGAATATGGGTTTATGGAAAGCTTGAAATTAGGGATAAGAATCTTAAGGATATGGTATGAT
The DNA here is from genome assembly GCA_005393395.2 of Gossypium australe. Lineage (NCBI taxonomy): Eukaryota > Viridiplantae > Streptophyta > Magnoliopsida > Malvales > Malvaceae > Gossypium > Gossypium australe. Next base: position 5,991,865 of record CM016619.1, on the reverse strand, counting down.
GAGGGGACAAAAGGCATGGAATATGGAGGATGTTTTGGAAAGTATTCCTAGGCTTTAGTGCATGTATGTGGAAGGCATGGGTGTCTATGGAGGTAGCCGAATGTTGTTAGGTGGCTTGGGGGGATAGTTGGTCAACCTTTGCTTTTTGTGCATCTTTTGTATTGTTTTCTTTCTCTCCAAAAAACTCCCCTCCTTGGCCGAATGTGTGCTATGCTGTTAGTGCAAAATTCCTTTTGGTTTTAGCCTTATTTTGTTTGAACCAAATTCTACTTTTTCTTTCTTTCATTTATCCTTTTGAAACCGAAACACCATTTGATTTTTGGGCATTTTGTGCACATTTCTTTTAGGCAAAATAGGTGTTGGCCGAACCTCATTTCTCCCATCTCTCTCTTTTCTTCATTTGACTTTTGTTCAACCATATTTTCTTTCTCTCTCTCTTTTGGCCGAACCATTCTCTTCTTCAAACTCTCTCTTTTCTTTCTTCCATTGTTGATTAAACCGAATTCTCTCTCATTTCAATTCTCTTTTCTACTCACATATTTTTCTTCTTCCATAACCATATAGCCGAAACTCTCATATTCTTTTGATTTATTTTTGGCCGAATATTCAAGGGTAGGACTTCATTTGATTTCTTCGATCGGTTTTGGTTAATAAGTAAGTATTCTTGGCCGTTTTTCCTTCTTTTCTTTTCTCCTCTCTATGTTATTTTCTTGTGGTCAAGGGCCGAATCTTTGGGCATTGGTTTGCAAGGTTCTAACCATTTTTAGGATTCGATTATTCAATTAGGCTCATTGGGATTTCTGAAGCATTTGATTTAAGCACTATCTCTAGCAATCAAAGGTTGGTAAGTTAAGGGGTAAGGATTCTTGTCGATTCATCATTCTTTTGAAAAGACTAAAGTTTTTGGGATTAAAGTTTTGTGGTTTGGCTGAATGGCCTTTGTTAATAATTTTAGTATTGGCCGATTGTAGGACAAAGTGATCTAGTGCGATAGATCGGATCTTTGGAAGATAGTTCTTGCGTTGGTGAAAGGTGTGTACCTTACACACTTTATAACTTGGTTTATATATGTAAGTATATGTGTGTTATTACTAATCATATTATCAAAGTGGGAAAAAGATGAGATCTTGATATGATACCGTGATGGTATGAATGAGGATACGGGTAAGTCCGTTTCGATTTGTTGTCATTATATGAGGATTGAAATCATGATCTAATATTTATGATATTTTGTTATGTGATTCATATCAAAGTATATTGACATGATTTGTTTATCTATTGCATTGGTATGGGCAACATGAGAGGAGGGGGAAGATTGATATCGTGACTTCGGTCACCAGTGATTTGGTATCACATTTGTGTCTTCGGACACCAGAGATTTGGTATCTCCAGTGATTTGGTATCACATTCGTGTCTTCGGACACCAGAGGTTTGGCACCTCATAGCGTCTCGTCCCTGTGGTTAACACCACCGTGGGTTGGCCTCACTTTTGAGATATGGGATCGTCGCCAGTGATTTGGTATCACACGTGGGTTGGCCCCACAGATGGATTATTCATGACTACGGTCACCTGTGATTTGGTATCACAATTGTGTCTTTGGACACCAGTGGTTTGGCACCACCAGTGGTTTGGTACCACACGGGGTAGAAAAGGAGTTGTGGATGGTTAGGTTAGGTGCATTATACATATATGTTGCTTTGTTATAATTTGTGTAAGTATGTGGTATTTACCCAAGAGAGGGAATATGCACTGAGTCTTGGTGACTCACCTTCTCTCTTATCTTTTTAGGTGATTCGTGAGATCGCGGATGAGGAGTCGGATGTACTCGAGGAGGCCATGCAATAAAATTTGGTTTTTCATGAACTTCCATTTGGGTACTTTATTTTAATTTGGTTTTCATATTTTTATGGATTTGTAATAAGGCCTGTTTAATTATATTTTGGTTATTTATATGTTTGGATTTGTTTTAAATTTGGCTTACAAATTACATGTTTAATAAAAACAATTTGAGCACAAGTTTTCTAAATTACAAAATGCGTTGGTTTTTAAAACGTTACCATCGGGTAACATAAATCATTTGATAATTTTAACATCTTAAGTATTTTCGATAACTTTTATTATTTTCAAAACTCAATTTTTTCCAAATTTCTTTTAGATATAGTTTTCAACTTAATCACTTGGTTTTCTTAAAAACATTAAAAAGTTTTCTAATCTATGGAATTGAAATTATGTTTACAAAGAGTTTTTCACAAAATTTTAATCGTTAACTCATTTTTCTTCAAAACGTTTTCCTTCGTGGCATGCCAGATTCGGTCATGGCGTATTGACCGGGTTTGGGGTGTTACACTTACCACCGGATACAGAGGTTGAATTTGCTATTAAGGTGTATCCGGGTACAGCACTGATCATATGTCTGTCGAGTTTTAAAATTTATAAAGAGAATGATCAAACCTGGAAACTAACTCTGACAACGATTGAAGGCAAGTGTACCTATCGAACATTAGTATAGCTTAGGCAAGACCGGATTATCGAACCCAAAGGAACTAAAAGTACTAATACTAACTTTCTTTTTATTATTTAGCCTAAAATAAGTGAAGTTGCTTTAATATAATCTAAACTAATTACTAAGCCAAACACACAAAGACAAAAAGGATGAATTGGGAAAATAACTTTTTAGAAAAAACTCAATTGATTAAGACGATACCCTCAGAAAGAATCCACCTAGACTTCACTTGTTATTTAACCCTGAACAATACGATTTATTTACTTAGTTTGATCTATAAGACTCCCTAATGTATATTAAACCCTCTCTCGAGGCGAATAGCGTCTAACCCTAGGTTAATTAACGGAAATCTCTTTCTCGAATAATAACCCCCTAGAATAGCAGTAAATCAATCTATGGACTCCCATATTAGGTTTCACCCTAATCCGACAAAATCTCGTCACCCTATCTCTAGACGTGCGATCAACTCCGCTTAATTATGCTAGATCTATTCTTAAGCAGGGTTTATTCCTCCTCCACCTAAGCACATCAAATTTGGACTAAGCACAGATAATTAAGAACAAACTAAGCATTTATCATATAACTTAGAAAATAATAACAAGATTCATCTAGGTTTCATCCCCTTCAAGTATCTGAAGGATTTAGTTCATAACAAATAAAGAAAACATCTCAAGAGAAAAGATAAAACAAAGCATAAGAAATCCCTAAAACTCCCTGAAGGAATTGAAGGAGAAATCCGGCATTTTGAGTAGAATTTCGACTTCTTGGGATGGATCAACCGGCTATCTTCGAGTGATTCTCACAAATCTGACCTTTTCGGCTTGGCTCCTTGGCCTAACTTGACGCCCCCCTCAAAGGTGGTACCTAGGGGGTATATATAGGCTCTTGGAATGCGATTCTTTCTCCCTGAGTATCCTTTTCTGACTAAAATTATTCATTGCCACGACAAGGACACAGCCATGTCACACGCCCGTGTGACTAGTCTTTGGGCAGTGTTCGGATTACTTTAATAAGGCACGGCGTTGTAAATCGGGGGTCAGGCCGTGTTCTAGATGATCAACAAGGCACGGCCGTGTGGGCTTAAGTCTAGCCGTGTTGATTTCCACCTTGGCCCAATTTACTCCGTTTTGGGCCCGTTTTATGTTCTTTTCATCCTTGGGTGCTTTCCTGAGTATAAGACATGAAAAGAAAGGATTAAGAGCACCTTTTTTTATAAATCAAGGCTTAAATCATCCAAAAGCATACTAAATGTGGGATTAAAATATGTTACTATTACGATTTATCAAATACCCCCACACTTAAGCTTTTGCTTATCCTCAAGGAAAATTCTCAACTTACAATTAAAACAAACTTTCCATAATTCATAATTCTTATCAATAATGCCTCATCATAATTCATAGATAATTTATACATGAATAATTCAACTCAAAGAGTCCTAAAGATTTAAACAAGACTAGTCATACATTTGTATCGCGAAAATCTAGGTGTCTCTCCTTATCTAAATAATTACCTTTAGTTCAAAACCGACAAGGATTGATATCCTCACAAAAGATTCACTCAATTCACTCTTAAGTGTTTAAGGTTCAGAAAGAGATCACTCATAAGTCGAACCTGAAAAGTTAATCCCATAGCCTTGCCTGAAAATCAAATCTCCACCACTTTAAAATGAGATGATAAACAGATCAAAAGGTCTTTGTCAGGGTTGTAACGAGGCAAGGATTAAAGGTGTGGATAAAGGCTGAAATTAGAAGGTTAGAATCGAGATTGAATTGACAAGTACCCACCTAAAAATTACCAAAATAATAATTACATCAACTGAAAAGTAATAAACCAACTAATACGAGCTTTTTCTTTTGATAAATTGACTTTAATTGTATAAGCTCACTTTCCATAGTATTACTACTGAATATGCTTTGATTTTTTTTAAGAAAAAACTAATAATAAATGATAAATTGAACTAATAATATAATCAGGTAACTAATCAAATCAAATCTCGATATAAGGGTAGTCAAAAGGAATGGTGATAACAAATACAAAGGGGTTTTGGGTTAATATTATCTGGTGAGTCAATAAAAAGGGTTGTTAGGATCAACGGGGTTCACTAGGGGTTAATTGTGGAGGTAGGCTTTTTAGTGGAGTGAGTGGATTAAAACCTAGGTGTAAAATTCTGAATTTATGGGTCTGTGCATTTTGTGTTAAAATATTAATTTAAGGATTTGAGGTTCAAATGAGGCTCAGGTTTGGGCTGAGGCTTTGATTAAATATTTTGTTTAGACACTCTAGGGGCTTAAAGTAAAGTTTGGTAGCTTATTTGACATAGTGGGCTTGTGGCCCAGAGGAATGGTGCCACTAGGAGGAAGGGAAGTTGGCGTCACTAGTACAGGAGGAGGGCCCAAATTTTGGTTGCTTGAAGCCCAAGTTATAGGGCCAAATTTCGGCACTTAAAAGGGGATTAGGAGGGGACGGCACAAGGCTAATTTTTAGGGAATTTTATTATGTTCAAATTATGTGGATAATAAGCAGATAATGAAGAGAGGAGTTGGTGCTATCTAGGGCTATTTTTGAGGAGATAATGGATCAAGATAAGGGAGAAGATGAGAGCTCATCCAGGAGGCTTGAGTTGGCCGAAAATCAAACTCTGTGAAGGAGGGAAAATCGGTTTAGTATAGGCTAAGTATGTGCCTAAATTTGCTATCAAAGTTCTCATCATTTTTCTCTTTTCTCTACTGAAATTCCTACTCCATTCACCCTCTCTTTTCTTTTCTTTAATTGGCCAAATCTTCTGATAGATTCCTTTCTCATCTCTTTCAAACACTTTAGCCGAATCTTCAAGCCTCTCTTTGCTTTCTTTTCACTTTTCTTGTAATATCCAGGATTTTGGGCTTGTGCATTATTGCTTAATTGTATGTGGAAGCATGCCTAAGTGTATTATGAAGGTAGGAGAATGCCTTAGGAAATATTAAGTTTTAAGTCTTGAAGTGGAGCCAAGCTTGATAGGCCTTAAGAGAAATTGTAGGTGAAATATGACACAAAAATAGGCTTATTAAAGTGGCAGGGAGGCACCACTTAAGGCCTTGGTAAGTGACGCCATATGCAGTGGGCAGGGGCTAGGTTCGAGCTGCAAGGGAAGCAAATGGGAGTGTTTATTTTTGCAGCAAGGAGAATCAGAGGTGGACAGCATTGGGACACTAAGGGATGAGCTTGAGATGTGGTCAGATACCTTTTAAAATTCGGCTAAAGGGTGGAGATAATTGTGGATTTATTTTAATTATTTTGAATAGATGAAGAAGAGATAAAATAGGAGAAAAGTAAGGGAGCTGATAAGGGGAAGAGTGTTGGCCGGCCTAGGGACTCCCTTGAGGTGATTTTCGGCCAAGTTTAGTAAGGGGGGATAGCCGAATTTCATAAAAGCCTTTTAGCCTCTCTTTCGTTTACTCTTTTCTTTCCAAAACCATCACTCTTTCTCTTCTCTTTCTCTTAATCTGTCTAGCCGAAATCCCTCTCCAAAGATCACCATTGCCGCAACCTCTTCACCCTATTGCCGAATCCCCTACTTTGGTGGCCATAGCCGATTGTACCTTTTGAGAAGACAGTTGATTCCTTCACTTGGTCAAAAGCTGAAATATCCCTTGTGCTAGCCGAATCTTTATCTATCACCATTGCCGAAATTGCTCAACCTTTCTCTTCTTCTTTTCACAATCTTCCAAAAGCCAAAAGTAAGTTCTTTCTAGACCATAGCCGATTGTCCATTGAACTCCAAAAGCCGAAACCTGTTGATCACTACCTAGCCTGCATAGCCGAATATTGTTGTGGGTTCAAGCAAGGGAGCTGTCGATTTCTGTAATAAGGGTAAGGATCAACTATCGATTCTTTTCTTTCTTTTCTTTTAGATTAGCCGAAACTAGGAATCTAATCCCATTATTGTTCTTGGCCGAAACTTTGAAGAAGGCTTCGGGATTTGGTTGTTGTCGACTTTAAGGAGGAGATTCTCGGGATTTCAATATTTAAGGTAAGTAAAGTTTAGTGTTAGGCCGAAGGCCATTTATTATGATTAAATGTTAGAATTGGGTCTAACATATGCCTATAGGAATTTCGACAGATACCACAACCAAGTAGCAATTTTGGGATTTTAGATTCACAAGGTAAGGGAACATGAGCATTTGGCCAAAGCCATATTTAGTGATTAAGTGACTAGCCGTTTCTAACTTTAACTGTTTAGGGAGGAGTACAATTCGATTCGATAGATTTCCGGGATTTCAGTGAAAGCGTTAATACCAGGTGTGTAACCCCACACTAACTCTTAATAGATTTACGGTATTATATTAATATATGTGTTAATAAGAATATGAAAGTTATGGCTAAAGGTACCATTCAATGGTACGGCATATTCAGGTACGTTATTCTCTAAAGCTATGCTAATGATGTTACGAATATCTGTTATGACACATATGTGAAATTGTTACGAATGTGGAATAAAGAATATGGCATGATTTTTGCATGATTTGTATGACACATGGGGCATATGGGTGATATGGAAAGGGGAAGTGATCTGGTGGTTTTTACCATGATATCTGGTGACTCATGTCACATAATCTGAATGTGGTGACTTATGTCACAAAATATTATCTGGTGGCTATGCCACGAATTTATAAGGGCGATGTGCAAGTCGTTTGCAGCGACTGCCTTCGATGATGTGTAGCAGATGGAGGGTCGATTTAGTAATCCCCACGGTATGATGGCAGGTACGGGTGATGTGTAGCGGATGGTTATCTAAGTTTGGGTTCAGGATTACATCATTATCTATATTTGTTATATGTATTTGTATGATTTGTTAAGCCTAAATCGTTTGGGACCTAGTGTTGGCTGTTACACATTGAGTCTGTTTGACTCACCCCGTTGTGGGATATCTTTTCAGGTGACGCTCAGTGATGGACCGAGTCAGCAGGAAGCCTAGTGGTGGCCATGCTCCGCTCAGCAATTATTTTATTTGAATTTTCATATTTAAGTTTTGGATTTATTTCGGGATTATGTTTTGATGTAATAAGGCCATTACTATTAACTGTTTATGCATGTATTTCTAATTATTTTAGTATGATACGATTTTAACTAAATCAAAGTTTAAGTAACTTTTCTTAAAAATAAATTTTAAATATTTTAACACCTAAACACAAATGATTTCCAATTTAATGGTAAACTCTAAAACAAATTCAGCATGTCTTTTAATTTGAGGTTTTGGAATATAAAAACAAGGTTTTAATAAATCTCTGATTTCAAGAATAACAATGTTTTCAATTGAACTCAGCACCAATAAATTTTTCTTCAAAACCACCCAAATTTTTCCAAAGTAATACACATGATTTTGAAATGGTTTACTCAAGGAACATACCATATCCGGTCAAGGCTCGTGGGCCAGGTTTGGGATGTTTCAATTTGGTATCAGAGCCCAGTTCTAAACTCTCGGCCTTGGGTTTAAAGCCCACAGTGTTTTCAAAATTAAGCCCAAATGAACTTTGTGAAAATTTTTTGTGAAATGAGCAGGTTTTTCTGGCATGGCACCTAAGTCTCCGACCCGAAATCCACCAGGTAAGTACCCCTAACTGTTGTGTGATTTATTGTATGATCTGTATGTGGGTATAACGGGAACGTAGATTAGTATATTAAGTTATTGAACCCTAGGATTAGCTTACTCCAACACAGAATCACATAAAACTTAAAGCCTAATTAAACAAACCTGTGAGCAAGTCGCCGAGTTAGGGTGTGGCAACCATTGTGCGCATGTCTAGGATTGGATTCAGGGAGAGCCTGGTATTTAAGCAGTCCTAGTGACTCACCTCCTCTTCACTCGAATCCTACCTAGTGCGTAGTGACGGTTCACCCTAACCAGAAGACTTATTCATGGGCTAAACCCCATAATTAAAACCCGAAAGGGACTAGCCATACTGTTTTATAAAAACCATAGTTTTAAAAATCACCAAATTACCCCTTTGAATTGTAAAGAAATTATTTTGAAAATTTTTCCAAAATATTCCTAATTTACAAAATTACCCAAATACCCCTGGTGGTAAAATTACTAAAATACCCTTAGTTTATAAAATTATCATGCTACCCTCGATTCCTACTAAAATATTCTTACTTTACAAAAATACCAAAAATCCCTATATTTTGAAATTCCAAGATACCCCTATTTGGGAAATTTACCAAAATACCCCTGTAGGACAAATTACGAAAATACCCCTGGGATAGGAATAGACAAAAATGTCCGAATGGTGAATGTGTGTGGTAGATACTACTGAATGAATGTATTTCTCTGAATTAGGGTAGAAAACTTGAAACGAAAACTTTGAAATGATCGAAAGAACTACTACTAAGCTCTTTTTCATAAAATTATTCGCGGATAATCAGTGGAACAAGATACTAATGAATAAAATTTCTTAAATCAGATTAAAGCACGATCGTAGAAATGAGTTCTAGGGGACGTGGTCGTAATGTACGAGGGCGTGGTAGAGGCAGCATGGCTGTATCGGAATCCGTTAGATCGAGTCAAGGGTCCGAAAATGAGGTACCACCACCACCCCCACCACCAGCTGTTGGTGTTGAGCATCAAGATCAGACGGGGGATGATGCAGTATCCCAGGCGGTGCTACGAGTTCTTGAGATGGTGGCTGGAGCAGGTGGAGGTATGAGAGCTTGAAAATCTGTACCCGAGCAACTCCGAGCCAATGGAGCTGAGGTATTCCGTGGTGTATCTGGTGTGGCACCCAGCACGGCTGAGTATTGGTTGGAGGCGACAAAGCGAATTATGGATGAGCTGGATCTGACTGCTGAGGAGAAACTGAAAGGAATGGTGTCGCTACTTCGCGATGAGGCATATCAATGGTGGCTCACAGTCCGAGATGGTGCTACAGCTGAGGATCTCACTTGGGAGTATGTTAAGGCGGCATACCAGAAGAAGTATGTTGGTACTAGTTATACTGATGCACAGAAAAAGGCATTTCTGGGACTGGTTCAAGGGAATAAGTCCGTAGCGGAGTACGAGGCTGAATTCTTAAGGTTGAGCCGGTATGCTCGAGGAATTGTGGCTACGGAGCATGAACGATGTGTCCGGTTTGAGGACGAACTTAGGGACGACCTGAGGTTGTTGATAGCTCCACAGCAGGAGCGGGAGTTTGCTGTGTTGGTAGAGAAGGCTAAGGTAGCCGAAGGGATTAAAGACTCTGTGAGGCAGAATACGGACCGGAATAGGCAGAAGAGAGGTTTTGGATCATCAGGGTCGTCTGGGAATGTGCAAAAGAGGCCTAGAGTTGAGGGGCCGCGAGGTCAGCAGGTTGCGACAGGAGGGCAGTATCGTACTTGTGCTCAGTGTGGGAAGATGCACCTAGGAGAGTATTGGAAGAAGACAGGGGGATGTTTCAAGTGTGGGTCCAAGGAACACATGATTAAGGACTGTCCTATAAAGATAGACGGGAGCCGACCATCAGGTCAGGGCTATAATCAGGCTGGAAGAGGTGGATAGTAGCCTCAGCGGGGTCGTGGTCTGATTGGCAGAGGTAACGATGCTGGAAGAGGAGGGGGAACACCGGGCAGAGGTGTTGGTAATACAGAGGTAAGACAGCCGGGTCTGGTGTATGCGGTTCGCCGGAGGAAGGACGGAGACGCACCGGACGTCATAACCGGTACGTTCCTTATAGCTGGCAAGCCTTATTTTGCTTTAATTGATGTTGGCTCTACCCACTCTTATGTTGCAAGTAGAGTAGTTGAAACCTTAGGCATAGCCTCTGAACTGTCTAATAGTGAGGCGACTGTAGTAAGCCCATTAGGTCAAACTATAGTGGTGAATAAGATATTTCGGAGTGTACCTCTAGAGCTTCAGGGAGTGGTATTTCCTGCCGACTTGATGGAACTACCTTTCGGAGAAATTGATCTCATTCTTGGCATGGACCGGCTACTGGAACATCGGGCTATATTGGATTGTGTAGCTAAGCGAATGGAGTTAAGGACACCGGAGGATGAGGCGATAATTATGATAGGGGAAAGAAGAAACTACTTGTCTAATGTAGTTTCTGCATTAAAGGATGATAAGATGGTTCGGAAACGGTGCAAGGCATTTTTGACCTTCGTTAGGGCGTTGGATGCCAAGGAAGGGGGAGTTAGTGGAGTTAGAACAGTATGGGACTTTGTGGATGTCTTTCCGGAGGAATTACCTGGAATACCCCCGGACAGGGAGGTGGAGTTCGGAATTGACTTGCTGCCTGGTACAGCTCCTGTGTCAATTGCCCCGTATAGAATGGCACCAAAGGAGTTGGTTGAGCTCAAGGCTCAGATCCAAGAGTTGCTTGATCGTAGGTTTATTCGACCCAGTGTGACTCCGTGGGGAGCACCGGTCTTGTTTGTGAAGAAGAAGGACGAAACTATACGTATGTGCATAGATTATCGTTAGTTGAACAAGCTGACCATCAAGAACAAGTACCCTTTGCCAAGGATAGACGATTTGTTCGATCAGCTTAAGGGGGCAGCGGTATTCCTGAAGATAGATATAAGGTCTGGATATCATCAGCTTAAGGTGAAGGAAGCAGATATCCATAAGACAGCTTTCCGGACAAGATACGGGCATTATGAGTTCTTAGTAATGTCGTTTGGATTGACGAACGCCCCAGCCGCGTTCATGGATATGATGAACCGGGTTTTTCAACCTTACTTGGATAGGTTCGTCGTTGTGTTCATAGACGACATTCTAGTGTATTCCAAGTCTGAGGAGGAACATGATGAGCATCTCCAGATAGTGTTGCAAGTATTGAGGGAGAAGAAGCTCTATGCCAAATTCAGCAAGTGTGAATTTTGGCGTAAGGAAGTTGCATTCTTAGGGCATGTGGTGTCTGCAGAAGGGATAAGGGTGGATCCTAGGAAGATTGAGGCAGTTCTAGATTGGAAACCGCCTAAGTCTGTGGCTGAGGTTCGTAGTTTCTTGGGATTGGCAGGCTACTACAGAAGGTTTGTAGAGGGGTTCTCATCAATAGCCGCACCTCTGACGAAGTTGTTGAGAAAGGAGGTACCTTTCGTATGGACCAATAAGCAACAGGAGAGCTTTGAGAAGCTTAAGAGGGTTTTGACTGAAGCTCCGGTTTTGATTCAGCCCGAGGCAGAGAAGGATTTTGTGGTGTATTGTGACGCTTCTCATACAGGTTTGGGATGCGTATTGATGCAAGACGGAAAGGTAGTTGCTTATGCGTCTCGACAATTAAGGCCATATGAGGTTAACTACCCGACGCATGATTTGGAATTGGCGGCAGTGGTCTTTGCTCTTAAGGTATGGAGGCACTATTTATATGGGGAAAAGTCAGTGATCTATACAGACCACAAAAGCCTTAAGTATCTGCTGACTCAGAAAGAGTTGAATCTGAGACAGCGAAGGTGGGTGGAGTTATTGAAAGACTACGATTGTTCTATAGAGTATCACCCGGGCAAGGCGAATGTAGTGGCAGATGCCCTAAGTCGGAAAGTAGTGTCAGATTTGAAGGTGATATTTGCACATCTTAGCTTGTACGACGATGGAAGTTTGCTGGCAGAGTTGCAAGTGAAGCTGACGTGGTTGAATGAGGTGAAAGAAGGACAATTGGCAGATGATGATTTAAGTGCTAAGCTACAGCAAGTGCAGAGTGGGGAGTTGGAAAACTATGGTATTAACAGTGAGGGAGTGCTGTGTTTTCAGGGCAAGGTCTGTATGCTGAAGAGCGAGGAGTTAAGGCAGAGAATTCTTCGGGAATCGCATAGTAGCCCTTATGCTATGCATCTTGGAGGTAGTAAGTTGTATAGAGATCTAAGGGAACAGTTTTGGTGGCCTGGTCTTAAGCGGGAAGTTACCGAATTTGTAGGGAAGTGCTTAACGTGTCAGCAAGTTAAGACTGTACACCAAGTTCCGTCGGGATTGCTTCAGCCCATAAAGATTCCGCAGTGGAAGTGGGAGAGAATCACCATGGACTTCGTTAGTGGGCTTCCCCTTACGCCTACTAAGAAGGACTCGGTATGGGTGATAGTGGATCGATTGACAAAGTCCGCGCATTTCATTCCAGTGCGGGTTGACTATTCTTTGCAGAGGTTAGCGAAGTTGCATGTGGCGGAAATTGTGAGGTTGCATGGAGTATCGGTATCGATCATTTCAGATAGGGATCCAAGATTTATGTCTCGGTTTTGGAAAGCACTACATCAAGCTTTAGGCACCAGATTAGACGTCACTACGGCATTTCATCCGCAGTCGGACGGGCAGTCTGAACGAGTGATCCAAGTGTTAGAGGATATGTTGAGGGGCTGTGTGATAGACTTCAGAGGAAGTTGGGAAGAATATTTGCCTTTAGCAGAATTTGCATACAATAACAGCTATCAAGCCAGTATTCGGATGGCACCGTATGAAGCACTGTATGGACGGAAGTGTCGTACTCCTACGTGTTGGACGGAATTAGGGGAGCGTCGGGTTTTGGGTCCAGAGATTGTGGCAAAATCCGAGGAGAAGGTTAAGGTAATTCGGGCACAGTTAAAGGCGGCATCTGAAATAGAATTTGATGTGGGAGATCAAGTGTTTCTTAAAGTTTCGCCTTTGAAGAAGGTGATAAGATTTGGTCGAAAAGGGAAATTAAGTCCAAGGTTTATAGGACCTTATCGTGTACTGAAGCGAGTTGGACCAGTGGCATACCAGTTAGAGTTGCCTCCGGAATTGAAGCAGATGCACGACGTATTCCATGTTTCTATGCTACGTTGTTATCGATCGGATCCATCTCATGTAGTACCAGTTGAAGAGGTGGAGCTAAGGCCAGATTTGTCCTACGAGGAGGAGCCAATTCAGATCTTGGAGCGAGATGTGAAAGTGTTGCGAAGTAAATCAGTTCCTTTAGTCAAAGTGTTATGGCGCAATCATGGATCGGAAGAAGCTTCATGGGAGCCGGAGGAAGCAATGCGACAGCAATACCCTTACTTATTTTAGCCAAGTAATTTCGAGGTCGAAATTATTTTAAAGGGGGTAGAACTGTAATATCCGGGATTTTTGGGCTTGTGCATTATTGCTTAATTGTATGTGGAAGCATGCCTAAGTGTATTATGAATGTGTTTTATGAATTTTGAGAACTTTAGAAGGTAGAAGAATGCCTTAGGAAATACTAAGTTTTAAGTCTTGAAGTGGAGCCAAGCTTGATAGGCCTTAAGAGAAATTGTAGGTGAAATATGACACAAAAATAGGCTTATTAAAGTGGCAGGGAGGCGCCACTTAAAGCCTTGGTAAGTGACGTCATATGCAGTGGGCAGGGGCTAGGTTCGAGCTGCAAGGGAAGCAAATGGGAGTGTTTATTTTTGCAGCAAGGAGAATCAGAGGTGGACGGCATTGGGACACTAAGGGATGAGCTTGAGATGTGGTCAGATACCTTTTAAATTTCGGCTAAAGGGTGGAGATAATTGTGGATTTATTTTAATTATTTTGAATAGATGAAGAATAGATAAAATAGGAGAGAAGTAAGGGAGCTGATAAGGGGAAGAGTGTTGGCCGGCCTAGGGACTCCCTTGAGGTGATTTTCGGCCAAGTTTAGTAAGGGGGGATAGCTGAATTTCATAAAAGCCTTTTAGCCTCTCTTTCGTTTACTCTTTTCTCTCCAAAACCATCACTCTTTCTCTTCTCTTTCTCTTAATTTGTCTAGCCGAAATCCCTCTCCAAAGATCACCATTGCCGCAACCTCTTCACCCTATTGCCGAATCCCCTACTTTGGTGGCCATAGCCGATTGTACCTTTTGAGAAGGGAGCCGATTCCTTCACTTGGTTAAAAGCCGAAATATCCCTTGTGCTAGCCGATAATTTATCTATCACCATTGCTGAAATTGCTCAACCTTTCTCTTCTTTTTTTCACAATCTTCTAAAAGCCGAAAGTAAGTTCTTTCTAGACCATAGCCGATTGTCCATTGAACTCCAAAAGCTGAAACCTGTTGATCACTACCTAGCCTGCATAGCCGAATATTGTTGTGGGTTCAAGCAAGGGAGCTGTCGATTTCTGTAATAAGGGTAAGGATCAACTATCGATTCTTTTCTTTCTTTTCTTTTAGATTAGCCGAAACTAGGAATCTAATCCCATTATTGTTCTTGGCCGAAACTTTGAAGAAGGCTTCGGGATTTGGTTGTTGTCGACTTTAAGGAGGAGATTCTCGAGATTTTAATATTTAAGGTAAGTAAAGTTTAGTGTTAGGCCGAAGGCCATTTGTTATGATTAAATGTTAGAATTGGATCTAACATATGCCTATAGGAATTTCGACAGATACCACAACCAAGTAGCAATTTTGGGATTTTAGATTCGCAAGGTAAGGGAACATGAGCATTCGGCCAAAGCCATATTTAGTGATTAAGTGACTAGCCGTTTCTGACTTTAACTGTTTAGGGAGGAGTACAATCTGATTCGATAGATTTCCGAGATTTCAGTGAAAGCGTTAATACCAGGTGTGTAACCCCATACTAACTCTTAATAGATTTACGGTATTATATTAATATATGTGTTAATAAGAATATGAAAGTTATGGCTAAAGGTACCATTCAATGGTACGGCATATTCAGGTACGTTATTCTCTAAAGCTATGCTAATGATGTTACGAATATCAGTTATGACACATATGTGAAATTGTTACGAATATGGAATAAAGAATATGGCATGATTTTTGCATGATTTGTATGACACATGGGGCATATGGGTGATATGGAAAGGGGAAGTGATCTGGTGGTTTTTACCACGATATCTGGTGAGTCATGTCACATAATCTGAATGTGGTGACTTATGTCACAAAATATTATCTGGTGGCTATGCCACGAATTTATAAGGGTGATGTGCAAGTCGTCTGCAGCGACTGCCTTCGATGATGTGTAGCGGATGGAGGGTCGATTTAGTAATCCCTGCGGTGTGATGGCAGGTACGGGTGATGTGTAGGGGATGGTTATCTAGGTTTGGGTTCGGGATTACATCATTATCTATATTTGCTATATGTATTTGTATGATTTGTTAAGCCTAAATCGTTTGGGACTTAGTGTTGGCTGTTACACATTGAGTCTGTTTGACTCACCCCGTTGTGGGATATCTTTTCAGGTGACGCTCAGTGATGGACCGGGTCGGTAGGAAGCTTAGTGGTGGCCATGCTCCGCTCAGCAATTATTTTATTTGAATTTTTATATTTAAGTTTTGGATTTATTTCGAGATTATGTTTTGATGTAATAAGGCCATTACTATTAACTGTTTATGCATGCATTTCTAATTATTTTAGTATGATACGATTTTTACTAAATCAAAGTTTAAGTAACTTTTCTTAAAAATAAATTTTAAATGTTTTGACACCTAAACGCAAATGATTTCCAATTTAATGGTAAACTCTAAAACAAATTTAGCATGTCTTTTAATTTGAGGTTTTGGAATATAAAAACAAGGTTTTAATAAATCTCTGATTTCAAGAATAACAATGTTTTCAATTGAACTCAGCACCAATAAATTTTTCTTCAAAACCACCCAAATTTTTCCAAAGTAATACACATGATTTTGAAATGGTTTACTCAAGGAACATACCATATCCGGTCAAGAATCGTGGGCCGGGTTTGGGGTGTTTCATTTCTTTTTAGCCGAAACCACATCAGTTCATATTTTCCAGGATTTTCATAAAATCCGAAAGCGTGAGATCTCGTCTCCTGCGATTGCGATATTACTCTAAAGTGTCTGCTTGTGCTGAAATCTGAAGGGAATTTTAGGTAAGTATTGATTCGTGGGATCCAAATCTTTTTTGGCTTTTCAAAGTCTCTAGCCGAATGGCTATTTAGTGACTAGTCTATTGTTTTTCTCTTATTTTTGGCATTCCAGGATCTGAAGAGGAGTCAATCGCGTAGATCTCTAAGTCATAGTTCAGTAACACTCGAATAGTGTTACTTTCGGGATTTCAAGGTAAGGAGATCTATTGATTTTTAACATGTAAATTTGGGTATTTATTAACCCTTGGCCGAATGTAGGGGAGGTCAAATCTTCATGATTTTCCGGCTTTTGTTGAACCAAGTTATAAATCCGGATAGCAAGGGTACCGACTAAGAGTTTAGTACTTCGTGATATCAGGTGTGTAACTTCTCACACCATTAGATTGATTGCTAATATATATATATATATACGTAATAAATCTGCTATACTCTGCTAAATGCCAAAATCCTGGCATAACATTTGGAAACCCGAGAAGGGTAATGGCTAAATATCAGGTTAGTGATTTCTGCCATTCATCAGTGAATGTTTCTGTTAAAAATGATATGTTTTATATGTCAATTTTTATATATGCTTGGGGTTGAGTGGTTGATGAAAGAGGAAGTGATCTGTTCTGGTGGCTTATGCCATTTCAGCCTGGTGACTCTGTCACAACTCTGTTTCTGGTGGCTTTTGCCATTTCAGCCTGGTGACTCTGTCATGATTTTGACGATGAGCAGCTAACTGCAGCATGACTGCCATCGATGGTGTGTAGCGGTGTGGGTTGTTTGTAGAAATCCCCAATGGTGTGATTGGCAGGTAAGGGTGGTGTGTAGTGGTTGGAAACCTAGGATTAGGTTGGGTTTTATGTATGTTATCTACTATATTATGTTCTATATTCTGATCTACGGGCTAAGGCCCAATCTGATGGTGCACGAGGGTTGCACACTGTGTTTCGTGACTCACCCTATTATTTTAACAATTTCAGGTAGCACTTAGTGCATCGGACCGGGATGGAGAGGAGAGCAAGGTGGCCATGCAATAGGGTACTGAGGATTCAGCAAAAGACTTTACTTTATTTATCTATTTTTAAGAAATTTGTTTTAAGTGGGTTTTATATATTTCGTTGTAATAAGGCCTTGGACCACTAGACTATTATTTATGTTTGGTTTTATGTTGGGCTTTCATTTGTGGGCATTTAATTTTTTTTTGTTTAAACTAAGCTAAGACATGTACGAAATTTCGGTTTCTATTTAAAAATTCACCAAGGCATTTTATAACTTTATATCTTATATGAATTGATCAATTACTAAGTTTTTAGTATAAATATTTAAACCTGCTAATTGCTTTTCAAAGTGCTATATCTTTTTGTAAAATCTCCTTAGTGGCATACTAGATCCGGTTGTAGTGTTTGGGCCGGGTTTGGGGGTGTTACACTAGGTGCCTTGATCATCTCTGTGTATCAAATCAATGGTGTGGTCTCGACATGTATAATTGAGGCAAGTTCTAGAATAACAGTTCATAGGTGACACACTTATAATCAAAAGGTGAGCATGAAAAAGGGATATATACTCTATAAGGCTCAAAATCTCACAAAAATTTATGGGTATTTTGATATCAACCTTGTAAATTTCAAAGTCCAAGGTAATATTTGAATTTAGGTTAACAACTTAGTGAGAATTTTAGTTCTAAAAATTAGACTTATCATGCTTGATTCTCTAGTATCTTAAAATTTAATCATCAATGCACAATTATCAATGACTTACTCAAAAACATGTCAATAAACACCATAAATCATCAGAAATTTCATCCTAATTAGTAATATGAGAAAATTGATTCAAAACAAGACTATATTCATGGATTTGAGAATAATGAAAAAAGTTTGGCCAAATATGAGAATAATGCAAAACGTTAGGCACTTTCTTCAAATAAATATTCACCCTCCCACACTTAAGATGTACATTGCCCTCAATGTACAAAGATAGATATAAGATTTAAGGGATAAATCGAAAGAGAAGGGGAAAGAATACTCCCTGAATTTTGGATGGTGTCCCTGGAGAATAGTAGAGGTCGTGGTGTCTGATGACTTGTGTAGTAGTGAATTGCTCCTAGTGATGTTTTTGAAACTGCTAAGTCATCAGTTAGAAATCTCGGAGGCGTAATTAAATAAATGTTAGGAATACTCGAAGGTTAGATGTGGATGATAATCATGATAAAAGTTGTCAATTTATGAGGAAAATGTTCAAACTTAAGACAAATCGAAATTAAAATAACTAGAAAATAAAAGTAAAAATTTAAAATAAGGAAAAGATAATCTAGATAAAAGGACTCAAAGGTCCTCATCATCGGTCGAGTCCTGTGGTGGTGCTGGTGATGAGATATGGAGGTGATAGCATATCTGTTGGAGGGTGGCCTCTATCCCATCAAAACGTCTAGTGTTTTCAATGAAATACTGCTCAAACTGGTCAAGGCGTGCAGAGATATCCACCAATGAGGTTGCTGCATGGGATGGCCACTGGCTCGGAATCAGTGCCTCCTGTGATGGTGGTGGGACATCATCAGTAATATCCTCGGGCTCCCCCTCGTCTGTGGGTGTCACTAATTGGTATTGAGGGGGTCGGTCCCTCGACGATGTTTAATCATCCTCATGTGTAGCATCGTCTGGATGCCCTGAGGTACCATATGCCCAATCATCGTGAGGGAGGATCTCTGGTCCTCGATGTTAAGGAGGTCGAAGTGTCAAGCACCCTGTGTTATATATGGTCCCATCGATAGAATTCCCTTCCTGTGCGCCTCTTTTTGATGCTGCATTGCACTGGCGATAAAGTATGCGAGATCGAACACATGTCCTTATACCATGCATGATAAGTAATATACATCGTGTTGATTTACCATACCGGTGCTCTCACGACGGCCTGTAATGGTGTGAGCGAGAATGGCATGGATGTACCTCAAGTATGGGGCGAGAGCTATCGCCTTGGAGCGACTGGGGTCGTAGACGCCAATGATGGGGTGTAAGCTGGGCCAGCAGGAGAGAGGAGTGCAGTGGAGCTGTCGGATTAACTCAGAGAGTGGGTTTGCTTCTATAAATTCTGGCGTATAGAGTCCGAATGCCGAGCCGAATTGCAGTACACTCAGTCGACGTACCGTGCCCCCTAAACGGAATTGGACTGTACCTGGGTCGTTGGACTGTGCCATCACTGCCTGCAAGGTGAAAGTGGTGCAGAACTCTAGTGTGAGCTCCAAGTATGTGGGCTCGATGATTGAGAAAAATTGCTCCCATGGGTCGGTTGAGAGGAGGGCTCGAATATCGGTTGCGAGCCTGACTTGTTCCAACGCATCCCAATTGATGCACCTACCGGTGCTGAGGGGTCTATCCTAGATTGCCTTGTAACGCTCTTCCTGAGCTTCATGAGAAAATCAGAGGAATTAGTGTCGTAGCTCGGAAGAAGCACTTGCTGAGGATGATCCGGGCCCCTTTCTTTTCTTGCTTGGGGCAGCTGTGGATCGTTTTGGTCGTGATGATGACATGATACCTGAAAAAAAAAAAGAAAAGGTTTGTACCAAAATGTAATCCAGATCCAAGATATTCGAACAAGCAACCAACTCAAAATAGGAATTTGTAATAGCATATATGAGAAATAACTAATATCACTATCACAATGATGTAATAAACATGAGAAAAATCATACTTAAAACTAAACAAAACGTATAAATAAAACAAAATAATATGAAATTTAGCAAACTTAGTTAAGAAAGTGAAATAATGGAAGGAACCAGGGTGATGGTGGTGGTTTTCTGCCGGACACGGGTTGAGCACGGCGGTGGCGTGAGTTTGCAGCACGAACACAGTGGTGGCAGGGGTGTGGAGTTCGACAACACGGCGGTGGTGCGGGCATCGGGTGGGTTGTAGTGTGTTTTTATGGAAGAAATGGGAGTTAATGAGGTTTTGGGAATGTGGGGAATATGGGTGTGGCCGAATTTTGGGAGGAAGAATGCTGAAAATTGTTTTTAGGGTAGGTTTTGGGAAAGTGACGGTTTAATTTGGTTAAATAGGGGAGGGGACACGGGCTAGTGCCACGTTCGTGCTCTGTTTTAAAGTGCCCGTGTTTTTCACGATTTTAAATTTTTGGGCGCGTTCAGGTAGTTGGCCACAGCTGTGGGTGTAGTGGCACGCTCGTGTTCTTTTTCACACGGTCATGTAGAATGGGCGTGTTTTGCCCGTGCTTGGTAAGTCAGTATGTTGGCACGGCTGGGCGGCACGAGGGTTTTTAGCCTGTGCTCAACAAGTCAGTAACCTCGCACGGGTAGTTAGCACGGGTGTGGACTGGTATCGCAGCCCGTGTTGGGAAAAGAAATTCTTCTCTGTTTGTGCACGACTACTGGCACGCCCGTGGCTCGTCCCCTGTCTTCCACATGGCTATGGGCATGCCAGTGTGCAAGGCTATGTGGTCTGAAACCTGCGCTTTTATTAGACTAATTTAGTATGGAGTTAGATGCTGAAAAAAATAAAAATAAAAATAAAAATAAAATGTTAGTCAATAAGTGCTCGGGTTGCCTCCCGAGAAGCGCTTTTTTATAGTCTTAAGCTAGACTTACCCTGTTTTCATTTCTAAAAGAAGGCTCACGGAGCTGAAACTCCTCTCTCATATCCCTAGAATCTTTACCATTATAGATTTTGAGTCGGTGACCATTTACCTTGAATGTGCCCTTAGTGGGGTGAGTTACCTCGATTGTGCCATATGGAAAAATTGTTTTGATCATGAATGGGCCTGACCACCTTGATTTCAGTTTCCCAAGAAATACTTTAAGCTTTGAGTTGTATAGTAGGACCAAGTCCCCTACTTTGAATTGTTTCGACTTCTTTAGACGAGCATCGTGGCGTCGCTTTGTTGCCTCCTTGTACAGTTTCGAGTTTTCATAGGCCTCAGCTCTCCATTCGTCTAACTCATTCATCTGCATCATTCTTTTCTTTCCTGCAGTTTTAAGATCGAAATTCAAAAACTTTATGGCCCAAAAAGCTTTGTGTTCTAACTCGAATGGTAGATGACAGCTTTTCCCGTATACAAGTTTGTATGAGGATGTCCCTAGAGGTGTTTTAAATGTTATTCTATAGGCCCATAAGGCATCATCTACTTTTAATGCCCAATCTTTTCTATTCGATCAACCGTTTTTTCTAGGATGCGCTTAAGTTCTCGGTTTGCTACTTCAACTTGCCCACTAGTTTGAGGGTGATATGGGGTAGCTACCCAGTGGTGTACTCCATATTTATTTAGAACTTTTTCAAATTGAGTATTACAGAAATGATATCACTAATGATAGCTCTAGATGTCCCAAATCGAGAAAATAGTTTCTTGAGAAACTTAACTACTACCCTAGCATCATTTGTAGGTAAAGCTTCCACTTCTACCCATTTTGACATGTAATCAACTGCCACTAGGATGTATTTATTTCCGAATGAACTAGGAAATGGTCCCATGAAATCAATACCGCATACATCAAATATATCACATGATAACATATATGTTTGAGGCATTTCATCATGTTTAGAAATATTACCTATTCTTTGGAATTTATCACAGGAACTAACATACCTGTTGGCATCTTTAAATAGAGTGGACCAATAAAAACCTGATTCGAGTATTTTGTGTGCTGTCTTAATGCCACTGTAGTGTCCTCCTGAAGGTCCTGAATGGCAATGTTCCAGGATTTTGCTTGCTTCTGCCTTTGAAACGCATCTCTGAATTACCAGTTCTGCACATATGCGGAAAAGAAAGGGATCTTCCCAAAAATAGTTTTTGTATCAGCAAAGAATCGCTTCTTTTAGTGATGTGTTAGTCTTTTTGGCAAGATGCTAGCGGCTACATAATTTGTGATGTTTGCAAACCATGGTACCTCAGAAGAGTTGTTCTTCGAGAAACGAATCGTTTATCTCATTTTCATCGAGTTCTCTGATGTGTGGATTCTCAAGTCTGGGTGATCTGTCGCAAGATTCTCAGCTCGCTTCTTATCTTGTATTTCCAAGTCAAATTCTTGTAAGAGTAAAATCCATCGTATGAGTCGAGGTTTTGCATCAGGTTTGTTTAAAAGATAAAGAAGAGATGAATGGTCAGTGTAAACGACAACTTTAGACAATATTAGATACTGCCTAAATTTGTCAAAAGCAAAAACTACAGCTAGCAATTCTTTCTCTGTGGCGGTGTAGTTTTCTTGTGCGGGTGTTAATGTTCTGCTAGCGTAGTAAATTGGCTGAAAATGTTTGTCTCTTCGTTGTCCCAAAACTGCACCTACTGCAAAATCACTTGCATTACACATTAGTTCAAAGGGTAAACTCCAATCAGGTGCGATTATAATCGGAGCATTTATTAATTTATCCTTAAGGATATTAAATGCATCTAAACATTCCTAATTGAAATTGAAAGGAACATCTTTTTCTAGTTATTTTGTTAAAGGCTTAGCTATTTTAGAAAAATCTTTAATAAATCTTCTATAGAACCCTGCATGTCTTAAAAAGCTTCTAATAGTCTTAACTGAACTAGGGGGAGGTAATTTTTCCATGGTTTCAACCTTTGCTTTATCTACCTCAATCCCTTTACTAGAAATTTTATGTCCTAAAACAATCCCTTCTCTAACCATAAAGTGACATTTTTCCCAATTCAAAACAAGGTTTGTTTCCTCACATGTCATTAGAACTCATTTTAAATTTTTAAGGCAAAGATGGAAAGAATTACCGAATACCAAGAAATCATCCATTAATACCTTCATAATGTCTTCCACAAGTTCATCGAAGATTGCTAGCATGCAACGCTGAAAAGTAGCAGGAGCATTACATAATCCAAAAGGCATTCTACGATAAACAAACGTACCGTATGGGCATGTAAATGTTGTCTTCTCTTGATCTTCAAGAGCTATGAGGATTTGGAAGTAGCCAGAGATTCCATCCAAGAAGCAGTAATACATATGCCCGGATAGTCTTTCTAACATTTGATCTATGAAGGGTAGGGGGAAGTGATCTTTTCTAGTGGCATCGTTTAGCTTTCTATAGTCTATACAGACTCTACAGCCTGTAACTGTTCTTGTAGGGATTAACTCATTCCTTTCATTGGGCACCACTGTCATACCTCTTTTCTTTGGAACTACCTGCACAGGACTTACCCAAGTGCTGTCAGAAATAGGATAAATTGTTCTTGCGTCTAGAAGTTTAATTACCTCGGCTTTAACCACTTCTTTTATGTTGGGGTTTAACCGTCTCTGAGGCTGCACACATGGCTTGTATTCCTCTTCCATTAAAATTTTGTGGGTGCAGAATGATGGGCTTATTCCTTTGATGTCAGAAATTCTCCAAGCTATGGCCCTTTTATGTTCTCTTAGTACCTGTATCAACTCCTCTTTTTCCTTGGGTTTTAATTCTGAAGAGATAATAACCGATAGCGTAGAATTTTCCCCAAGGAATGCGTATTCTAAGTGTTTCGGCAACTATTTCAATTCCAGATTGGGTGGTTCATCAATAGAGGGTTTTTGTTTCAGTTTGTCATTGACTTTAATGCTTTCTTTTTGCGTTTGTCGAGGTGAAGACGTATTCATCTCATCAGCTTCATCTTCTTCCCCCTCGTCTTGCGTCAGGCGCAATTCCATCGTGTCATCATGTAAGATTTCCTATAATGAGTTTTGAATAATATGATCAGTAGTATCAACAAAATAACAGGCATCATCTTGTTCTCTAGGATATCGCATGGCATCATAAATTTTAAAAATAATTTCCTCATCGCCTATCCTTAATGCAAGTTTACCGTTACCTACATCGATAACAGCCCTAGCGGTAGCTAAAAAAGGACGCCCTAAAATTAAGGGAACATTAATGTCTTCATCCATGTCTAACACAACAAAATCAACAGGGAAAATAAATTTATCAATTTTCACCAGGATATCTTCGATAACTCCTCTAGGATATTTAATAGATCTATCAGCTAACTGAATACTCATCCTAGTGGGTTTTGGTTCCCCAAGATCTAGTTGTTTAAACATTTTGTAAGGCATTAAATTAATACTGGCACCTAGATCAGCTAATGCTTTCTTAATATTTAAGCTACCAATTAAGCAAGGAATAGTAAAACTTCCTGGGTCTTTTAATTTGGTTAGTAAAACTTCATTAAGTTCCACCGTCGATATTTCTTCAAGCTTCCTTTTATTCGTCAGGAGTTCCTTTAAGAATTTTACGTACTTCGGCATCTGTGAAATAGCTTCAACAAAAGGTAAGTTAATATGTATTTGTTCAAAAAGTTCAAGAAACTTATCGTATTGGGCATCTAATCGTTCTTTCTTCAACTTTGCTGGATATGGGATTGGTGGTTTGCTTTCTTTGCGGACTGGATTTACTTCCTCAACTCCCTCATCCTTTGTGTTGTTGTTTTCGTGTGGTAATTTTTTCTTTGGCTCGACTAATTCTTTTCCACTTCTTAATGTAACTGATTTTACCTGTTCTATTTCTTTAGAAAAAATCTCTGCTCGTATTTCACAGATCATCTCAGTAAGTAGTCCAACTAACTTGGTGAGCTCCCCAACTGACTCACTGAGTTCCCCAACTTGGTTCTTGGTCTCTTTAACTGATGTTTGTTGATCTTTAAGTGTTTTCTCAGTATCTTGGAGTAGGTTTTCTGTGCTTGCCATGAACTTCGTCAGCATCTCTTCGAGGTTTGCCTTTTTCTCCTACGGATATGGCTGATTTTGGAAATTTTGATGAGGTTGTTGCCTTTGATTTCCTTGATTTCCTTTACCTCCCCATGAAAAATTTGGGTGGTTCCTCCAACCGGGATTGTAAGTATTACCATAAGGATTATTATTGGATCTGAAATTATTACCTATATAGTTCATCTGCTCGCTCTCTGCGCCTAGTTGGTAGGGTGGGTACTCAGGATTCGCCACAGTTCCACTCGCATCATGCTGCATTACTGGGTGTACCTACAAAGAACACAAACAATCAAGCTTTTTATTCATCGTCTCTATCTGCGTTGATAGCATGGTTACTGCATCGGTGTTGTAAACTCCGACTGATTTTGTCAGTTTAGTCCTTGTAACTTGCCACTGATAGTTATTCAGTGACATCTCTTCAATGAACTCGTAGACTGCTTTAGGAGTTCTGTTGTTCAGGGTTCCACCGGCGGCTGAATCAATTTGTTGTCTCGTTGAGGGGTTTACACCATTATAGAAAGTTTGGACTTGTAGCCACAAACGTAGACCATGGTGTGGAAACCTTCTCAGGAGATCTTTGTATCTCTCCCATGCGTCGTATAATGTCTCTAAATCCATCTGCACAAAAGAAGAGATAATCATTCCGTAATTTAGCCGTTTTGGCCGATGGGAAATATTTCAATAAAAACTTTTCAGTCATTTGCTCCCATGTGGTGATTGACCCTCGTGGTAACGAGTTCAACCACTATTTGGCTTTATTCCTTAATGAGAAGGCAAATAATCGAAGATGTATGGCATCATCAAAAACGCCATTTATTTTGAAGGTATCACAGAACTCTAACAAATTAGCTATATGAGTGTTTGGGTCTTCGTCCTGCAAACCATCAAATTGAACAAATTGTTGAATCATTTGTATTGTGTTAGGCTTTAATTCAAAATTATTAGCAGCTATAGCAGGCCTAGCAATACTCAATTCTACTCCTGTTAAATGCAGTTTAGCATAATCAAACATTGTATGTGGAGCATTATTTTCTCCCGCATCATGTGGTTGTGGATTATTCTCGTCCATCCCTTCAGTAGGATTGGATCTGTCTTCTTGATTTTCTTCTGTGTAATTTAGGGCACACCTAATTTCTCTGCGGTTTCTTTGAGCGATGGCTTCAATATCACTGTCGTATACTGGAGGTCCTCTCGGGTTCCTTCTAGTCATAAACTGGAGGTAACTGCAAAAAAAGAGAAAGAAAATTTAGCAAAACCTAGATTATTTAAAAAAATAAATTGCAAAAATTAAAAATAATGGCTAAAGTAATAAAAATAGAGTTTTCTTAATATTTTAGTTCCCCGGCAACGGCGCCAAAAACTTGATCATATGTCTGTCGAGTTTTAAAATTTATAAAGAGAATGATCAAAGCTGGAAACTAACTCTGACAAC
This sequence comes from Gossypium australe, assembly GCA_005393395.2. Classification (NCBI taxonomy): domain Eukaryota; kingdom Viridiplantae; phylum Streptophyta; class Magnoliopsida; order Malvales; family Malvaceae; genus Gossypium; species Gossypium australe. Next base: position 5,965,517 of record CM016619.1, on the reverse strand, counting down.
GATTGAAGGCAAGTGTACCTATCGAACAGTAGTATAGCTTAGGCAAGACCGGATTATCGAACCCAAAGGAACTAAAAGTACTAATACTAACTTTCTTTTTATTATTTAGCCTAAAATAAGTGAAGTTGCTTTAACATAATATAAACTAATTACTAAGCCAAAGACACAAAGACAAAAAGGATGAATTGGGAAAATAACTTTTTAGAAAAAACTCAGTTGATTCAGACAATACCCTCAGAAAGAATCCACCTAGACTTCACTTGTTATTTAACCCTTAACCATACGATTTATTTACTTAATTTGATTCATAAGACTCCCTAACGTATATTAAACCCTCTCTCGAGGTGAATAACGTCTAACCCTAGGTTAATTAACAGAAATCTCTTTCTCGAATAATAACCCCCTAGAATAGTAGTAAATCAATCTATGGACTCCCATATTAGGTTTCACCCTAATCCGGCAAAAACTCGTCACCCTATCTCCAGGCGTGCGATCAACTCCGCTTAATTATGCTAGATCTATTCTTAAGCAGGGTCTATTCCTCCTCCACCTAAGCACATCAAATTTGGATTAAGCACACATAATTAAGAACAAACTAAGTATTTATCATATAATTCAGAAAATAATAACAAGATTCATCTAGGTTTCATCCCTTTCAGGTATCTGAAGGATTTAGTTCATAACAAATAAAGAAAACATCTCAAGAGAAAAGATAAAATAAAACATAAGAAATCCCTAAAACTCTCTGAAGGAATTGAAAGAGAAATTCACCGTTTTGAGTAGAATTCTGGCTTCTTGGGATGGATCAACTGGCTATCTTCGAGTGATTCTCACAAATCTAACCTTTTCGGCTTGGCTCCTTGGCCTAGCATGACGCCCCCCACAGAGGTGGTACCTAGGGGGTATATATGTAACACCCCAAACCCAGCCCAAACACCATGACAGGATCTGGCATGTCACTAAGGAGATTTTAAAAGATGTCGCAATTTTGGAAAATATTCTTCTTGATTTTAACATTTTATTCGGGAAACTAAATGGTTGAATAATTTGTAAAAGATATACATTTTATATTAATGCCTTAGTGAATTAAAAACCAAAATTTGATACATGCCTTAATTTAACTAAAACATAAAATATAAATGTCTAGTAATAACAAAAGCCCAAATCAAACGAAAATATAAAGCCACTATAAAAGAACACTTCCCCTTTCATCAATCACCCAACCCCATGCAATCACAGAAATCGGCATACATGTTTATCATATCAAATCGACGGAAACATTCACTTTGGAATGATAGAGATCACTAACCTGGTGATTCACCTTTACCCTCATCGGGTTTTCAACAGCCATGCCTGTATTTCGGCATTTAACAGAATATAACAGATTTGTAAGCATATACTAACAGGCAATCCAAATGGTGTGAGAATGTTACACACCTGATTAATGCGTAGGACTACCCTCTATGTCGATACCCTCGCTACTCGGATCTACTGCCTACTGTCTACAACTTTGCTCAAAAGCCGGAAGAACGCAAAGATAAGGCCTCTCCTATATTCAGCCAAGGGTTAGTGTTTACCCGAATTTATACGTTTAAATTAACAGATCTCCTTACCTTGAAATCTCGAAAGTAATACGATTCGAGTGCTACTAAACTCTGGCTTAGAAGTCTAAGCGATTGAATCCCCTTCAAATCTCGGAATGCCTCAAATGAGAGAAACACCCGATTAGTTAACCATATAATCATTCAGCTAAGATCTCTAAAAGCCGGAAAAATATTGAAATCTCACGAATCGACACTTACCTTTAGTTTTCTTCAAGATTCGGCACAAGCAGACACCACAGAAGGAATTTGGCAATCACAGGAGATGAGATCTAGGGATTTCGGCCTTTTAAGAAAATCCCGGAAAAGATGAACTAGAGCAATACTGATGCGTTTTCGACTTTTGGAAGAACTAGGAATTGAAAAGATGGGCAAGGAAGTAGATAGAGAGATTCATCCAAAGAGTTTGAAAGAGAAGAGAAGGTAAATTGCAGGGGTTACGATTTTTGACAGAGAAAAAAAAAGAAGAAGAAAAGATGATTCTAGTTTACCGAAAAAGAGAGAATACTTGAGGCTATTCTCAGAGAACACCATGAAAAATTCGGCACACCCCCTTGCCTATACTGAACCGATTTTCACCCTCTCCTATGTTTGATTTTCAGCCAACTCTACAACCAAAAGATCACTCTTATCCTTTCCCCTTATTTTAATCTACTAACTCATCCAAAAGAGACTTAATTAGCTCCAATTCCTCCCTCCTTTATCAGCCTAATATCCACATATTTTAAACATTAAAAATCCCTAACTTGTAGCCTTGTTGCCGTCCCCTATTACTCCCTTTTAAGTGCCGAATTTGGCCCAATAACTTGGGCTCCAAGCAACCAAAACTTGGGCCTTCTCCATCCACTAGTGACGCCACCCTTTGTCCCTTTATGGCGCCACCTTACTTTGGGCCACAAGCCCAACTTGATATTTTTAAACACAGATACCTACCTTCAAACCCTATGGTGACTAAACAGAATATTTTAACCAAAGTTTCAGGCCATTCCTGAGCCCAATTCGCACTTCTAATTCTAAAACTAACCCATTAAACATACAACACACCAAAATGCACAGGCCCATTAATTCAGGATGTTACAGTTCTACCCCCTTAAAATAAATTTCAGCCTCGAAATTTACCTGATCAGAAGAGATTGGGATATTGCTGTCGCATAACATCCTCTGGCTCCCAAGTCGCTTCCTCTGCACCATGGTTTCGCCACAAAACCTTGACCAAAGGGACGGACTTTCTTCTCAACACTTTTACGTCTCGCTCCAAGATTTGCACTGGCTCCTCCTCAAAAGACAAGTCTGGCCTTACTTCAATCTCTTCCACCGGCACAATGTGCGATGGATCGGAATGGTAAAGTCTTAGCATCGAGACATGAAACACGTCATGTATCTACTCCAACTCTGAAGGCAACTCCAATCGATATGCCACTGGCCCCACACGTTCTAGTACCCGATAAGGTCCAATAAACCGGGGACTTAGCTTGCCCTTACGTCCAAACCTCATTACCTTTTTCCATGGTGAGACTTTAAGAAAAACTTGATCACCCACTGCAAATTCCAACTCCTTACTCTTTAGGTCCGCAAAAGATTTCTGTCGATCGGACGCTTCCTTTAACCGAGCCCAAATCAACTTAACTTTCTCCTCCGTTTCTTCTGGACCCAACACCTGACGCTCACCCAACTCTGTCTAGCAAGTAGGAGTACGAAACCTCCATCCGTATAACACCTCATAAGGCACCATCTGAATACTAGATTGATAGCTGTTATTGTATGCAAATTCTGCCAGAGGTAAATACTCCTATCAACTACCCCTGAATTTAATGATGCAACCTCTTAACATATCCTCCAGGATCTGGATTACCCTCTCAGACTGACCATTAGTCTGTGGATGAAAAGTGATACTAAAGTCTAACCTTGTTCCCATTGCCTGATGCAGAGCCTTCCAAACTCGTGACGTGAATCTAGGGTCTCTATCTGATATAATTGACATAGGTACACCATGCAGTCTCACAACCTCCGCCACGTTCAGCTTGGCCAACCTTTGCAGATAATAATCTACATGAACTGGTATGAAGTGAGCAGACTTCGTCAACTGATCCACAATCACCCAAATCGAATCCTTCTTAGTGGGTGTAAGAGGTAACACACTAACAAAATCCATCGTGATTCTTTCCCATTTCCACTGCGAAATCTTTACCGGCTGCAACAATCCCACGGGCAACTGATGCTCCGCTTTCACCTGCTGACACGTCAGACACTTACTCACGAATTCTGTTACTTCCCTCTTCAGACCTGGCCACCAAAATTGCTCTCGCAAATCCCGATACATCTTAACTCCTCTAGGATGCATAGTGTATGGGCTACTATGTGCCTCCCGCAGAATCATCTACCTCAACTCAACATCCTTTGGCATACAAATTCTCTTACGAAAACACAGAACCCCATCACCATTCACACTATAGTCCTCTCCTTCACCACCTTGCACTTTCCGGATTCGAGCACTCAAGACATCATCTAGAAGTTGCTTCTCTTTAATCTGACTTATCCACATAGGTCTTACTTGGAGTTCAGCTACCAAACTTCCATCCTCATACAGAATAAGATGAGCGAACATCGCCCTCAAATTCGCTATCGCCTTCCTACTCAGCGCATCTGCCACTACGTTAGCCTTACCCGGATGATATTCGATTGAGCAATCATAATCCTTCAAGAGCTCAATCCACCTACGTTGCCTCAGATTCAACTCCTTCTGGGTAAAAAGATACTTCAGGCTCTTATGCTCCGTGTAAATAACTGACTTCTCCCCATACAGGTAGTGCCTCCAAATCTTTAGAGCGAACACTACCGCCGCCAACTCTAAATCGTGCATAGGGTAGTTCAATTCATGCGGTCTCAACTGTCGAGACGCATATGCAACAACTTTTCCATCTTGCATCAACATACATCCTAAACCCGTGTGTGACGCATCACAGTAGACAGTAAATTCTTTTCCCGCCTCTGGTTGAATTAACACCAGTGCTTCCGTCAAAATTTTCTTCAGCTTCTCAAAGCTCTCCTGTTGTTTGCCGATCCAAACAAACGGTACTCCCAGAGGTGCCGCTATTACTGAGAACCCTTCAATGAACCTTCTGTAATACCCAGCCAATCCAAAGAAACTTCGAATCTCCGCCAAAGACTTCGGCGATTTCCAATCCAATACAGCCTCTATCTTCCGAGGGTCAACCCTAATTCCCTCTGCAGAAACCACATGCCCTAAGAAAGTTACTTCCCTTAGCCAGAACTCGCACTTACTGAACTTTGCGTACAACTGCTTCTCCCTTAGAATTTGCAACACCACACGGAGATGTGCATCATGCTCCTCCTCAGACTTGGAATAAACCAGAATATCATCGATGAACACCACCACGAATCGATCAAGGTATGGTTGGAACACCCGATTCATCATATCTATAAATGTTGCTGGCGCGTTCGTTAACCCGAACGGCATCACCAAAAATTCATAATGACCGTAGCGAGTTCTTATGAATGTCTCCTTTCTTTACCTTTAACTGATGATAACCCGACCTTAAATCTATCTTAGAGAAAACCGAAGCTCTTTTGAACCGATCAAACAGATCGTCGATTCTCGACAGTGGATACTTGTTCTTAATTTCGATTATCGATAGCGGATACTTGTTCTTAATTGTTAACTTATTCAGTTGACGATAGTCCACACACATACACATGGATCCGTCCTTCTTCTTCGCAAATAGGACCGGCGCTCCCCACGGAGACATACTCGGTCGGATAAAACCACGATCCAACAGTTCCTAGATTTAAGCTTTGAGTTCCACCAACTCCTTCGGTGCCATTCTATAAGGAGCAATGGACACCGGAGCTGTACCCGGAAGTAGCTCTATTTCAAACTCCACTTCGCGATCTAGGGGTAATCTAGGCAATTCTTCAGGAAAGACATCTGTGAAATCTTTGACTGTTCGAACCTTATCGATAGTCACCTCCTTAACATCCAAAGCACTGATAAAAGCTAGAAACACGTTACATCCCTTCCGAATCACCTTAACAGCTTTTAATGCGGACACTACGTTGGACAAGTAATTCCTTCTTTCTCCTAACACAACCACCTCCCCGCCTTCTGGGGTACTCAACACCATGCGCTTAGTCTAACAATCCAACTTGGCACGGTGTTTAGTCAACCAATCCATTCCCAAAATAAGGTTAAATTCTCTAAACGGTAATTCCATTAAGTCTGCCGGGAACACTACTCCTTGAGTCTCTAAGGGTACGTCTCTAAACAGTTTGTCCACTACCCTAGATTGTCCTAGAGGACTAACCACAGTCATCTTCCTAGTCATTGTTTCAGAGTCTATACTTAGGGTCTCAAATAACGAACATGCAATATAGGAGTGGGTTGACCCAATATCAATCAAGGCAAGAAAAGGGTTATCAGCCATAAGAAACGTACCGGTTATGACGTCCGATGCGTCACCATCCTCCCGTCGACGAGCTGCATAAACTAGACCTGGCTGTCTCACATCTACATTACCCGTACCCCTACCAGGTGCTCCACGACCCTGACCAAATCCATTTCCTCCTCTGGCTGCACCACATGTAACACCCCAAACCTGGCCTAGAAGTTAGGCCATAATCTGGCGTGTCACATTGAGATGCAATTCAAAACGGTTTTGCTAATTAAAAATTTAAGGCCCAAATGCCCAAAATCTATTAGTCTTGTTAATTAAAAATAAAAACCCATTTTATTACTTTAAGTATTTTGGAAACCAAGTTTGAACATAAGAGCTTACTTAGGTTTAATAATTAAATAAACAATTAATCTCAAAACCCAAAATAAATTTGAAGTCAAAACGGAGTACAAGGCCTTATTACATCCATCAAAAATTAAGTAACTAAAAACATGTATTTTGAAACAAATAAATGAAAATTCAAGCCTCTTATAGTGTGGCCATCTCCGAGTCCACTCCCACGTTAAGTCGTCTATTCGGGATTACCTGAAACATTAAATAAAAGGGGTGTGAGTTTTGAAACTCAGTGTGCACAACCCTTGGCAATCAAATCACTTACAAATATTCACATTGGGCCTAAGCCCTATCAAAATCGGTGGTCTTGGGCTATAGCCTATAATTACCTCATATCATATCATATCATATCGTATCATTTATAAACAAATAATGCAAAACCCACCCCAAAAATCCATCCGCTACACACCATTTCCCGTCCAACCTTATGACTTCTGTGGGGAGTTCTAGCTCGACCCACCCCTCCGCTACACACCAAGGGTAGCCCGATTGCGGTACTACCGAACGTTGCAGCAAAGCTGCTAATCATATATTAGGCTTAAAGCCTGCTGTGGATCCATAACATACGGCTATGCGATCCTCAAATCTTCCTCCATACCATAATTCCCACCCATATGCATCTTAAGCAGAATATCATATGAATGCATCAAATACAAAAGTAACATCCACAAACTCATATTCGTCACATAGGGGTATTTTCGTCATTTCATTACCTAGGGATATTTTCGTAATTCTAGCCTACAGGGGTATCTTGATAATTTGGCAAAATAGGGGTATCTTGATAATTTGGCAAAATAGGGGTATTTTGGTACTTTCGCAAACTGGTGGTATTTCGGTAATTTCGCAAATCAAAGGTATTTCGGTAATTTCGCTAATCGGGGGTATTTCGATAATTTCACAAACTGGGGTATTTCGGTAATTTCATAAACTAGGGGTATTTTGGTAATTTTGTAAACTGGGGGTATTTCGGTAATTTTATAAATTAGGGTATTTCAGTAATTTTGCAAACTGGGGGTATTTTGGTAATTTAACAAATCGGGGGTATTTTGTTAATTTTACAAATCAAGGGTATTTTAGTAAATTTATAAATATAAGGGTAATTGGTCCCTCTCGGGTTTTAGTTATGAACTTTGGCCCATCAACAAGTCCTCGCAGCTAAAGTGAACAAACACTACGCACCAGGTAGGATTCTAGAGAAGAGGAGGTGGGCCACTAGGACCGCTTAAGTACCAAGCTCTCCCTAGATCCAATCCTAGACATGCGTATGCCCGTTCCCACACCCTAGCCCAGTGACTTGTTCATAGACATGTTTAATTAGATTAAGTCTTATGAAATTGAAGAGTTGTTCAACTAGGCCTCAGTCCAAAAACCCTAGCATATTTGTCTACGTCCCCATAAAGCCCATCAAACCCAAATTCCAACCTTACGGCCCATTAGGCCCAAATCTTATCATATGGCCTATTAGGCCCAAAACAAGTCCAAATCATGTATCATGCGTGACTAATTCAATATGTTTAACAAACCAAACCATTTCATCAAACTTAGCCTTAGGGCCCACCGGACCCATTTAGCCACTTTCGGCTTTTTGGCATTGCCGATATCGTGTGTGTAGTGTTTGTACACACCTGGTAACCACGCGCGCTGCAAACCCCTTAGTCACGACCCTACAATCGACATTACTAGCGATTAACCAAGATTTTAATACATACTTATCAAAAACCGAAACCTCACCGTACCCTTACCGTGTACCTCATGTTCTAGTAGCCCTTCCTTTGCTACAATTGGCGATTATCCTCTAGATCTGATAGGAATCGGAAGCTGCTAATCCATGCTCCGAGCACTCTTATTCCCAACGCCCACCAAGGTATGTTAACTCTCCTCATAAAATGTGCTCTATATATAGCTAGCTTCTTACCTTCCTTCTTTGTATCTTTCCGATGTGGGATCCCTCCGTTAGCAGAGTTTAAATCCAACTCAAACTCTTGCCGTCCAGTCTGCAAAATAAATACTCATTTGCTTGTCATGAGATTCGAACCCTTGCTCCCTTCAATAGCTCAACACGCCACGTGCCACCAAGCCACAAGCTCCTCTTGTGACTAAAATCATGCGCAACTAAATATAACCCTATGGCCAAAGTCTAAATTCACTGAAAAAATAAAACAAAAAGAAATGCAAGTGCCAAGACTTGAACCTTGGACCTCCTTCCTTCCTTGTGGCGTCACCCCCTTGTCTCTTATGTGGCGTCACTTTGCCACTATACCACACACTCCTTTTGTGTCATTTTTCTCCACATTTTATTCTTAGAGCCTACCTACTAACTCCCAGGATTTTTTTTTCACCTAAAACCAAAATTTTCCTATGGTCTTCCCTATCTCTAAGGCCTCAAATAATCCCGATAATGCCTTAAAATTAATATTCTAAGTGCTACATATATCTCAAAAAATTTAAACGCTCCCATTCCCAAGGCCCATTGGGCCCAATTCTTTTAGGCCCAAATTCGGGGCGTTACACCACAACCCCTCGGTACTGGCTGACCTCCTCTCTTAACCTGATCAGAACCTCGTCCCTCGGGCTGTGCCTGATTCACCTGTGGACAGTCCTTAATCATATGCTCCGTGGATCCACACCTGAAGCATCCACCGATTCTCCTTCTGCACTCCCCATAATGTACCTTCCCACATGAAGGACATGACCGATTCTGACCCGTCGGAGCACGAGCTGGCCCATCAGACCTAGGCCTTTTCCAAAAATTTCCAAATGATCCCAACGGCCCAAAATTCCTCTTATTCCTATTCCTATCCTTATCCTTATTATGTTTCTCAGTCCGCTTAAACTCCTCAGATATATTAGCTTTCTCAACCAAAATTGCAAAGTCCCTTTCCCACTACGGTGCCACCAACACCCTCAACTCATCCCGCAATCCATCCTCGAACCGTACACAACGCTCATAGTCAGTCGCTACAATTCCTCGAGAGTAACGGCTCAAACGCAAAAATTCTGCCTCATACTCGGACACAGATTTACTTTCCTGCACCAAATTCAAAAATGCCTTCCTCTGTGCATCCACATAGCTGGCCCCAACATACTTTCCCTGAAATGACTCCTTAAAGAAATCTCAGTCAATCCGGTCTGCGGCAGTACCGTCCTTTACTATGAGCCACCACTGGTAAGCCTCGTCCTGAAGAAGAGACACGACCCCCTTCAACTTCTCCTCTACAATAAATCAAGGTCATCCATTATACGCTCACTTGCCTCTAACCAATACTCAGCTGTATTAGGGGCTACGCCAGAAACACCCCTAAACATCTTCACTCCATTGGCTCGGAGTTGTTTCGACAAGATTTCTAAGATCCTGAACCCGTGCCTGCCCCAGCAACTCTTTCGAGGACCCGCAACATCACCTGAGATACCGCATCATCTCCGGGTGCCTGGTCCCGAAATTCTCCCTCCACAGCTGGTGGATCCGGCATCTTGTTTCCTGACCCATGGCCAGACCCTGCTGGCTCTGACACGGTCATCCTACCCCTACCACGACCTCGCGGCGGACGTCCACGACCCCTTGTACTCATTCTACCGATTCGCATTTATCTTATTAGAAATTTTATGAATTATTAGCTTTCTTCCACTGGTTATCCACGAACAGTCTTTTGAGTAGTAGTTTTAAGAGCTGTTCTTTTGAATTCGCAATTATATCTACCGTTCAGTCTCAAGTTCACATCTCCTAGTTCTAGGGAGCACATACATTCAATCATCAAGTATTAACATACAAGCAGCATCCACGAACTTACATTCAGCATGTAGGGGTATCTTCATCATTTCACTACCCAGGGGTATTTTCGTAATTTATCCCACAGGGTATTTTCATAATTTCCCAAAATAGGGTTTCCTGGGTGATTTTGTAAAATAAGGGTATTTTGGTAATTTTGCAATTCGAGGGTATTTCGATAATTTTAAAATTTGAGGGTATTTCGGTGATTTTGAAATTTGGGGGCATTTCGATAATTTTGAAATTCGAGGGTATTTCGGTGATTTTCAAATTCAGGGGTATTTCGGTAATTTCTACAAATCAGGGTACTTTGGTCATTTTACAAATCAGGGGTATTTTGGTCATTTTATAAATCAGGGTAATTTAGAAATTTTATGAAATAGGATGGCTAGTCCCTTTCGGATTTTAATTATAAATTTTGGCCCGTTAACAAGTCCTCACGGTTAGGGTGAACAGTCACTACGCAGCAGGCAGGATTCCAGCGAAAAGGAGGTGAGTTGCTAGGACTGCTTAAGTACCAGGCTCTTCCAGATCCAATCCTAGACATGCGCATGCCTGTTGTCACACCCTAACCCAGCGATTTGTTCACGGGTTTGTTTGGATAGATTAAGTCTTATGAGATTTAAGAAGTTGTTTAAGCTAAGCCTAAAGTCCATCAAGTTCTAAGTAAAATAATCTACGTCCCTTAAAGCCCATCAAGCCCATATACATATATAACACACAGTGAGTTCTGAATACTTACCTGGCAGACTTGAGCTGGAGACATAGGTGCCATGCCGAGAAAACCATCATGTGTTATTTATAAACATGCATGTTTCCAAAACCTTTCTTTAGAAAACGTTTTGAACCCAAAACCCCAAAGTCGAGTTTTGAACCGGGCTCTGATACCAATTTGTAACACCCCAACCCGGCCCAAACACCATGACTAGATCTGGCATGTCACTAAGGAGATTTTAAAAGATGTCGCAATTTCAGAAAATATTCTTCTTGATTTTAACATTTTATTCAGGAAACTAAATGGTTGAATAATTTGTAAAAGATATACATTTTATATTAATGCCTTAGTGACTTAAAAACCAAAATTTGATACATGCCTTAACTTAATTAAAACATAAAATATAAATGTCTAGTAATAATAAAAGCCCAAATCAAACGAAAATATAAAGCTAGTGGCCCGTGGCCTTATTACAATGAAATTTAAAACCCACTAATTGAAAATATTAGAAATAAATAAACTGGTAAAGTCTTTTGCTGAATCAAATTAATCCCTCGCATGGCCACCTTGCGCTTCTCTCCAGCCCAGTTTGATGCACTAGGTGCTACCTGAAAGATGTTAAATACTGGGGTGAGTCACGAGACTCAATGTGCAACCCTCGTGCACCATCAGATTGGGCCTTAGCCCTACAGAACAGATAACAGAGTATAATATATCATAAAATATGCAAAGCCAACCCAATCCTAGGTTTCCATCCGCTACACACCACCCTTACCTGCCAATCACACCATTGGGGATTTCTACAATCAACCCACACCGCTACACACCATCGATGGCAGTCATACTGCAGTTAGCTGCTCATCGTCAGATCATGGCAATAGCCACTACAACAGATCATGGCAAAAGCCACTACAACAGATCATGGCAAAAGCCACTACAAAAGAACACTTCCCCTTTCATCAATCACCCAACCCCATGCAATCACAGAAATTGGCATACATGTTTATCATATCAAATCGACGGAAATATTCACTTTGGAAGGACAGAGATCACTAACCTGGTGATTCGCCTTTACCCTCCTCGAGTTTTCAACAGCCATGCCGGTATTTCGGCATTTAACAGAATATAACAGATTTATAAGCATATACTAACAGGCAATCCAAATGGTGTGAGAATGTTACACACCTGATTAATGCGTAGGACTACCCTATATGTCGATACCCTCGCTACTAGGATCTACTGCCTTCTGTCTACAACTTTGCTCAAAAGCCGGAAGAACGCAAAGATAAGGCCTCTCCTATATTTGGCCAAGGGTTAGTGTTTACCCGAATTTATACGTTTAAATTAAGAGATCTCCTTACCTTGAAATCCCGAAAGTAATACGATTCGAGTGCTACTAAACTCTGGCTTAGAAATCTAAGCGATTGAATCCCCTCCAAATCCCGGAATGTCGTAAATGAGAGAAACACCCTATTAGTTAACCATATAATCATTCGGCTAAGATCTCTAAAAGCCGGAAAAATATTGAAATCTCGCAAATCGACATTTACCTTTAGTTTTCTTCAAGATTCGGCACAAGCAGACACCACAGGAGGAATTTGGCAACCACAGGAGATGAGATCTAGGGTTTTTGAATTTTTAAGAAACTCCCAGAAAAGATGAACGAGAGAAATACTGATGCATTTTCGGCTTTTGGAAGAACTAGGAATTGAAAAGATGGGTAAGGAAGTAGATAGAGAGATTCGGCCAAAGAGTTTGAAAGAGAAGAGAAGGTAAATTGCAGGGGTTGCGATTTCTGACAGAGAAAAAAAAAGAAGAAAAGATGATTCTAGTTTGCCGAAAAAGAGAGAATACTTGAGGCTATTCTCGGAGAACACCATGAAAAATTCGGCACACCCCCTTGCCTATACTGAACCGATTTTCCCCCCTCTCCTGTGTTTGATTTTCGGCCAACTCTGCAACCAAAAGATCACTCTTATCCTTTCCCCTTATCTTAATCTACTAACTCATCCAAAAGTGACTTAATTAGATCCAATTCCTCCCTCCTTTATCAGCCTAATATCCACATATTTTAAACATTAAAAATCCCTAACTTGTAGCCTTGTTTCTGTCCCCTATTGCTCCCTTTTAAGTGCCGAATTTGGCCCAATAACTTGGGCTCCAAGCAACCAAAACTTGGGCCTTCTCCATCCACTAGTGACGCCACCTTTTGTCCCTTTATGGCGCCACCTTACTTTGGGCCACAAGCCCAACTTGATATTTTTAAACACAGATACCTACCTTCAAACCCTATGGTGACTAAACAGAATATTTTAACCAAAGTCTCAGCCCATTCCTGAGCCTAATTCGCACTTCTAATTCTCAAACTAACCCATTAAACATACAACACACCAAAATGCACAGGCCCATTAATTCAGGATGTTACAATATATAGGCTCTTAGAATACGATTCTTTCTCCCTAAGTATCATTTTCCAACTAAAATTATTCATTGCCACGACAGGGACACAGCCATGTCAAACGCCCGTGTGACTAGTTTTTGGGCTGTGTTCGAATTTCTTTAATGAGGCACGCCCGTGTAAATCAGGGGTCAGGCAGTGTTCTAGATGATCAATAAGGCACGGCCGTGTGGGCTTAAGTCCATGCCGTGTCAATTTCCACCTTGGCCCAATTTACTCCATTTTGGGCCCGTTTTATGTTCTTTTCATCCTCGGGTGCTTTCTTGAGTATAAGACATGAAAAGAAAGGATTAAGAGAACCTTTTTATATAAATCAAGGCTTAAATCATCCAAAAGCATACTAAATGTGGGATTAAAATATGTTACTATTACAGTTTATCAAGCACCAATCTCTATACCTCCGTATCGAATGTCGCCCACTGAATTGAAAGAGTTGAATGTGCAGTTACAGGATTTACTAGATCGTGGGTTTATTAGACTGAGCATTTCACCTTGGGGAGCTCCAGTATTGTTTGTTAAGAAGAAAGATGGGTTAATGCGGCTATATATTGATTATCGGCAGTTGAACAGGGTAACAATCAAGAATAAATATTTATTACCTCGGATTGACGATTTATTTGACCAACTGAAAGGAGCTTCAGTATTTTCGAAGATTGATTTGAGGTCTGGATACTATCAGTTGAAAGTAAAGGGAAGTGATGTACCGAAGACAGCTTTCCGTACGAGGTATGCATTATGAATTCTTGATAATGCCATTCGGGTTACTAATGCTCTAGCTACTTTCATGGATCTCATGAATCGTATCTTCTAGCCGCATTTAGATCAGTTCATGGTAGTCTTCATTGATGATATACTGGTCTATTCAAAGACAGAGGCAGAACATGATCTGCATCTTAGAATAGTGATACAGATATTATGGGAGAAACAGTTGTATGGAAAGCTCAGTAAATGTGAATTCTGGTTATCAGAGGTTATATTTCTGGGACATATAGTATCTACAGACGAAATTCGAGTTGGTCCAAAGAAGATTGAAGCGATTGTCCAATGGAAACCACCCAAGAATGTATCGGAGGTAATTAGTTTTCTCAGTCTAGCCGGGTATTATAGGAGATTTGTAAATGGATTCTCAAAGATAGCTATACCGATGACTAAGCTAATATAGAAAAATGTTCCTTTCATTTGCGATGATCAATGCCATAATAGTTTTGAGACACTGAAGCAGATGTTGACAAAGGCACCAGTTCTGACATTATTAGAGTCAGGAAAAGATTTCATAGTGTATAGTTACGCTTCTTTGAATGATCTGGGTTGTGTATTGATGCAAGACGGAAAGGTAATAGCCTATACATCTCGACAATTGAAGCCATATGAACGTAACTATCTGACTCATGATTTGGAGCTAGCAACTGTGATTTTTGCCTTAAAAATTTGGAGGCATTATCGTTATAGTGAGAAATGCTCTATATACACCGATCATAAGAGTTTAAAATATCTTCTTTCTTAAAAAGAGCTGAACTTGAGACAAAGACGGTGGATTGAACTTCTAAAAGATTATGATTGTGTTATAGATTATCATCCAGGAAAGGTAAATGTGGTAGCAGATGCATTGAGTAGAAAAGCTGTGGTTGAATTAAGGGTAATATTTGCTCGACTCAGTATTAATGATGATGGTAGCTTACTAGCTGAATTAAGGATTAAGCCAATGATGTTTGATCAGATTAGAGCAGCTCAAATGGAAGATAAGAAGTTAATGAAGAAAAGAGAGATGGTACAGCATGGTATGGTGGAAAATTTTAGTATTGACGAGCATGATTGTTTGAGGTTTTGAAATTAGATTTGTATCCCAACTATTTCTGAGCTTAAAGAGTTGATTCTTCAAGAAGCACATGATAGTGCTTTCACTTTGCACCTTGGTGGAACGAAGATGTATCGTGATTTACGAGAACTATATTGGTGATTTACGAGAACCAAGAATGAAGAAAGATAGAGTTGAATTTGTCGGTAAATTTTTGACATGTCAGCGGGTAAAAGCAAAACATCAGCAAGCAAAAAGAATGATATCTGGGTAATTATTGATCGGCTTACAAAGTCAGCTTATTTCATAGCAATCAGAATTGACTGGTCATTACAGATCAGAACTGACTGGTCATTACAAAAGCTTGACGAGGTTTATATTCGAGAAATTGTAAGATTACATGGTATTCTTACATCGATAATCTCATATCGGGATCCGTGATTTACTTCGAGATTTTGGAGGCAGCTACATGATTCTCTAGGAACTCGGCTCAATTTTAGTATGGCTTTTCATCCACAAACGGATGGACAATCAGAGTGGGAAATTCAAATTCTGGAAGATATGCTTCGGACTTGTATCATCGATTTTGAATCAGGTTGGAAACGATATTTGCCACTAGCAGAATTTATTTATAACAATAATTTCCAATCTAGTATTCAGATGACTATGTATGAAGCATTATATGGCCAAAGGTGTCGATCACCGGTATGTTGGACAGAATTGAATGAAAGAAAAGTGATTGGGCTAGAATTGATTCAAGAAACAGAAGAAATAGTTAAGAAGATTAAAGACAGATTGAAAGCAGCCTTTGATATGCAGAAATCATATGCAGACTTGAAGCGGCGAGACATTCTGTTGGTGATAAAGTATTCCTCAAAGTATCACCTTAGAAGTAAGTTTTGAGATTTGGCTGAAAGGGTAAATTAAGTCCACATTTTATTGGACCGTATGAGATTGTGGAAAGAATTGGGTCTGTTGCCTATCGATTAGCTTTACCTCCAGAATTATAGAAAATTCATGATGTGTTTCATGTTTCGATGCTTCGGAGATATAGATCAGATCCTTCTCATGTTATTCCTACTGAAAATATTGAAATTCGGTCTGATTTGACTTATGAAGAAGAGCCAGTTTAGATATTGGCTCGAGAAGTAAAAGAGTTGAGAAATAAACAGGTTCCTCTAGTAAAAGTGTTATGGAGAAATCATAATGTAGAGGAAGCGACTTGGGAACTGGAAGAAACAATGAGAGCACAGTATCCTCATCTTTTCTCAGGTAAATTTCGAGGACGAAATTTATTAAGGGGGAGAAATGTAATGACCCAAAATTCACGGGCATCGAAAAAGTACATTATCGGGCCTTTGTCTTAGTAAACCGAGTTCGAAAATAATTATTAGAAATATTTATGAGTCTAGTGATGTGTTTAATTATATTATAAGAAATAAATAAAATAAAGACAATTGTATGGTAAATAAATTAAAATTTTGCCAAATGGATGGTGATGATATTGTACAAATGTACAAAAACAAATGTGTACAATTGTAGTATTTATACTTGTTATTAAATAGATATTTATTATAGTGTATTATTATTAATTTATTAAATTATAATTTATATTAATTATATTATGAGATTTTTATAGGATAAATAAAGTAAAACATGACAAATGTAGGGTGATGATGAAATACATGTGTAATAATATGTATGTGTACAATTGTAATACATGTAATTGATATTAAATAGATATTAATTTGTTATAATTATGATATATTATATGATGAAATAAAATGAAGACAAGTGGATGGAGATGATTTATTACAAGTGTATAATAAAAATATATACATTTGTAATATTTATATTTAAATTAGAAAATAGATATTTATTAATTATTATTATTAAGTTAAAGATATTTATTAATTAAATAATTAAATTATAAGATTTTTTGTTTGATAAAAAAATTAAATAATGATAATTGCAATAAAATTATTAGTACAAATGTAAAATAAATATATAATTACTTATAATTTAAGCTAAAAGATATTTGTTATTAAATAATTATTAAATAATTATTATATATTATATTATTATAACATAAAGTAAATAAACTAAAAAGAAACAAAATCAAAAGCAAAACAAAGAAGAAAGAAGAAAGAAACAGAGGCATTCGAAACAGAGCAGGAAAAAGAAAGAAAGAAAAGAAAAAGGAAAAACTAAGGGTTTAAGGTGTAAAGCTTTGATTGGTAAGTCAATTAAGCCCTTTTTATTTAATTTTGATATTTTAGAAGCTTTAAAACAAAGTTTTGCTAATAATAAGTTGAGGTTTTTGGTAGTTTATAGGTTTTTAAGCATGGTTCATGTTGGACAAATTATTGAATTAGGGGTTTAATTGAATGAATTTCAAGTTAGAATTGATAAAGGGATTAAATTGTAAAAGAAGCTATAAGTTTTGTGTTGTAGGGACTAAATTGAGAAAAAATTGAAATTAGGGATTTATGTTGAAAATTTAATAGCTAAATTTGAGTTTGGTCAAAATTTGAATAGAAATAAAAGTATGAATTGAGTTAGGAAAGTAAATGAACTTAGTTAAGATCAAATTGAGAATAAAGAAGAAATTAAATAGAAATTCAATTATTATTGTAAAAAAAGTAATTAATAGTATAATTATTTTAATTTTCATAGCTAATAAAGAATTCGAGGCATCGGCACAAAAAGGGAAGGAGAAGGTCGTCTAGGAGTAACTGTCAAATTCGGGTTTGTATTACTATAATTCAAATTATGTATTTATTCATTAAATGTTAAATTAATTTATGTATATGGTAAGTAATTTATAAGGTAAGTGTTTTTGTTGAATTGAATGAAAATTGAGTTGAATGATGAATATGTATTGAAATTGAATTGTATGTGGATTGAAATGGAAAAGTATATTGAATTGAGTTGTAATTAAATTGAGAATGAAATTGAAATTGAAAAGTAATATGGAATATCCTATTAACTAGTCGGGCTGAGTCGGATATAATTGGCATGCCATAGGATTTGGAAGAGTACAGGATTTATTGGATTTGCCGATCAGGCACTTTATGTGTCATATATCAGGCACTTTATGTGTCGTATTTCAGGCACCTCGTGTGTCGTACTAGGCACCTCGTGTGTCATTTCAGGCACTTATGTGTCGCATACTGATCAGGTACTATGTACCATTTTAGGCACAATGTGCCATACTGGTGTGTTTGGGTTGGAATCCGTGTATCCGTCAAAGTTTAGATTGTTAATAGGGTGAATAATTGAAATGATAAAATCAAATGAACTTGATCTATTGTAGTATTGAATATGAAAAAATTTAAAATTGTGGATTGAAATTGAGATTGAAAATGAAAGACATGAACTTAATGTTCATGCAGTGATTGAAATTGAAGAATAGCTAAAAATTGTATTGTTATTGTTAATTAACGAAGTTTAAGAATGAATTGATATTCGAGAAATTGGATAGTTACATGCTTGGCAATTATAATTCTTTATTGCTATTATAATTTGAATTATGATAATACCACTGAGTATGGAATACTCAGCGTACGGTTGTTTCCGTGCACAGGTTGATAGGAGTCCAGTGTCCCAGTCCAACATCCAAACGATCCCGACTCCAGCATAAAGATTTTGGTGATGTTTTCTTCCTTTAATTGAAAGTGGCATGTATATAGGGATTATAATGGTTATTTTGGTATGTTATATAATTTTGTTGTAAAGAAAGGTATTTGGTGTTTTGATGATTAAATTAGTGAAATGGTAGAAATTGTTTATGGCATTGGTATTGAATTGAAATGATTTGAATAGTTTAATAAGCTAATTAGAAATGATAATAGGGTTTTCATTAATTAAGTTGTTAATTCAATATGTCAAGTATGATTTAAGTATATTTGAGCATATAAATGCATTGGTTGAAATACTGGAATTGGTTTGGTTGCGATTTGAAATTTGCAGGGAAGGTTAAATATTTATAAAGGGGTTATATTGAATTTTAAGAAAAATGAATGAAGTCAATTAGCAAAAAATTATATTAATTTATGATTATATTATAATATGATAGTTATTTACTTAAGAATTATTTGTAAATTGTCCGATATGTCTGGTAATTCCTCGTAACCCTATTCCGGTGACGGTTTAGGGTTAAGGGGTATTACATTAAACACTTCACATGATAGTCACACAGATACACTCAGGCCGAAGCCCAGATCAGAATTTTTAACTACCGTTATTTAAGCTTAGCCAAGGGTTGAAGCGCACAATCACATTTTCATATCAGAAAGGCACACCAAACCGATATAAGTGTCTTAGGACCACACGCCCGTGTGCTCTGGCTATGTGGGAAATGCTAAGGTTGTGTAAGAGGTCAAAAGCCCGTGTTAAAGGGGCACATGACCGTGTAACTGAGGCATACGCCCGTGTGAAGGGAGGCACACGGCCGTGTGAAGGGAGGGCCATGTGGCAGAGCCACACGCTCGTGTGGACCAGGGACATGGTCGTGTAAATAGGTCGTGTAACTCTCTGTCCATTTGCACTAACTTTGTGTACAGGGCTAACAAGGCCATGTGAGGTTCTCACACGACCGCGTGCCCACCAGACAAGGCCGTGTGTCCATAACACATGTAACATCCCAAACCCAGCCTAGACGTTATGGCCGTATCAGGCGATGCAATATGAAATGGAATTTTGAAATAGTCAAAACTGTTATCGTTTTATTATCTTCTATTTATCTCTCGTCAAATTCAAAACCGTTTTCTTATTAATTTAATTTGTTCAAAACTTATTTTGTAGCGGAAGATTTCAAAACCGTGATGTTCAAAGAAATTCGTTTGCTTTTAGGAAAAATGTCTCGATTAATAAAACCGAGTTTTGTTGCAGTTCAACAGTTCGTGAAAAACAGTTAAAATTCCAAAACAATGGTAAGCAGTCCAAAAAGTCCCAAATTACATCAAATACCCAGAAAAACTAATAGGAATTAAAATCATTAAAGAGATAAGAACCATTCAATAAACTTGTAGTCACCGCTGAGTCTCCTGCTGCACTGATCAGTCTAAGTCTAGGGATTACCTGTGCACATTAAACAAAGAGGGGTGAGTTTACGTAAACTCAGTGTGTGATCCCACAGAAAACAAACAACAATAAACACAGTGCACAGTCAAAAACAGTCTTAGGCCTGTGCCCCTTTCAGTATCAGTAACAGTATGCACAAGGGCCTTAACCTATCACAGTATCAGTAACAGATATACAGTATTCAGTAACAAAGTCCTACCCAACCAGCCTCTACACACCATCTCGGTCCAACCCTACACTCCATGTGGGGATTAAATCAACCCACCCATCCCTACACTTCAGGTAGTACCGAATGCGGCACAAAACAGTAGTTTGCAACTGAGCTGCCAGTATATTAGGCTTAAGAGCCTTTCAGTACACTTCCTCCAAATAAAATCAACCCAACCCCATGCAATGCAACATACAATACATGACATGCTATCTCACGATATTAGTACATATAATCAGTAAAAGTATACATGCATAATACCATCATGCTTAATATATATCCATTAATCAGTCAATCTACACAAATATGGGTCTAAGTAATGCTTACCGACCCTATAGTAGGTTCAAGTCGACTTAGGTGACCCGTGCAACCTTAGCAATCAATTCAGTGAAAATGGGCTCATACGCCCATGTGGCCTGCCCATGTGGCCTACCCATGTGGGCCCACACACCCAGATTGGCCTTGGCCCGTGTGGATCACACGACCTAGCTCAAATTCCACACGCTCGTGTAGACTACCCGTGTGGGCCTAGATGCCCATGTGGCCCACACGACCCAAATCAGTCTAGCTCGTGTGTCGCACACGGCCTACTTGGCCATTACACGGCCATGTTTTGTGCGCATAGCCTGGCCTCATCAATCACACGCCCGTGTTAGGGCACACGGCCTACCACACGAGTAACCACACGCCCGTGTGGCGTCGACAGTGGGGTTTTTAGCTTTCAACGAAACCCCATTTTCTGCGTAATTGGGTACACACATGGTTTCAATTGAAGCTAAAATGATCCCCGAGCACTTCAAAACCTATTTTCGACCATCCAAAAACTAATTTCAGTCACTTAAACCGATACCAAACCGAATTATTAAGAACAGACAATCCCAAATATTTTCAACAACTCATACCTTGAATGCACAATAACGAAATCGCATTTTCTTGGCACCGATTAGAACCCACAGCTGCCTAAGGGTCTCCTAAACACGAATTAATTCCATTAATTATCGATTCAAGAATACCGAAACTAAAACACGCTTACCCAACTTACCGAAACAGATGAAATCGATGGTTGCACCCAAAGAGACTATTTGCAAAAATAAAGAAAACAAAAAGAGTGGGGAAAAGAGAAGAAAAATTCGGCTATAGAGAAAAAGATGGAAGAAAAGAAAGAAAAATTGGCAGAGGAGGGAGTTAAACGTCGATTACAAAGAGAACTTTGGGGAAACTGATTCACTCAATTCCACTACCCATATTATCTCCACCACCCACTATACAGTTATCAATTACAACTCAAACTCTCAGTCACCAAATCGAGAAAAAATAACTCTCTCTCGCCCACGCAAAGATTCAAACCCACAGCCTCCAGCATACTAACACTCCACTTAACCATCAGACCAGCAAGCCCATTCTGTTGTATACTTACAAACATTTAAATAAAGGCCTATTAGACAAAGTTATTGGGTTTACTTAGAAAAATCCTAAATTTTGCTAAAGGCATGGCTTGAACTTGGGACCTCTCACACACACCCAGAACACTTAACCACTAAAACAGATACACAGATGTGTCACATTTTAACAGAACCAAAAATATAAATTTTGGGGCATTACAACACACGCCCGTATGGAATTCCTAATTCCCAAATTAGTCACACAGCTGTGTGGCCAGGCCGTGTGACACCAAATCACCCAAACCCTAATCCCCAAACTCACATGCCCATGTGCCCGAGGGACACAACCGTGTGAGAAACAATAAAATCCCCAAGTCGGCCACACGACCGTGTGGCCAGGCTGTGTGGCATCAAAATTGGCCGGAAACCCTAATTCCCAAATGCCCACGGTCGTGTGGTCTGGCACACGCCCGTGTGGAAACCCAATGGCCACAAAACCACCTCAGAATAGGCCAAAATCGCCATTCTAGCCACCCAAACCGGTCCCTAACCTTTACAATAACGAGAGTATAGCAAAATATGCCATATACCCCATGTTATTCAACCTCTAACGCCCAAAATAGACGGAATTAAAGCACACTCAAGAGATACCGAAATGAATAATTGCAAAGTAAAATAGAAAAGTTTCATATCCCACACCTATTCCGTGAACATAAACGTTCAGATGCTGACCCGACGACCAGGAAATTGAAGTCCCTCGAAAACCACCACTTTTCCCTAAAAAGAAAATAGAAGAAACCAAAAAGCAGAAAAAAGAAAACATCCAGAAGGGAAAATAAAATAAAATAAAAATAACAATAAATAATTAAAAATATTAACCTAAAACTAAATAAAATAAAACAAAATAAAAAGGCTCCCAAAATGCGTACCCAACAACTCGAACCAAAACCCAAAGGTTCACTAACACTCACTCATCCACCAGACCAGCAGGCCTATTCTGACACTTAAACGCGCCACTAAACTCAATAGCACCACCAACTCACTGACCCTAACCACAAAACCAAAAACTTCTAGCCTCAAAATTCGAGGCGTTACAGTTTAGACATTCATCAGTGGCATTTAATCAATAATTTCTATAAACCAATATGCGCATAAATAACAAACTTTTACAAAAGTTTTTCAAACACAGTCAATAAAAGACTGAGATATAAACTCATCAGTATTAGCAAGATGAATTATCTTAATTGCATGATCTAAAATTAATTATTTAAACAAACAATCTTACAAACAACAGGTTGCAAGTTGATAACACATACGTGATTATTATGTAGGTGCATATACCAAAATCATATAATATCAAAGTCATCCACATAATGGATGAATGGGCCCATATTCATTTCAGAAATGCAAGACACTAAATCTCAACTTTAGCTAATGAGTTTCAAACAATCAATTTTCATTGAGAACAAGCAACAAATGAGAATTCTTTAAATTAAAGAATCTTCTAGTTCTTTAATGAATGTCCATATGAATTCTCAATTAATTTTCACATCATATATGATCCATGATGGTTTAACTGGTCACGCCAAGTAGTATATGCATTTGTATTAGTAAACTTCTGGTTTACTTTAACATACGTTTCAATTGTACTAAATTGCAACAAACTGATAATTTTACTATCATTCATTTTACTTTGTATCTACATATAAGTACTATCATGACATTTACTATTGGAAATGTCTAAATCAATGTGAAGTCTATAATGCCACTAAGTTAATAAAAATAATTTCCAAATAATTATATGCAATATTTACTTTAGGGAATATGCTGAAATCTTGAAATGCAGGACATTTGGTCTAGTGGTATGATTCTCGCTTCGGATGCGAGAAGTCCTGAATTTGATTCAAAATACTTTTTAAACCCTTTTAACAAAAGTTTTGAATAATCAGTTAACTACCAAGAATAATTGCCCAGGTCATGTATAGGAACAAGTCTATACTAAATATATCAATAAACATCACATCTCAAATATAAAAATATGACATAATGAAAAACTAGCAATTTTTTTCATAATCATCATTGTAAACATGCATGGAATTTAATTCAAAATCCAACCATTCAAGCTCATAGAACTTTTCATTTACAATTGCTCATGTTATTTCTCTAAATAATTAACAAATGGAATAATATAAAACGTATGAACTACTACCTTTAACAATTCTTTGAACTAAATCAAATCTGAATAACCATAAAACTCATTGGTTTGTTAACATAAATTTGCATACTAGATATGTTTTAATCAAATATATTATTTAATTATAAAACTTACTATAGCGATATAAATAAATCAATTTATATTCATTTTCATGAACAAATGAGATACTTAAAACAATATATAACACATGTAATCAAAACTTAAAAAGAAGACCATCTCAAAATATTTAAATCATATATCAAGTTGATTTAATATTTGAAGACATACCTTCTTCTTTTTTTCTATGTTGAGTCTTGACGATAAGAAGTAAATAAATTAAACTTTAGTAGTAGACTTTGAATCCAACCAAAATCTATTAATAGCAAACTTTGAGAGTGGATCTTATTTTCCAAGTGTACAATAGGTACATAACCAATGACTCTTCATAAATAAACTGTCTCTCTTCTTAAAAAGTTCTTGGAAATTCTTGTTTTTTTCTTGCTTTCTTCATTTTTCCACTTCTGGTGGTGAGAAAATTTATTACAACTATTCTGCATGACTATTATTATAGTCCAATTTACTACATCCACGTTAAAGATTGTAACACCCCAAACCTGGCCCACGAGCCTTGACCGGATCTGGTATGTCACGGAGTAAAAACGTTTTGAAAAATTCGGGTTAACATTGGAAATCTGAAAATATTGTTGAATTTGTAAAACGATGTTTGCTAAAATTTAGATAGGTTGGTTTGATAAACACGATGGAGTTGAAAACTTTTTCTTTTCCTTTGAAACCATTTGATCATTTAGATTTTTTTTAGAAATGTCGGGGTTATTGATAACTTGGTAAAATTGGCTACCCAATGGTAACGTCTTTGAAAACGCGTACGAGCACTTATTTTGAAAACGTTGCTTTTACCGATTTGCTTAACAGCTTATAAGTTCATTAGTAATATAATAGAAATAAGGTAAAAGCAACTACTTACACATCCAAAATAATAGTTAGCGGCCATATTACAAACCAA
The DNA here is from genome assembly GCA_005393395.2 of Gossypium australe. NCBI lineage: Eukaryota > Viridiplantae > Streptophyta > Magnoliopsida > Malvales > Malvaceae > Gossypium > Gossypium australe. The sequence continues at coordinate 5,940,484 of CM016619.1, read as the reverse complement.
ACCAAAATGTAATAAATATTAACTTAATGATACGAAATAAAATCTCAAAACCGAGGAACATGCATGGCCGCCTCGAGTCCTCTCCGGCTCCGTCTCCGCGATCTACTCACCTGAGAAAGATAGAAAAAGGGGGTGAGTCACCAAGACTCAGTGCATAGCTATTACACATGTCCCCACATATGGGCCTGGCCCATATCCACACAGTCCATGCACATGAGTATGCAAAAATGAAGTCCAACCCATCCTAAGTCCATCCGATACTCCTACCTTAGCAGACTCCCTGCTCAAGGCCGTGGCTAATCCACCGTGACTAGCCATCGATCACAAAGTGATCCACATATCTTACCTTGGCAGACTCACTGCTCAAGGCCATGGCTAAGCCACCGTGGCCAGCCATCGATCACAAAGTGATCTACATATCTTACCTTGGCAGACTCACTGCTCAAGGCCATGGCTAAGCCACCGTGACCAGGCCACCGATCACAAATGATCCACATATCTTACCTTGGCAGACTCACTGCTCAAGGCCGTGGCCAAGTCACCGATCCCATAGGGATCCCACAGGTCAATCCAGACCACGGTGATGCACACAGCTATCAACCGCCGAGATGGGCACTTAGCCAACACCTCCCTTGATGTAGCACATAGCTAACATCAAGCGCTAATGTAGCACGAGGCTAACATTAGACCACGCACATAGCGTACACTCCTCCTCCAATAGTCACATCCCAAGTCCCATGCATATGTATATGTACCATGGCAACATTTTACTCGAAACAAATATACATCGCATGCCATCACATTTTATACAATAATCAATAATCATTTAATACCGTAAATCACATACCTGAGTATCCAATCACCCACCACGGGTATTCACAACCTTAGCCCTTATTTCGGCTAACATGTACAACATATACAATTACAATTAACACAATACACAAGCAAGAGAACAGTGCGATAACTACGCACCTGATTATAGCGAGATTTCTGATCTATTGAATCTAACAAATCTAAAATCCCAAAAGCTTCCGTTATTTCTATCGATTTGCTCCTAGGACACATAACCGAAATCGGTCACACATAATACCAATAATATGGCCTTAGGCCGAATGCCAAGAGTCATTTACCTAGCTTATTTCGATCCCGAAACACCACTTGTTCTTGTCGATTAGCTCTCGAAGTCATCGAAAGTCCATTTACCATGCTCGACTAAAATTATGGAATCGTCACCTATTCTTGTTGTGTCAAAAACCCTACTAAACAATAGTTAGTAACGGCATAACACGAGAATACTTTGAAAATGACTCCTTGGCCGAATACTACACATCTTACCTATCTTTTCCAAGTCCCAAAATGTTTACTTGCTCTTGTAGATACCAAATCCCTTGAATAGCCGAAACCAGTAAGCTCTTTTAAAAGCTCCTTAACACTAGCACAATAGAAACACATTAATATAGCCTTTAGCATGTTCGGCTATTCTTAGAATTAAATCTAGCCTTGGTTTCGGCATGCAAAAGAAAAAGAGAAGAAACCAACTACTTAATAGGAGTACTTACCAACGTTAGTTTAGAGAGACTAAAAGGAAGTAGTCGAAGGCACCTTCTCTAATGATTCAGCTTTTGGGGCTAAAAAGAGATGTTGATGAAGCTCCTTAGAAGTTCAGTTTATGCTCTAAATAATGACTACACATTCGGCCATGGCTCTCAAAGGTGGATGGGGTGCTCGGCTATCTCTTTTTAACACTCCTTAAAAGCTTCCCTTGTAAATTCGGCCTCGAGATAGAGGGATAGAGAGGTTGGAAAGTTCAACAATAGCACCTAAAATATTTGGCTTAAGAAAGAAAACCATGCAAGCACATAGCTAGCCGAAAATTCTCTAGCTTCTTCAAGACCGAATCTCTAACCTTAGGTCTCTCTCTCTCTCTCGGTCAAGAACACAAGAAGGAAAGAACAACCAAATCAATGGCCACCTTCTTTACTAATTGAAAACCGGCTATGCTAGACTCTCAAGCAAACCCCAATCGGCCATACACGAAAAATGGGGGAAAAAGGAAAAATCAAAGCATGATAATTTGGCCATCCTTTCTCAAACACAAGGCCGGCCAAGGAATCCCCTAAGCATGCTCTCTCTTTTGCAAATTTCAACATCACTTTCCATTGTTTAATCTTATTTCCTATCATTAAAAACAAACTAATAAAATATAACCATACCTCATCATTTCCTATACATCATAAAATAATAACCCATTATCATAAAAATAAGAAAATTCTTTGTTTAATAGCATGCCCAACACCATTTATAATAAAATAAAAACCAAACTAATCCCCATATATACCTCACGCATATAACAATAATAAAAGTTAAAATAATAGTAATAATAATAATAAAATAAAACCCATGCTTCCTTTAATAAATTAATAATAAAACTAATAAAATAAAAATCCCATCACCTTGCTATAAAATAATAAAACTAGACTAAAATAATACCCATACATGCGTGAAACCCCTTCCCAAAACTGTATGCGCGCATGGGCCATGCAGGACACTTATTTCACGCCTGCAAAAAGCCAAAAAGAACATCCAGGCACTGTCCCCAGGTCTCGAACCCGAGACCTGGAGAAAAGTTCTCCATGCCCCCAGCCACTTAGCCCTTCGCATATTTCATGCTATAAGACGCGCCGAAATTCCTTTAAACCTTACTTTCCTTGGCTCCTTCAAGCTTTAGCGCTAAACTAAAAATAAAACATTCGCGCGCTTCCACTCGGGCTCGAACACCCGACCTCTAAGCCGCAATCACCCCTTGCGCTCTTAGCCACTCTTCCACCTGGACTTTCATGTCCACTAACGTTCCAAATATTCTTTTAAAGCCTTCCTCAACATTAACGCCCTTTTGCAACAAAAATAAAAACTTATGCCGTGCCCAACACTCGAACCCTTGACCTGATTAGCGCCAATCCAAAGCCTTAAGTGGCACATTAAAACCACTTTACCAGGGCATTTTATATGCCATAACTCACCAAAATTTATTCTTAAGGCCTCCTTGCTTATTTCCTCTTTTAACCCTCAATTTTCAAAAATTTACAAAACACCCCCTTTTATCCTCGAGCTTTAATAACCCCTAAAACACATCAACACAAATCTTAAGGCCTATTAACACTTAAGATATGCTTCAAACACACAGCCCCTATTTTAGGATGTTACAAAGATTATGTTTTTTTTTAATTTATTACATATTTTTACATTCTCTTCATGGAATGGTTAGGTTTCGTGGTTAAAAATTTTGTTCGATCATAAGTATATATTGCTACCGTAGGAGCACATTTGAATCATGAAAAGTTAAATAAGTTCTCTCTTACAAGGTTCTCATCAATAATATTTTTCCACATAATTTTAATTGAGAACTTATTCTGAATATTGTAAAGTAATACTCACAGTTTTAAAAAACTTGCAACTTCATGTGCATCCAACCATAACGAGCTTTAGATAGAATTACCATATTCTATTGTCCATAAATAGATCTTACACAGTCAAATATTTCGCTTTCAACCCCTTAACGGGGATGATGACAAAGAAGATCACAAAGATAGTCATGATCAATTCAATTTATAACAAGACTAATAAATATAAATCAATAACTCAATCCTCTTTTGATTCATATCAAAATATAAACTTTTCTTCATTCACAATCCTAATATGATACCCATTATAATGAATATGTTTTAAAACTAATCCATTAACCATAACAATTTTTGTGCTTTTTTAGATATTGATATATTAGCTCTTCTGAAGCTTTCAACTAATTTTGAACTATCAAATATTGGAATAATATTTGTTTGTTTTAGTACCAAATAAGATAAATATTTTGTATCTGTAATGATAGAATTCATTACTACATTCTCATATCCTTCGTCAAAGAATATTAACAAAAAAAAATATTTGGACATACACCACATATGTGGCCAATAATCTTTCATATCACATTGACAACATAGGTTTTCTTTACCCTTTGAAGAGTTATCTTGAGAACTCTCATTGTTCTCTTATTTATTACTATGTTTCCACTTTTAGTGCTCCATGATTATATCTTTTATTTTCTTTATGTTTGCATTCCCCAACAAATCCGATAGGACAGACTTCTAAATGCCTCCATTGATTCTTTATTTCATAATCATCATTACAAAACATGTGTGAATTTTAAATCAAAATATATCTATTCATATTGTCATGATTAGTCTCCAATTATAATAAACATGATATAATAAATAAATTATAATAAAATATATCTGAAATTCTTTAATATCATTGTTATCACCCTGGCTATTATCACGAGCACTATTACAAGTAGTAAAACAACTTTGTTTTCGTAATATAACATTTATAATCTAAGAGAAAAAAATCATTTAATAAGCAAAATCAAAATTTTTGTGTACGATGCTTGAAAGTTATCCGATACACATTGTACCAAATTTCAATACCACATATATGTTATAAAATCTTATGATGCTCTAATCAAATATTTATAAATTCGATTTAAAAAATATAATACAATAATTTCAAGCATATTTAATAACAATAATTTAATCATAAAAAATTTTAATCATCCAAATATCATACATACTATAATTTAATAAAAGAATCTTAGTTTAAAAGAAACCTTAAAGTAATAAAAAAAAATTACCAAAAATCAATCAACAAAGGAGAAAACATACAACGTAAGGATTATATAATTTTTTTTGTATAATAATTACTCATAACGTGCAGGCCTCAATTGAAGACTGAAATAACAATAGCTATAGAAGGCAATTGGCAACAGCTTGAGTAGCAAATTTGAGTGACCCGCTATTGCAATGGTTGTTGCTTGAAAGGGGTAAGGCTTTGTGAAAGGGGAAAAAAATGGTGACTTATGGAGAAAAACAATTAAAAGAAATTGTGTTGATAATGTGTTATAAAATAAAATGACGAAAAGTAAAGAACAAATAAAATGAGAAAGCAAAGAGAGCGCATATTTTATTGATCAATTACAATATTTACAAAGTTTCTCCAAAGTCTGTATTTATAAGCATAAGAAGTATAAATGAAGTAGAGATCCACTTCTAATTACTATAAGAATTTAAAGTACATCAAAACTTATCTTAATCTTAATGAACATCCACTTAATAAGATATTCATAATAATTTTATTATTTTATAAACAATAATATAAGTTTTTTAGACAAATTAAATCGAGTTTAAACTTAACCTAAGTTTAAAATAAAATAAAAAAGCCTACGCCCAATTTAGCTCATGAATATCTTTAATGGTTAATTATTTATTTATTTCGGTGAGTTTATCTAAATGTATTTTAGTTTATTAATTTGAGTTTAGTGATTCAATGCAATATTTTTTTATAACTTTTAATACAACTATAATCTGTAACTTAAAAAAATTTATAATTATAAATATAATTATCATCAATTATTTACTAATTTTTTATTTTGTTGTTCATTATTTACTATTAATTTTTTCATAATTTAATAGTGTTTTCTATTTAAATATTTTTTAAAAATATTTATTATAATATGCTTTATGGAAAGTTATCTTATAGAACATCGCTTTTTTACCTCGACATTGATAGATGTTGAGTTTAGTGATTTTTATTGTACCACCAAATTTTTGTGTCATTGGAATTAGAGTAATTATTTTAAAATTATTACAACACATTTATAGATGTTGAATTTTTTTGTAAAATTTAAAAAAAACATATATAATAATTTGTAATGGTTAATTGATCTCACCGCTCATGAGGATATTTAAAAAAAATTCTAACAAAACTCTAATTTTAAAACCTATAAATATGCCATTCAACTTATTAATTTAAGAAAATGCAAATTAGTTATCATTTATATAACTATATTAAAATGATTTTAACTCTCCTAAAAAAAATTTAATTATAAATTTTTTAAAAAAAATTCTTACACCACCCTCATTCGAACTTCAAAAATTACTCGAATAAAAAAAAACAAAAAGGGACAATCAAAGAAGGAAAGTTGTAAAAAATGTATCTGGTAACAGGGAAGAAATGGCGGTGACGTGGAGGGATTAGATATTTATAATTTTAATTTATATTTTATTATTTAATTTTTTATTTTACATTTCATTTAAATAAGTTAATATATAATTTTTTTTCCTCTTAATTTTCAGTTTTTTCCTTCTAAAAAAATCAAATTTAATTAAAAAAAGCTAGAAATCTGATTTATCATCCTCTTATTAAAAAGGGATAGATATGACGTGAAATCACAGTTTTATACAATCTTTTCTTCTCAGAGTTCCCCATCCTCGTTGTTTGGTTTCCAAGTTGTGAGCCAAAGTCAAGATTGATTTTTGAATGTTTGGCCATCTGTATCCATTGTAAAGCACATCAAACAAAGATACAAATTGATATAACTATTCTCAAGTTCAAAGAAAACAATATCTTGTTAGGTAGAGTGAAAATCACTAAGTTATTTTTTATGTCAATTAGATTTATGGTTTTTTATTTAATTAGTTAGACTGATTAATTTGATAAAAATAAATATAATTTTAATTTTAAATAAATATTAAAAATATTAATAATTTATAAACATCCATTTAAATTAATTTTATACTATAATAAAAAGTAAGATGTTGTTTAATAAATTAAAAAAATTAAGTGAAAAATTAAAAAAATGTTGTTTAATAATTAATAAATTGTACGATAGTGAAGCGTTAGATATTTTTGGATATGTTTAATATACTTGTGTTGTCGTTGTTTCGACACCATAATCAATTCACTTTTGCTTCATCCAAAATAAATGTGCACAACCTCAAGTACAATACTTAATCTGTGGATTACGAGATAGAACTTTGTCTTTGTTTTTTGTAGTGCCTTGAAATTTAGCTTAATAGATAATAGCAAATTTGTGGAAATAAAAAAACTTAGCTTAACATATTTAATAACTAGTGCTTGGGTTAGGATAGAAATTTAGCCCATCCATCGAAACTATAAATAACCAAACATATAAGTCAAATCATGCATTCTAAGGCATAAATAATAAACAAGTTCTCGATGATGTGGTACTTAATATCTATCAGTTTTGTACAAGAGTAAAGCAAGTATAAAGTGTAACACCTTAAACCCGGCCTAGACGTCTAGTCCAAGTTTAGAAAGTTACATCATCGATACTCAAATACCTCACAAATAACACAATAATACTAAACCATGCTTCACATAATATTCATCACAAAGATTAGTTAAGTGCATAATCTTCCAAAGTCCTACTATCATAGATTACCGAAACTCCTAACGTAATACTTAAAAGAAAGGTAAAAGTTTGACCGAGCTCCCGCGTAACCGACCCGTTCAAGACTGAGAACCACTTGAAATCCAATCAATAACAAAATAAGTTGTGAACTCGGTGCGTAAAAGAAGTTTGTCCAATTAATGCACACTAATAAAATAATTCCAAATTCGAAGATTCGCTTCGATACAGTCGTAATTTCAATTTAGATTCATAGCAAATTAGTTACACATACATATAGAAGCAATTTCAGTTCCAAATATAGTACAGATCAGATTCAGATGCAATATTCCTACCCCTAACTGCTGTACATTGTCTTCGGTCATCCCAATACACCGTTAAGGACATTCAATGCCTAACCAACCCTGCACACCTTAGAGTGTCCGTTTGACACTTTTACAGAAACACAGCTTAGCTGTTAGATTGGAATGTAACAAAGTGCCAGAATCAAATTTATACGCATTGTGGCTTAGCCACTATTTCAGAATAGATTACTTCTTTCTTTGCAATATCCCAACCCATGCAAATGCAGAGTACAAATACCCGTATCAAGTATTCAGTCATTCTAATTTATTTCACAAACAGATAACACAATTCAACCTCAAAATAAGTATCATAGTATACATACAACTATGTTATTCATACATCAGTCTCTGAATATCAGACAGTTCTCATATAATCAAGTTCAATCATTCATACAATGAGGAAGTCAGTACCAGTGTTAAACAACATTCACAGCTTCAAGAACAGGTTTCGGGCCCCAATAACATGCCACACAGCCTGGTCACACACCTATGTGTTTTGCCCATGTGGTTCTGAAGCACAAACAGTGAGTTACACGGCCTGGACACACGCCCGTGTCCCTACCCGTGTGACTCATACGGCCTGGGTACATGCCCGTGTCCCTGGTCGTGTGGTTTTGTACCACAAACAGTAAGTTACATGATCTAGACACACGCTCGTGTCCCTGGCCATGTGGTCTTGTACCACAAATAGTGAGTTACACGCCCAGACACACGTCAGTGTTCGTATCCGTTGCCTGTGTGAACCCTGCGCTAATATGGCAACACACGGTCTAAACATGCGACCGTGTGCCTTGCCTGTGTGGCCCTAAATCAATAAACAATGAGTTACACGGCCAACCACATGGCCTGCTATACGGCCATGTGGCTTACACGGCCTGGACACACGCCCGTGTGCTTGGCCGTGTAACGTCGACAGCCACCATTTTCGATGACCGAAATTTGTAAAAACTAAGGTTTCCAGTACACACCTGGAGAGATTTTGAAGTAACAACAACGCAAAAGATCTTCGAAGCCTAAAATAATCATTTAGTAACACAATTTAGCCATTTTAATTGGCAGAATTTCCCGACTACGCACTTAATGCCTATGTCGAAAGTTTTGACACGAAACCTTCAACGGACCCAAACTCACCGAAACTTCAGCAACAATAACAGAAATTGTTGAGTTGCTATTCCTTATTGCTAATATTCTCGCCTATTAGGAAGCAAATGATCGTTTATCAGAAATTCTCGAAACTCACAAAATACCTAATTCAACGCAAGTTACGAAAGAAACCACAGAAACGCTTACATTGATAGTTAACCAGTGACTAACAACAAAATTTTCGTTAATCCTGTATCCTCCATGATTCTGATTAGCTAAATAAAATAAAATAAAACGAAAGAGAACGAAAAAGAAGATAGAAATGACAAAGAAGAAAGAAATAAAAATTAAAGAAGAAAAGAAAAACTAACGTTAATTAAATTCCTAACTTCCAAGCAGATTTCTAGCATTTGACAAAAATTTTCCTTATTGTCCCCTTTAAGACTCAAACACGGGACCTAACAGAATATAGACAAATACTTAACCAGTGAACCAATAGGCTCATTCTTGGCATAGTTTCACACAAAATTGGACTTAACCAGGTAACGCATGATTAAGGGTTGATTTTAAAATAACAAAACTTTTAACGACGCAACTTGAACTTCAGACCTTAAACACAGAACCATGGATACAGAAATTTAATTACTGTAGATTCTCACAATAAAATTTTTAAAAATTTTGAGGCGTTACATAAAGACTAAAAAATGATTAAATTAAAGTAGAAAAACTAAATCTACAACTTACATGTACCAATGAAAGTTTTTTGATTAGGCGAGGGATACAGCTGTATTTGTTATCTAATGGCTGTCCATGCTGTGATAGAGTTACAAAAAATGCTAATCATTTGTTTTTGCTATGTACTTTTATTAATAATTAGTTTTTGGTCTCGTATTTTTAAGTGGTGTAGTTTTATTGGAAGAATGTGGTGAATTTTGAAGAATTTTTTACTTTGTGATTGAACATGCCCATGATAGGTTATGGCTAGTGGCGATTGCGGCATCTTGTTGGACGGTGTGGCTATCTCGGAATGGTATTGTGTTTGAAAGGTTGGTTACAACTATTGACGCTTTATTGTTTCATTCTAAGATGAGAGCGTTAATGTGGGCAAGAGATGTCTATAATGAATGTATCTTCTCGGAAAGTGATTGGTGGAGCTGGCCGGTGAAATGTATTGTGGGTGGAAGATCAATGAGGACTCAGGACTTATTTTGGGATCCTCCTCCCATGGGTAGGATAAAATTCAATGTGGCAAGGGTTGTTATGAATGAGATAGCGGCTTGTGGAGGAGTGTTGAGGGATGATAAGAGGGTGGTTTCGGCTTTATTTTCTAGTAGATGTGCAGCGGGGGGCTTGGAAATGGCGGTTCTAATGGCAATTAAAGAGGCTGCAGAGATGGTTATAGAGTTGATTCGGAAGGAGCAGGTCCCTTTAATCATATAATGCGATTCAAGTACAGTTTCAGATTGGTTGAAATATAGCTGTCTTTGACCATGGTCGTTTAGGAATTTATTCGCGAATATTGAAGGAAGTTTAAGGCGAATGGCTGAGGTTCAGATTGAAGTCACAAATCGAGGTAAGAATTGTAACAGCCCAAATACGACCCTAACCGGAACGGTGGTTTCGGAACCACGAATCCGAATTAGAAAAAAAATATATTTTTTATTTATTTATTTGATGTTTTTGTTAAGTGTTTATGCATGAGTAAAAAGGTCGTAGGAAAATTTAAAAGTTTGGATGTTTAATTTTAATAAAAGGATTAAATTGCTAAAATGGCAAAAATTGTAAGCATGAATTAGAAGAGTAAATTAGATTGTTTATATAATTCAAGGATTTGCATGTCAAATTTCCATCTTTTAGGCTAGTGGACGGCAATGATGATGGGGGAGGATTATTTTTGTATACTATAATGTAAATAATATATTTTATGAATAATAATATATGTATTATATTGTTTAACTAAATAAAGATGAAAAGAAATTGAATTTCTCTTTCCTTCATCTTTCTCACCGAAATTCTTCAAAGAAAAAGAAGAAAATTCCTCCTCCCTCATCCAGCCATTGCATGCGGTTGTAAGGTAAGAAAATTGAGTCTTTGTTTAGTGAATTGCTACAAAATTTGTTGGCTGCCTTGAGTTCTATCAAGATCATGTGAATTTTCTTTAAGTTGAGCATGATGCATTCGGCAATGGAGAGAAAGTGTGAATTGTTATTTTGAGGAAAATAAGATGAATTGAGATAGAGATTTAGAAGAACTAGAGAATGGTAAATTGAAATGGTATGAATGCTATGGAGGTTAGTTCAATTTGAGGATAGGGAAGCTCTCCACATTCGGCCGAATTGTTGTATGGAATGTATATATATATATATATATATATATATATATATATTATTTTAACTCAATTATTGAATATATGTCTATGTATAGGTACATGAAGATTCGGGTACATTAAATAGGATATACGGCCTTGATGAATGTTGGTTTTTGATAGTGATGATAGATGGATTTCATGTTAATAATAATTTTTTTTAATGTTAAAAGAATTGTAATTAGAGTTGGGAAGGATTCGGCACTAGAGTAATAGGGTATAAAAATTTTCAAAATTTCATATTAGGATTAAATGAATAAAAAGAAGTGGTAAATTGTAAAGATTTTAAATTCTTGATTGAGGAATGAAAGAGTTGTGTAATTATGTATTCGAATGAGGTTGAATGAAATTTATTTAAATAGATCCTTTTAAATTTGAATTAGATCAAGGAAGAAAAGACTTGGAAAAGGACCGGGGAAAAGCTAAACTAGACGAGTAGCCGGAAAACCCTGAAACGTCATTCTTCGAGGTAAGATTTCAAGCAAACGAGTTAACTAAACCAATTCTTTGTACATTGATAATGTTTAATGGTTATTGGATGATTGAATTAATATTGCCGAATGAGTTGTGGAGATTATTTAACTGTTTGTATTATGCAAGGTAAGCTAAGATGCTGAATGAGTAGTATGAATTTTGTACCACCTTGAATCTGAATGCAAATGTGTATAAACATGTGTATACTCTAAGTGAAGGCAAGAAATGTATTTGAAATAAAGACATAGTATGAGGGTAATGTGCTAGATATTTTAGTTACATTGAACATGGGAATATAATTATTTTCATAAATTAATGCATGGGCGATTCTATGCTTAGATGATTGTTGGCTCGATTACATGAATGATTTGGTATTTTTATATTAATTACGAGGTTACAAAATGTACTATGAGTACGAAACTATGATTGAGCACTAAGTTTGCAGGTGAATAAGTAACGGCTCTGTGTGAGCGATATGTTACGGGATTTTTGAGTAACGGCTCTGTGTGAGCGATACGTTACTGGATTTTTAGTAACGGCTCTGTGTGAGCGATACGTTACTGGATTTTTGGAGTAACGGCTCTGTGTGAGCGATACGTTACTGGATTTTTGGAGTAACGGCTCTGTGTGAGCGATACGTTACATAGTGATTTTATCGACGGTACTAATCGTGCGAAACACTGTTAAACTTATTTATCAACGTGCAGGTATGTGGTTCGCTTTAAATGACTATGTTATATATGTAAATGGGTATACAGTATCATTGGGAAATAGTGCCTTGGAATTATGTATGAAAGACTAAGTTTCGAATGGTAAGTTTATATATATAGAAGTGCGTTTAATCATACAATGTCCATGAATTGATTCTTGAAATCTTGATTGTTCAGCTTTGTTGTTTGGTATGTGAATTACTTACTGAATATTTTAGTAGAATAAATGTACTTAGTTTAGCAAGCTGAAATCTTACTAAGCTGTAAAGCTTACTTTCTTTCCGTTGTTTCTAGGATTTGTAGATCACTTTTGGAAGGTTCAACTTAAGCTCGTGGATCAATTAGGAAGCTCATCATACTATCATCTATTTTGGTACTCCTTATTGATGGATAAATCCTTGATGATTATGGCATGTATAAGCTATTTTGTTTTCTTAGGATTTGTATAAGACGAATCTTTAATGGATGTATGCCATGCGAAAATGGCTAAATTGTGGTACTTGATCTTATGTATGTTCAGTCATGAGGTTAATCCTTTTTGATAGTATAATTAATTATGTGTTTATGCTTGCGATATAACAATATAGCTTGAATGACCTTTCGGTTGGAGTTTTTAATTGTGCAAAGCCGAATGTGGTGATTGTGTATTGTAGTAACTAAAATTTCATGTTAGTAGTATATGTGTAATGAGTTGGTTTATATGTGGAGCTATCTACGAAGTAGGTTTAATTTTGATTATGTGACCTTGTTAAATGAAATTGCTTTTGGGAGTGATAGATAACTTGTTATAAAAAGAGAGTAAAGCTTGTATATATTTAGTTAAGGTAATGTAAATGACCACATGCATAGCAAATGATCTTTATTGAATAATGTTTATGGATTGATTTTAGTTTAGTAATACCTCTTAACTAAGATCCGACGATGGATACAGATTAGGGGTGTTACAAGAATGGAATGGCAAAAGCCTTGGCTAAAGCAGGTTTGTCGAGGAATACCTTGTTTAAAGCATATTGGTAATATGTTTTGGGGTTGTTATTTTTTTTGGTTGTTTGTGCTCTGTTTTGGAATAGTTTGGTTGCTTTTGATTCCTTGTTCAAACTAGTATGGGTTGGGTGATCCCAATGCCTTTTCTTATAATCAATTGATTGAGCAAAAAAAAATATTGTGATTATTTGTTATATTTCTATACCGGCATTGATACAATATTTTCATTTTAATATTAACTTAAAATTGTTAGAGAAATATATGTTAAATTATACTTTCATTATAATTTAAGTCATATAATTTTGAGTTACACTTTTACTATAATTTCAATAATATAAAACTAAGAGTTACTACTATAAAATAACATTCAATATATAGATATTTTCATTCAATTACTAGTTAAAAAATATCTAAAATGTTGTCTTCCTAAATCTAGTAAAACTCTACTTGCTAGCACGTCCTACCTTTGGTTCTTTTCCTTTTTTCCTTTCCGGGTTTATTTGGCCTTATTCGTTTTTGTGTTTTTTGGAAAAGACCTTTGTTGGTCTGTCCATCGGGGAGGAGGAAGAGGAGGCGACGATTCCACTGGGTTCAGAGGGACCAGATGGTGGGGTGTCCTATGAGCATTGTTTTGTGGGCTCCTTTTTGACATCAAGTGTGATTAATTTCCCATCGATGAAAGTGACATTGGTGAAATATGGCATCCGATTGGAGGCATTTCAATTTCTGACTTGAATGAGGGTCGTTATCTCTTTCGATTGTATCACACGGCAGATGTGGATAGGATTGAGGCTGGCGGTCCATGGACTTTTAACTCCCATATTCTTGTTATGCATCGCCTACGGGGCAGGGAAGATTCTATGGTTCCTCTGGTTACCATTGATTTCTAGGTTTTAATTCATGACTTGCCCCATGTAGAAGACGTTCCACTGGACGTTAAGGCCATCATCACAAAGGAGCAAAGATGGTAAGAGAAGATTTTTTTCATTCTAAGTCCGGAGTGTTTGTTTTCTGTTTTGAAAACTCTGAGGAGCTCAGAAATCTGCGGAGTTAGGACGAAAGGAGAGACATTTGTGAAATGAGTAAGGGTTTGTTTTCAACTCCCACAGAGAAATTCCTCCGGTGTGTCGAAAGCAGATGATTTTGCAGGGAAGATTGAAGGACTTGGGTTTTTTGTTCGCGTTTTGTTTAGAAGTTTTTTTTTTAGGTTTTACATTTTAATGCTTTAAGTTTTTTCAATCTTTTTAGGGATACCCGAGGCACCACCCATTAGCAGCAATAGGCTTCTGCCAGCTGGCTGATGGGCTGAAACGTTGCAGGGTTTAGGATTGTGTACCATCATTTAATCTTCTATTTTAATGCATCGATTGATTTTATTTGAAAAACAAAATTGTAAGCAAATCCATTCCTATATATATATATATATATATATATATATATATATATATATTATGTGTAACACCCCAAATCCGGCCTAGATGTTATGGCCAAATCCAGAACTGTCACATGAAATGGGGTTAAAAACCATTGTCGTTAAGTTAAAACCATACCCGTTCACTAGCCCTTATCACTATTATCAATTTCAAAACTCTCACTCATTTAATTGCTTAGAAGTAAAACATATTTGTAGCGGAAGCTTTAAAAATTGTTGTGTTCAGAAAACCGTTCAAAATTTTAGAAAACATTTGCTTTTGGTAAAATTCCGAGTTGTATTGCGTTTTGCAACTTTCAAATCATAAAATCACAGTCTAACCCTAATTAAAGTAAAACAGTCTGTAAAGTCCGAATTACATAAAACTAGAATATACCATAATATAAAAATTTAAATCCTTAACTATAATAAATTTAAACGTGTGGTCACCGAGGGGCTCCACAGCACCGATCCGCCTAAAACTGTGGATTACCTGTACAGAATAAATAGAAAAGAGTGAGTTTACATAAACTCAATGTGTAACCCCACAGAATTAAGCATGCACACAACCAAAAAGTCAGAATCAGTCAAATTCAGATTCGGGCTTAAGCCCATTACAGATACAGATACAGATGTGCAAATCAGAATCAGAAACCAGATATCCTACCCCCACCCTCTACACACCATCTCCGACCATCCCTACACACTATGTGGGGCTTAAAACACCCACCCATCCCTACATACCATGTTGTACCGATACAGAACGTAACAGATATAATGCAGCTGCCGGATAATAGGCATAAACTACCATTCAGATCACTTCCTCCAATATACATCATCCTAACCCCAAAATTAGATACAAAAATATACAAATACAGAGAACTAATCTAACATGCTCACATGCTTATGATTGTATACAGATAGCAGATAATACTGCAAGTAAACATGCATCAGAATTTTACTCAAATCAGAATGTCAAATAGACAATTCATATAGTTTAGGGTTTAATTAGCCCTTACCGACCCTACAGTAGGCCCACAGTTGTTTGGGATGACTCTTGCAACCCTAAGGAAAAATTCAGATAAATGGGCCCACACACCCGTGAGGCTTGCCCGTGTGGGCCTGCACGTTCGTGTGGCCCACACGCCCAGATTGGCCTTGCCCGTGTAGATCACACGGCCTAGCCCAAATACCACACGCCCGTGTGGCTCACACGGCCACACTCCGGCCATTACACGGCCGTGTCTTGCGCACGGCCTGGCCTTCGTCAATCACACAATCGTGTCATCGTACACGGCCTACCACACGACCGTGTGGCGTTGACAGTGGGGTTTTACGGCTTTCGCTGAATCTTATTTTTCTGCGTTTCGGGTACAAACCTAGTATCGGTTTGATGCGAAACCACTCTTAAGCCTCCCAAAACCTAAAATCAACGTATCCAAAAGCCCAATTTCAGTTACACCTTCGAAACTTTAACGAAAAAATTCCACAAACGGAACTCACAAAATCTAACAATACACTTGAATACTTACCGGTAACGAAAAGAATCCTCTAAAAGCTCAAATCGTTGTAGGAGCACCAGCAGAACCTTGACCTTCCCCTAATCGAAAATCGAACACAAACCCCCATCAAAACCAAAACATGAAACAACAAGATAATGGCAGAACAGCACTTACTGAACGAACGCAATCAATCGTTGCACAAAAGAGAAGACAGATTCAGAAAAGAAATCAAAAGAGGTGGGAGAGGAAGTGACAGAATTTCGGCAAAGGGGGAGAAGAGAAGGACATCAGTGTTTTTTCTGGAAAACAGGGAAATTTTGAAAAAAGAAAAAAATCAAATTATCCCCAAATCCCCTAATTTTACTCCCACTAGCACACTACTCAACCTCCTCAAAATTCTTGTTTGACCAAAACTCTCTCAGTCAAATGAGCAAAAATAAACTCCCACACTCACGCAGGGATTCGAACACAAAACCTCCACACATCACACAGACTCCCTTACCACTCGAACCAACAGGCTCATTCTAATATGGTTTTACAAATAATTTAATATAAGCCCACTGAGCAAGTATAAGGCTTAAGTTAGAAAAACACCAAAATTTACCAAACGTGTGACTTGAACCAAGACCTCTCACACTTAACCACTGAAGCAGATATACAGTTTTTGTCAAAATTATTCGGAAACAGAAATAGAAATATTGGGGCGTTACATTATGCATATATTAAAGTTAGTTTCTAAAGGGAAAGGATTAATATACTATTTGGTATATAGGGTTTTTTGTTTAAATTTAATACATGAGTTTTACCTCAATGTTCAATTTGGTACCCATACCAAACAAATGTGCCTAATGAATACTTGGCACGTATGTTCTAGTAAAAAAAATAATTACCCACAAAACGATCTGATAAAACCGTCACCCCGGATTACCTGACAATGATGACTCAAGTATGTAAATTACTACCCCAGATTACCAAGCAATGATGGTTTCCAAATAATAACCTGACCCTATGGTATGCCAACTAACTCAGTCTGACAACTAATAGGGTAACCAAATTTCAATTTCAATATACAATCTGATTCATGTTTATTCATTCTAATTTTCATCATCAATTTACCAATTCAATACATAACTTATATATATCAACCGAATTTCACATATCATGTAAGTCATAAAATTTTCTATTCTATTCAATTTAGTCCTTGCTTCGATATTCAATTCAACTCATATCAATTCAGCTCAAACAATCATCAAGAACTCACCTCAAATTCCATACAATGCAGAATGATATAAATATGCAACAATTAAATGGTTCCCAAACCATAGAATTACAATCCGAAAATTTTGATCTACTCATCGACAGCTTTGGATTTTCCTTTTCCTCTCGATGAATCTAAGTCGATGTTAGTTATGGATTAACATAAACACATAACACTATCAATAAACAACCAATTCACAATCAACTGTCAATTTATACAATTTTTTTAATTTATTCAATTTAGTCCCTAAAATCGAGACTAACATAACTTTCAACTTAAAACTCCAAATTGAAATTTGATTTCACTATGGTCCATTAGACACCTCTTATTTCTTATTTCTATAGTCAATTTTACTTTAATTCGATTTAGTCCTTATTATCTGAAACTATCAATAGCTTTAAAATTTAGTTCTTTTACATATTTAAGCTTAAAATCTATCTATTTAACACCTAAAGCTTTCAATTCTCAACAATGGCATCTTTCAAAACTTTAACAGTTTCACAAATTGGTACATGAGCTAGCTAAACCAAGCTCCCATGACCTTAAATCTATAAAAATTACAAGAAACTAATTAGGGACTTACTTGAATTTTGAAGTTAAATGAGCTTGAACCTACGAAAATAGCTTCTTCTTCTTGTTTCTATCTTTGTTCGGTTGGGGAAGAAGGGTTTCTCTTTCTCCCCCCCCCCCTCCCAAAATTTCACACACATATATATAATTAACTTAGTTAATTAGGTAATTAATCTTAAATTAATATATAATACTTAGTTTAATGATAATATGCTTATGTCGTCCACTACCTAATGTTTAAACATGGTATATTTGCTATTTTGATCCTTGAGTTAATTGCAATTTAAGTCCTCAATTCATTTCCTAATTAAAAATCTATAGCGGTTTATAATTGAGTCTCTTAACCTTAATTAAACACAATTTCGGCTAAATTACTTACCCAAATTTCAATTCACCTATATAAAAATATTTATAGTCTCGATTTACGAAAATAGAATCTCAAAACCATATTTTCTAACATCATTAAGCACTAAACCGTTACAACAGCAGCTTTTAGAAAGGCTTGAAATACATCAGCTTCAAATACATTTAAAAGATAAGGATGAGGATAAAGTTTACTTTGAATCAATCTCTTCTCTCATTCGGTCAAGAAAAAAAATAAATCATCCATCAACAATAAAGTTAATCTAAGCAAAAGCTAGAACCAAAATTATTCAAGTAAAAAATGTTAACAAACTCACTGCATTTTAACTATCCCAACACATTGTTTTAAGTGCTATCTTAACTTCTTGTTCCAAGTCTTATTCAAACAAAGAAAAAACGTGTTGTCCAAAGTGTTGTCCTAACTTGCCATTTCAAGTGTTGTTTGAACAAAGAATCAAACAATGGCATCCCATATAGTTAACCAACATAAAAATATATGTTAAATAATATTTAATTTAAATAATTAATGATTTTTAAAAAAAAAAGGAATGGTAGCTCTTTTCTAATTTAATAAAATAATTTTTGAAGAGATGATTTTTGTCAAGTATTGTTTTAGATATTTTTATATATTTAAATATTAATTACTAATTTATGTAAATGGTTTTTAAATCCTTTTGTAACTGAATTAATAAAATGAGCAGAATGGAAGGGAGGGTTGCTCTGGCAAAATCGGTGCTTGCTTCCCTTCCTACGAACACTATACAGACGACACTACTCTCGACGATAAGCTTTGTGGGGGGTTTTGTATGGGATTCGACTTTACATTCTAATCGAATTCATCTTATGTTCACCAACCAATGTAGGTGGAATGGTATTTCGTGCTATGAGGTACTGGAATCTTGTCCTATTAGCTAAATTAGGATGGAGATTAATGGTCGAAGCGGATGCACTATGGCCGAGTGTTGTTCATGCGAAGTATATTTCATCTGGGAACTTTTTGGAGGCTATTAAACCTCTAAACTGTTCGCATACATGGAGAAGTATGCTGGCTGGTATAGAGATGCTTGACAAGGGTCTTCCGTGCCAAATAGGGAATGGATCTATAGTGAGGTTTTAAAAAAATGGTTTGTTAATTTTTAGTGCAGTTTTGACCTCAAAAGTCAGATGTTTTTCATTGCTTGTGTGGTGAAAGCACTTTTGGAACCCCAAACGTAGCGAAGAACAAGCTTCAAGTCGACCTCTAGATTGTATTTTGGAAGGGATCATTAGTCTTCTCCTGTTTCAGGTGGCAAATATAGCTGGCATGGAGAGATAGAATTTTGTCAAACGAGAATCGCAAGAAGAGATTGATCAAAGATTGTTATGGTCATATTGGAGACAGTACTTCGCATATATTGAGGGGCTGTTAAGCAGCAAAGGAACTTTGGTTGCAGTTTTTAGGAAGAGGTCATGATTCTGGATTTTTCTTTTTTGCCAACCGCTGAATGGTGGGTTTTGTGATGGGAGACTGGTGTTGGCCTGTTGCTTGAATTGCAAAGGGATGTTGTTCGTCTTCAACATTCCTACAAGACTGCAATGGAAAGGATTATGGAAAATCTGAGTTTCATGGAAATCTTTAAGTAGATGAACATCATGTACATAATATCTCTAAAATATAAATGATACATGATCCAAAATCAAGATTTATTTGAATAATATTACGAGTATAATGTAAGAAAAATAATTAAAACACAACATGAATACGCGAACATGTCAAAATATATACAAAATATTATTAACCTATCAAGTTTTATAAAAACATACAATAGCTTAAATAAAATTAAGACATTAAAACCAAACATGAGCATCACATAAATACACAAATTTTCTTTTTTTTATCTATAAGTACATGTGTTCAACCCCTGTATGTTCATATGAACTTTTAAGAATCTTCTGAATACATAAAAGACAAATAAAATTAAACCTTACTCATGTCTTAAATAAAACCAATTTCTAACAATCACACCCATGTCTGAACAACCAAATATTACACAAGGGGTTAAAGAGGATTACCAAAAATCTTGTTTGATGAAGAGCCAATATAACTGAAACCAAGATTTACACCAAACAGACTTCCAAAGCGTATCAATAAACAGTGAACCAGAGAACCTGACTTCAAAAGTCAAACAAGGATGAAGCTTTGAACCCATTTTAAGCTCCAACTTTTCATTATGATTGAAATATTCATGTCAGACATGTATTTCGACATGGAGATAGAGATATGATCCTCTAAATATATGAAAGCACATGAAAAAATTGAATATATCCATGTCGAGCACATATTCGTGTGCAACACTCGTACCCAAGCCAAAATAACATAGCTTAAGAATATCATATCATTACTATATATCATATCCATGGGAGCTTTAAGCAGCACATAACAAGGACGAGTACAAACTACAACCATTGACAATGTAAATTAGGAAATAATAACCAAGACTACTTTCAAAAAAATCAATCAATTTTGTTTTCCACCATTGAAGCCTTTGTGTTACCAGAGGAGTTTGACTGACTAACTGAATTTACATCCAATTCTTCATTTCTCTTAGGAGAAGATAGTCTAGAACTAGACCATTCTTCTAAAGCATTGTAGTGGAGAGAGTTCATTTTAATACAAGGCCGCCTTTCTCGTATGTATTTTTCAGCGGCTTTCCAGTTTTCCACAACACCTAAAGCCACTAGTAACGCACACATCACAGCAACACTTCGACCATGGCCTAGAAGAAGGACGAATAATTAAAATGTGCTCTGACTTCTGTATGAACTTTCACTTGCAAAGTAAGTTAAGAATATCTAATATCAGTACAAGAATCATATAAACAATTAAGCATTTCAAATCTCAAATATCCTGCAACAACTATACTTAAGATTCATGGTTGATTGTGGCTTACTGTCCCATTTTAAGTTTGTAGAAATTAACTCAAAGAAACACTAAATGCACTAAAAGTTGAGAATCCAAATACATATAAGCAAAAGCAAGTATACAAACAATAAGTGCAAGTCCCACAAATCTTGCAAATAGTCATACTTAATAAGTTACAAAATACCATGCACATTTCAACTATGTTTCTCTGACTCTTCATTTTATTTGAAGTAGCCATGTCTGACACAAATATGGACATTGGTATAGAGATATGACCCTCCAAGAATCCTCTAAGATACATACTCATATGTGATACACTAACTAAAACCAAGTAACATTGGAGCATTTCAAATTAATAAAATCCTCACTAAAGATGCGCATTTATTTCTCTAATGCAAGAAAATTCACAATGCCTTCCTTTTTTCTTTTTCTTTCTTTCGGAAATACTCATGTCCTACACATTTTCAGACACAGGTATTTGATATGACTCTCCAAGGACTTCCAAAATAAATGGAAAAAAAAGACCATACCCGTGCGGGACACATGCTTGTACCCGACACTCACACTCAAGTCCAAGCATCGTAGAGTTAACGGAAATAGTAGAGGCACCTCAAAATGGAATCAATTTATATATCGGCGGGAAAAAGGTAATGAATGAGAAGACGACAGCTGCAGGTTGGGATCAATTTTTATAAGTGGCTATGGAGAAAGTTCTAACATGACCTAATTTACAATCCCACTATTGAATCACTTTTAAATGATAATCAGATTATTCCTTCATGTTTCAGCTACTAAAGACTCGGGACTAATCTCTAGACATCTATTCAAATTGGAAAGGTTGAGATAAACTTGTTTTACCTTCAGCTCAGCCTAATTTGTTGTATGGAAAATGTTTGTCCATGAATATATACACTAAGAGGTAGAGCTAAAAAAAAGTCGTTGAATTCTATCCTAAAATGCCTGCAAGCCCTCAGCTTTCATCACATTCACCCAAGAATATAAACCTGCTTAATGCAATCAGCCCATCATATATGAGGAATAGTGTATTAATAGCTATACCGGAACAATACCACAATAAAAGAAGATTAACAGGATTCAATACATCCAAGTGAACAATAAATTTTACTAAACAAAATGAATTGGTGGTAGTAGGCCTCCTGAAGCTGAATTGATGATTGAGCAGGTTAAATCTATCATACAAATGCAGGGAATAGAAAACCAGACCGGACCGGCCAGTCAAACCAATTGAACAAGGATCCAGTGGCCTCTTCAGTTTGGATACTGCAAACCATACTCACCAACATGAACACACAAAGCAAGCACTTGAAACATAAATCAAGATGGGTATTTAAGCTAGCAATCAAAAACAATAATAAGACTTTATTTACTAGTAATAATAATGTAATCATAGGTAAAAGCTTAAGCTTTAATACAAGTATGAGACTACATTTAACCATACTCACCTAGATGAGCATACAATGCAAGCATATGAAACATAAATCAAGAAGCCATATTTTAAACTAGTAATCAAAAACAATAATACTACTCCACTTACTAGTAATAGCAATGTTACCATAGGTAAAAGCTTAAGCTTTAATACTAGTATGCAACCACATCGAACCATATTCACCTAGACGAACATGCATTTTTTTGTAAATAGAAAACAATAATTATAGTTCACTTACTAGTAATAAGAAAACAAAACTCCATTTTAAAGCAAGCAAATTGGGCAGAAATAAATGAGTAAACAGCGTTGATTCAGTTTTCAGAACATACCATAAGCACAGTGGACGTAAACAGGCTGATTTCGAGCTCTCTTACGACATGCCCACTTCACAGCTGATTCTATCTGGCCTGGCTGAGGTGCCCTTGTGTCCCAAGTTGGAACACAAAAATATGAATGACCCTTGAACTCCTTTATTCTTGGGAATTCAGATGTGCAATCAATAATGGCAGGGTTACCAGGCGGCAATAAACGAGGTGAAGCAGGCCAACCACCAACATATAAACCCTCACATATTTGAGAGTAAGGTTCTTCACCACTAAGGAATCTTCGCACCATTGAAAAAGCTCTAACAAAATACAGATATGGGGAGAACATGATAGTGGACAAAATTGGGAAAGTCCCATCTGGGTTTTTGCCCAACAGCATGGGAAGATCGATTGAAGGGTGAGAAGCAATTGAAACAAGCCATGAAATTAATGATGCATACAACAATGGTATTGCCAACACTGTGAACCCAAATCTACTGAAGAAGAGATATAATAACATCCATGCCGTTGCCTTTATAGCTATTAAGACTGATAAGCCTAAACCCATCTCTGATTCACAATCAGAAATCAAAAACAAGAAATTCCCAAATCAGAAATCGGAAATAATTCGATAATTTCACAAATTTCTTTATCTTTTAACTACGAAACTGAAACTTCCTTTAATGCTATTGTGACTGATAAGTCCAACGCGAATGCAGGAAGCTTCCCTTACCCTTTGCCTCTCTAGAAATGAAATTTTGTGCGGGGAATGGACATAGGTTTTCTAAATGCCAATTGGCTTAACTTATAAGGGAAAAAATATATATTAAATTTCAAGTATCATATTTATTAGGTTAAACTATAAAAATAGTCACTTTTATTTACCTTAAATTATATTTTAGTCATTTATGTTTGAAATGTTACGTTTTAGTCACTTATGTTATCATTTTGTTACAAAGTGGTCACTCTACTGTTACTCCGTTACCTCCCTGACCACGGTCCTACATAGTAGTCCAAATGAGTTTTAAATACCAACTTGGATGTCTAGTTGTTGAGATAAAAGTAGGTTTTTAATTAAATAAATTTAATTTGGACTACCACGCAGGACATCCAAGTAGGGGCAAAGCCAGAAAATTTTCTTGGGGGCTGAAATTAAATTGCAATTTTTTACAATAGTAAAAATGCAATTCCACTATTTGAATAGCCTCTATCTTTATAATTTTTAAATGATTAAATCCAATTTTTATCATTTTTAGGGAGGCCAAAGTGCAATTTTACCTTTACTAATTTAAATTTTTAAAATTTTCAAAGGGCCTAAATGAAAATTTTTCTATTTGGGGGGGCGGGGACCCTGTTATCCCCCTGGTTTTACCCCTGCATCCAAGTTGGCGTTTAAAACCCATTTGGACTGCCACGTAGAACCGCCGTTAGGGAGGTATCGAAGCTTAACAGCAGAGAAATCATTTCATAAAAAAAGGATAATGTAAGTAACTAAAACGTAACATTTCAAACATAAGCGACTAAAATGTAATTTAAGACAAGCAAAAGTGACTATTGTTGTAGTTTACCCTACTTATTATTAATATATTTAATATAGTGATGAAATTTGAATTCAATGAAATTAAAATTAAAACAGTATAATAAATTATGGAGTGTTTGGTAAATATGGTTTTGGGCCTTTTTTAGCTGATTTGGGCATAAATGGAGGATTGGATAGTCAAACTCTCTAATTGTAATGTTTGGTAAATGAATCTTTGCAATAGCTTATTGAGCTAAAACCTCCAAAATAGAAAACGCTTGAATGGACAATTTTTTTCACAGCTAATTAGAAATGAGATATATGGAATGACATATATGACCATGTTTGCTAAAAAATTACTCTATCTGCCACTATGTACAATTATATTGATACACTATTAATATATATCAATTTTCACAATGTTAATATTTGCAAATAAGGAACTTAAGAAATTTGTTTAATTAGAGTTTTAAAAATATTCACTAATTAATTTCCATAATGTATGTTTTAATTCCTTGCTAATAGTGTTTTATTTCAATAATTTCTCCCAATAAAGACTAAAGTATTATAAACAAATATATACTTAACAATAAAATGTGTCATGTCCTTATTTATCATTTTACACATATTAGCTTTCAGCTATCAGCTAAGTTTTACCAAACAATTTTTAAATAAACAGTTAATAGAATCATTTAGTCAAATCAATTAATAGAATCAGTTGATCAAACTAGTCATTGCAATCAGCTATCAACCAATTGCCAAACAAGACCTACGTAAAATATGGAATACTTTAAGATGCCATAAAAATATATAAAATAATTAAAACATGTGATGTCATAAAAAATAATATATAACATGTAACATCCTAAACCCAACCTAGATGTCTAGACCAAGTCCAAAGAGTTACATTGTCGATACTGGAAACTCGCATTTATAAATACAAATATATAAAAACATTTAACATATTATAACAATCATAGCAATCAACCAACCATTCAACCCTCCTAAAATGTCATATTACTAGAGAAAACTGAAATTACTAATAGTATAACCAAAAGGAAAGATAAAGTGGATTGACTAAGCTCCCTCAACATAGACCAGTTCAATTCTATGAACCACCTGAAATTCAATCAATAATGAAATGAATTGTGAACCCAATGCATAACAGAAATAAATTTAACTAAAGCACAATTATAAAAATAGTTCTTGAACTCCAAGTTTCAGTCGGAATCATAAAACATTCAGTACACATTTAACATATTAGTTATATGATAGAAACAATTCCAGTTCAGATACAGATTAGATCAAAAACACATGCAGTTATTCCTACCCATCCGCTACATACCATCTCTGACCATCCCAATACACCATTTAGGGCAATTAATACCCATCCAACCCTACACACCATATAATGTCAATGCGTCACATTTACTGAGACGCAGACTAGCTGCCAAATCAAATAGCGACAAAGCGCCAAGTTCACATATAAATCATGGTTGAGCCACTGAATCATAACATATTACTTCCTCATTCATATAATTCCCAACCAATGCAAATGTAAATTTCAGATGTCGACAACATATATACGATTGTTCTGAATCAATTAATAGGTAGGTAATGCAGAGCAATATTATTAACAGTCGTCACATTACGTATACATTTATATAATTCATATCTCAGTCTCAAAGCATCAGATAGTACTCATACAATCTAATTCTGATCATAAATAAATTATAGAGACCAACGTTTGTGTTAGATGACACTTGCGGTCTCAGAGACAAGTTATAGATTTATCTACACGCTATACGGCTTGGCACATGGGTGCACACAACCTGACACACACCTGTGTCATCTGCCCATGTGGTCTTAAATCGTAAATAGTGAGTCACACGACCTGGACACATGCCTGTGTCCCTGGCCCGTGTGGTCCTAAATCGTAAACAATGAGTCACACGGCCTGGACACACGCCTATGTCCTTGGCCATGTGAACTCTGCACTAACATAGCCACACAAGGCCTAGACACACGCCCGTGTCTCTTGCACGTGTGATCCTTAGCTTACACGGCATAAACACATGCTCGTGTCCTTAGTCGTGTGAACTCTGCACTAACATAGCCACACACTGCCTAGACACATGCTCGTGTGGCTCAAATTCGATGAATAGTGTGTTACATGGCCTGCCACATGGCCATGTGGCGTCGATAGCCATATTATTTGCATTCAAAATTCGCAAAAACAGGGATTTTTGGTATGCACCTGAAGAGATTTTAAAGCGGTAACAACGTAGAGGATCTTCAAAGTCTAAAACAGATAGTCAATAACCAATTAATGATAGATCATCACAGTTACTAAGTTTAACGCTACATCGACACATTTTGACACAAAATCCCAATTCAACATAATTATTACCTCTGCATCCAAACAAAATTCACGAATCACGAACGTTAGAGGGACTGTCGTTCTCGAGACTTCCTCCTAAAGACAACAATCAAACACGCAAATAAAAAATCCCATCATTAATCATGAAACTAATTTCTTGGCAAAAAGGACAACAACAAAATGTTTCAAAAATTGCAAAACCGAACTTACAGAGTTTACCAAAAATGAACTTATTGATAACAGAAACAGAAAAAAGCACGAATCTACATAAAGAAAAAGAAAAAAACCAATGACAACGACAAGCGAAGGAAAAGAAAAAAGAGAAGCAAAAGGAAAGAAAAAATAAAAAATAAAAGATGAGGGAGAAGGGCGTTAAATTAATTGTTTAAACCACCAACCAGAAATCTAACAGTTAGCAAAGTATTTCTCAACACATACGCTGGGACTCAAACACAAGACCAAACAGAATACAGATGCTTAACCAGTGAACCAGAAGGCTTATTCTTAACATAGGTTTGCACTATGCAAGAATAGAGGTTATCTTAAAATAAAATAACAAAATTTCTAAGGACACAACTCAAACTCCTAACCTCGAACACAAAAGCAGAGCACCTATCTACTTATATAGAGACTCAATTACGACAGAATCCAATAGTCAAACATTCAAATTTTTAGGGTGTTACAAGTCTCTCTCCCTGAAAGAAATTTCGGCCTCAAAATTTACTTGACTCAAACAGATATAGGTATTGTCACCGAATCGACTCTTCATGTTCCAACATGGCTTCTATAATGCTTTGATTCTACCACAAAACATTGACTAAAGGAACAGTTTTATTCATTAATACCTTAACATCATGATCTAAAATTTGAATATGTTCATCCTCAAAAGTTAAGTCCCGTCGCACCTTAATTTCCTCAATCAGAATAATATGCGATGGATCAGATCGATACCATCTCAACATCGAGATATGGAACACATCATGAATCCGCTCCAACTCCTGCAGTAACTCTAATTGATAGGAAATAGATCCAACACTTTTTAAGATATGATATGATTTAATGAACCTCGGGCTCAACTTGCCCTTACGTCCAAATCAAATGACCTTTTTCCACAGTGACACCTTCAGGAACACCTGATTACCTATAGAAAATTTGTTGTCTTCTTTCTTTAAATCGACATAAGATTTCTGTAGATCAAAAGCGACTTTAAGACAGTCACGGATCAACTTGACAGTATTCTCAGTTTCAGAAACTAGCTCGGGGCCCAAAACTCGACTTTTACTTAACTCAGTCCAACACAGATGAGTGCGTCACTTACGACCATACAGAGCTTCGAAAAGTGCCATCTGGATACTATATTGAAAGTTGTTATTGTATGCAAACTCAGCCAATGGTAAGTAATCTTCCCAACTACTTCGAAAATCAATTACACAACCCCAAAACATATCCTCCAAGATCTGAATATATCGCTCAGACTATCTGTCGGTCTAAGAATGATACCCAATACTGAAATAAAGTCGGGTGCCTAAAGCCTCATGAAACTTTTTCTAAAATCGAGACATGAAACGCGGATCTCTATCAGAGATAATCGAGACTGGAATCTCGTGCAGTCTCACGATTTCAGTAATATAAAGCTTAGCTAACTTCTACAGGGAGTAATATATTTTGATAGGAATGAAATGAGTGGATTTGGTCAATCGATCAACAATGACCAAAACTGAATCTTTCTTAGTGGGGGTTAAAAGCAACCGACTGTAACAGCCCGATCTAGGGGTTAGTCGGAATAGTGGTTTCGGGACCACTAATCTGAGGTTGAGGAAAATTATTTTTATAATATTTTATAAATTATAGCATGATTATAAGGATGCATGAAAATTTTGGTGCTTTAATTTTAGCGATTGTATGCTTAATTGCGAAAAATGACTAAATCGCATAAAGTGTGAAAGTTCTATTTTATAAGCTAGAGGTGTCAAATAGCTATAAAATTTTAATTGAAGGTTCTAAATGTGCAATTAGGCCCTTTTAAAGGCAATACTGGCCATAGGGACAAGAATTGACATGGTCAATTGGTTAGGTGGGATTTTGGTGACTTATTTGATAAATTAAAATAAAATAAGAAGAAATATGATAACACTTATCATCTTCACCATTTTTCCACCGAAAATACCAAAAAATAAGGGTTTTGAAAGCTTGAAATTTTTAGCAACTCATCTTCTTTACAAGTAAGTACATTAGTGATCATTTCTTGATAAAAATTGTACTTTTGAAACCCCTAAGACTTAAGCTTTCTATAGAAGGGACTATCTTGCATGGTGAAAAGTTTAGGGATTTTTCATGTGAGCTTTTAGTTGTTTGCTGAATTTTTATGGAAGAAAATGAGTTTTAGATGTTTAATAAACAACTTTTGTGAGAGGTGTTACCATGAAAACACCAAAAAGGACCTTTTTGTAAAGGTTGCAAAATATGTAGTAAATGTGTGAAAGGTTGAGTTTTGATGGTTTCATAAGAGAAATAAATGTTCACCCAGGCTCGTTAAAGGTAGAAATTTGATTAGAATTGATTTTCGAGCCTAGGGGTAAAATGGTCATTTTACAAAAGTCTAAGGGCAAAATAGTAATTTTGCCAAAGCATGATTATTGAAATGTATTTATTAATGAGATCATTAAATGAGCTAATTTTTTATTATAGAGGAAGAAGAACCAAGAATCAACCTTGATCGGGGAAAAAACAAAATATCGGACTAGATCGACAACCTAGCCTATTTTGAAATCGAGGTAAGTTTGTATGTGATAAATTCAATATTTACACTAATATGTTTGAGAATGTTTGAAATTTATGATGATACATGGTATTCTATGAAATTGAGTACATGGTGTTAAATGAGAAATATGAGAAAGGTTGAGACGTTGAAGTCCCGTTTGAACTATAATAAATGTGAAAATATTATCATCGAGATAGGTGATGGATAAGGCCCCATGTAAGGCCATGTCGGGGACATGGCCTTGGCACCAAATTGAGATTCCATATAAGACCATATCTGGGATATGGTTTCGATATTGAATATGAAAATCGTATAAGACCATATCTAGGATATGGCATTGATACTTGATATGAGGTTCCGTATAAGACCGTATCCGGGATATGGCATCAGTATTCAAAGGTAATCCCATGTAAGATCGCATCCGAGATGTGACATTGGTTTCACGTTTATATTGATAACAATAAATATACGTCTTTGAGTATCCTTAGTGATTTAATGGGATAACTAGACAATTTTAGAAGTAGAAACGAGATTTGTATTAAAGCTATGTGATTGAGTGAATACAGGTATCTGTGAGTAATTAATGAGGAATATTTACGATATGTGGCATGGTATGTGCTAGATAAGAATAAGTAAGAGTAAGTTATGGCAAAGTGTTTATGACTTTGTATGTTTCTAATGTCATGGATGGATGTTATCATGAGCTTATTGTTGCTATTTATTTTCATGCAAACTTACTAAGCTTTATGCTTACCCCTCTCATTTCCTTTTTCCTTGTAGTATTGCCATAATAACTCGATGATTGTGGGACGTCGGAGTTCAGAAATCACACTATCGACATCTCTTGGTATAACAAGTTAGACTTATTTTGGGTATGGCATGTATAGGACTTAGGTATTTTGTTATGTCATATTGATGGCCAAAGTGTTGGCTATTTATGTATCAAAGTCATTTTGTAAATTGTCATTGGAATTGGGCCAATACTTGATAAGTTTATATATATTCATTGTGGATGAATCATGAATTTATGCTTGTGTGAATGCTTTGATTTAAGTTCTTGGGAGTGCCTTATGGTCATGAGTTATCTTAAAATGAGATGTTATAAGTATGGTTGTATTGTAGGGTGACATTTGGCTTGGAATATAGTCTCTTTAATTTCCACACGGGTAGGCACACGGGCGTGTGTCTAGGTCGTGTGTGACATACGGTCAGCCCCATGGGCGTGTTGAACAGCCCTGTGTCCCCTGGCATACTTGCCATGCAAGACAGTGTGCTCCACGAGCAAAGACACGGTATTATGTCTCAGCCGTGTAGGAGGCACGGCCACGGACATGGGCATGTGCCCAGGCTGTGTAAAGTCTTCTTCTTGAAATTGGAATTTAAATCGCCACATGGTCGAAGCACACGGGCGTGTGACAGGCCGTGTGGAATAAGTTAGTGTTGACCACAGGTACAGCACACGGACGTGTGACTGGCCGTGTGATGCAAGTCAGTGTCGACCACGGGTGCGGAATATAGGCGTGTGAAATACCACACGGGCGTCTCCCACTACTCACACGGGCGTGTGGCCCTGTTTTATGTCAAAAAATTTTAAATGCTTGAAAGTTTCAGGTATGGTCCCGAAACATCCCGAGTATATGTATAAGGTTTCATAGACCTATAATAGGGATGTTATGGTGGTTAATGGAATGGTTTCAAATTGGAACAAAATTTTATAGCCCTCAGTTGTATGTTTAAGCATGAAAAAGTTCGGTAATGCCTCGTATCCGATTCCAGCGTTAAACACGGGTAAGGGGTCTTACACTGACTAACAAAATCCATCGTTACATGCTCCCATTTCCACGGAGGAATACTAACCGACTGAAGTAAACTTGAGGGCAACTGATGTTCGGCCTTAACCTTTTGGCACGTCAGATAGTGGAATACAAAAACAACCACTTCCAGTTTTAGTCTAGGCCATCAGTAGAGTTCTCAGAGGTCCCGACACATTTTATTTCCATCAGGATGCATAATGTAAGAACTACTATATGGTTCTTGTAGATTAGATCACCTCAGCTTCTTATCATTAGGCACGCAAATCTGACCCCAGAAACACAAGATTTTGTCGCTGTTCACACTAAAATTTAAAGTTTCGTTCGAACCAATCTATTGTATTCACTGAACTAAAGACTCATTGCTCAACTATTTAACCCAAATATGTTTGACCTAAGCGGGTTTAACCTATAATTCAGGTAACAGTCCACTATCATCAACTAAATTCAGACGAGCTAACATCGCTCTCAGTTCAGTCACCGCTCTACGGCTAAGAGCATCGGCTACCACATTAGCCTTACCCGGATGATACTCTATCATACAATCATAATCCTTAAGCAACTCAACTCATCTATGCTGTCTAAGATTTAACTTCTTTTGAGTTAATAGATACTTGAAGCTCTTATGATCGGTATAAATGATACACCTCTCACTATACAAATAATGCCTCTAAATTTTTGGAGCAAACACGACTGCAGTTAGCTCAAGATTGTGTGTAGGGTAGTTACTCTTGTGTGGCTTAAGCTGTCGAGACACGTAAACTACCACTTTATCGTCTTGCATTAAAACATCCTAGTCCAACATGCGACGCATCACTAAAAACCACAAACTCCCGACCCGATTCAAGTTGCAGTTGAACAGAAGCTCGTGTCAAAACAGACTTGAGCTTATCGAAGCTAGATTATTGTGTCTCAGACCACACAAACGGAGAATTCTTACACAGTAGCTTTATTAGAGGTAATATAATCAAAGAGAATCCCTCAACAAACCTTCAGTAATAACCTGCTAAACCCAGGAAACTACGAAGCTCATGTACATTTCTCGATTGTTTCCATTCAACTATAGCTTCTATTTTATTGGGATCGACCTGGATCCCTTTGGGAAAAAATCGAGAGATGTGGAAGTTATTGGCTTAGTTGGGATTCTTTTGGGAAAATTTTTGGCATTATTTTCCTCTCTATTCCATAGTTTTTTTCTGACGTCTCCCCTACCCTTCTTTGTCGATTTCCTTTAGCTATTTTTGTCTTTCCCAATTCTTTTATTTTTCCTTCTTGTTTCTTTTTTTTTGATAATCGAATTGGTATTTTGTCATCCCCGTACCGTTCGTGTGTTAACAGTAGGTTGGTAAGTTCCAGTGCTTGCTTTTCTAAACGCTTTCTGAATTCTTTCTAAGAGGGGTTCCTTTTGATGTATAAGAAGTAATCAAGGGACTGAACACTGCTCCCATTCGGTGAGTAAAGCTCGTGGGATTCTCGTTTCGACCGAAGGTATGGGTTTCAATAGTTAAAAGATGAACGTCTCATTGTAATCCCGTTTAGGTTTTCTTAATGTTACTGAAATTGGGTGTTAAAATGGCGATTTTTAGGTTCTAGAGTGCTTAGGGATCATTTTAACATCAAAGCGTACCAGGTATGTACTCGATTACGTAGAAATCAGGGTTTTGACGAAAGCCAAAAACCCCACTGTCGACGCCACACTGGCATGTAATTGCCCATGTGCCATAACATGGGCATGTGATCGACGAAGCAAGGCCGTGCGCACAAGACACGGCCGTGTGATGGCCAGGTAGGCCGTGTGCAACACACGAGCTAGATTGATTTAGGTCGTGTGGGCCACACGACCGTGTGAGATTTTGGGCTAGGTCATGTGATCCACACGGGGCAAGCTACATGGGCGTGTGAGCCCATTTATCTGAAATAATTCCTAGGGTTGCAGAGGTCGCCCAAGTCGACTGTGGACCTACTGTAGGGTAGGTAAGCGTTATCTAGACCCCTGAATGTATGATTTGAGTATATGTGATGCATGATAAATTATGCATGATTACTGATATATATATATATATATATATATGTATACGTATGACTGATGGTTGCATAAAAGCATGACATATTATATGTTTGCATTGCATTAGGTTGGGATGATGATATTCGGAGGAAGTGTACTAAAAGGCTTTAAGCCTATTATCTGGTAGCTCAGCTGCAATATATGAATATGTGTTACATTCGGTACTACTCGGAGTGTAGGGATGGGTGGGTGTTTTAAACCCCAAATAGAAAGTAAAGATGGATGAAAATTGTGTGTAGAGGTTGGTGGGTAGGACTCTCTTACTGATTACTATTTGCATTATTGATATTGTGATGGGCTAAAGCCCTAATGCATACCTGATACTGGACTGAAATGGGCTCAAGCCCAAACTACTACTAAAATTGTAATAGGTTTAGGCCCCAGACTACATTTGGCTGTTTACTGCTAATTACCTGTATGCATGTTTTCTAGGGGGATTACGCACTTAGTTTACGTAAACTCACACCTTCTGTTTAATGTGCACAAGTAATCCCTAGATTAACGGTTCGGTGCAGCAGATGACTCAATGGTGGCCACACATATTTTAAACTATTTTACTTTTGTTTATGGTTTTATTTGATTGTGGGGTATTTTTATGTAGTTGGACTTTATGGACTGTTTTGTTTTAACTCTGGAAATTTTACCTGCTTTTACAGACTTACAACTACCACTTAACAAAAATACGGATTTTCTAAAAACTAAGGTTTTCTATAAAATGAATGAATCTACTTAAAATAAATGATTTCCAAAGCTTCCACTAAAAAGATAAGCTCGAGACAGATTAATGGACATGCGTTTTTTTATTTGAGTTAACCAAATGTTAACAAACAAAAATGGTATTGTCAATTTTGTTTTCAATCACCCTATCATGTGACATCGCAAGATCCGTCCATAACGTCCAGGCCGGGTTTGGCGGTGTTACAAAATAGGAGGTAAAAAGTCATCAAAACCAATCAAGCTGGGATGGTAGGCCAACAAGCCACCAAACCAGGAACAATCGGGATGGCTAAGTTATTGTAGTAATCCATCTAAACTGGATAAGACGGGATGGTCATTTAAACACCATCAAAATCAGACCGAATCAGTGTGGTAAGTTAGTAAAAGACATCGTCACCAAATGTCAAGTGGATAACCATCGTCACTGGAAATCAAACTGGGATAGTCAGTATCGTAATGGGTTTTTGGAGTGTCGAGCAATGCCCGAGGGTGGTTCGGATGGACGGGCGGGAAATTAAAACACGAATTTGCATTTACATTTACATCTTGAATATATTATGTGTAACATCCTGAAAAGGGCCTATGCATTTTCCGTTTAATTGTATGAAATGACATGTCTTATGTGATATGAATATATTTGGAACATTTTTGGAAACCTGGAAATGTATGGAAATGTTAAGTTTAAAAGAGAAAGTGAACATTTTTGGAAACTAAGAAATGTAAGGAAATGATTTGGAAATGATTCAAAAGAGGAAAGTAAACATTTCGGGAAACTTGGAAATGTAAGGAACTGTTAAGTTTAAAGGAGGCAAACGGAAATTTTTGAAAACTTGGAAATGTAAGGAAATGTCAAGTTTTAAAGTTTTAAAAAGAGGAAATTAAGGCAAGGTGGCCTTAAGAAAATTTATAGGAGGAATTTGACACACAAACAGGCTTGTCAAAGTGGCTTGAATGCACCACTTAAAAGCCCAGCAAGTGACGCCACAAGCTTGTGTATTTGGGCCAGGGTTCGAGTCACTTGGGGAGCAATTAAAGAAGCTTTATTTTTGCTTCCAGAAGCAGAGAGGTGGACGGCACAAGGCTTCTAAAAGAGGAGTTTTATTCTCTTTAAATTTCGTCTAAATAGGAGATAAATAATGGATTTATTTATCATTATTTTCAAGAGATAATTGTTGGATTAATTCTTTTATTTTGTGATAATTAAAAGGATAAGGCTATCAAATAGAAGAGTGGTGGGCAAGTAAGGGATTCTGAGTAGTAATTTCGGCTATAAAAGGAAAGAAATAGGGCTACTCATCAATTTTTCTTCCTCCTCTTCTCTCTGCCGAATTTCTTAATGCTCTCTTCTCCTCTCTACTATTTTTCCAAAAGCCGAAAGCAGGTTCTCTTAACCCTAGCCGATTTCCTTCTAAGCCTAGTATTCCTCTCTTCTTTCATCTTTGAAACCGAATGCATAGGGGGCTCATAGCCGATTGTTCATCAAGTCTCTAAGCCGAATCTCTGCAGTGGTGTCAGGAAGGATCTGTTGATTTCAATATAAAGGGTAAGGATCTATAGTCAAAATTTTATTCCTTTCTTTTAAGCCGAAAGTTAGTCTAATCCCTCCTATATCTTGTTGATCAAAATATGGAAGGTGAATTCCAGGATTTCAGATCTAAGGTATTTCGGCATCTCCATTAATCAGGAAGAGAGTTTTGGGATTTAAAGAATTTCAAGGTAAGAGTACTCACATATTCGGCCAAGGCCCTATCTTAAGTATTTAGATCTATTTATTTTTAACCAAAAACTAACCGATTCAAGGGATCTAGTGATTAGCCGATTTCAAAGGAGAAGAATACAAGTTTTCGGGATTTGACTATAGTTAATTCGACAACAAGGTAGGTTTTAAGAATACAAATCCTACTAGGATTTGGTTTTGTAGGCTTTATGCTAACATATTAAGGTTACCAAATGTAGGAATTGAGATCTAAAGCAATAGATCGGTTTTTCGGGATTTCAAGGAATTCGTTAAGCAAATCAGGTGTGTAATCCACACTAATTCTTAATATGTTTTATGGCAATATTTAATATGTGCATGTTTATAAGAATGTGAATATGGCTAAGGTACCGTGTTACGGTACAAAGTACTCAGGTATGTTTCCTACTCATACTAGGATTACGAAATATGTTATATTTAACATGTGAAAAGTGACATGAATGTGAATTTAAGTATGATATGCATGATATGAATAATATGGGGCATTCGGGTTATATGAGAAAGGGGAAGTGAATGTGGTGACTTCGGTCTCACTATCTGAATGTGGTGACTTCGGTCACATTATCTGAATATGGTAACTTTGGTTACATTATCTGAATGTGGTAACTTCGGTTACATTATCTGAATGTGGTGTCTCATGACACAATTATCTGAATCTGGTGGCTATGCCACGAATTTTATATGGGCGATGAGCACGTCGACTGCAGCCACTGCCTTCGATGGAGTGTAGCGGAAGGAGGGTTGACTTAGTAGTCCCCACGGTGTGTAGGTTGGTACGGGGATGTGTAGCGGATGGCATCTAGGTTTTGGTTCGGGACTGCATCATTATCTTGAATTATTATGTGAACATGATATGTATGGTATGCCTAAATCTATTAAATTTTAGTGTTGGTTACACATTGAGTCTGTTTGACTCACCCCGTTGTGGGAACATTTTTCAGGTATGATCAGTAATGGACCGAGTTGGCAGGAGCTTAAAGGTGGCCATGCACAGCAAGCAAATTATTTAAATTGGACATTTTATTTTATTTAAGTACTCTACAATTTTATTTTGGGTTTTGTTTTATGTAATAAGGCCACAGTGAATTACTTTATTTCTGTTTTATGTACTATGTTACGAAATTTTAATTATCAAAGATTAAGTCAATTTAATTTATAATAAACTCTAATTATTTTGTCACCTGAAATAAATGGGTTTCCATTATAAAATAAACTCGTTTTCAACTCAAGCCCAATCCAAAACAAACTTTCTTTCAAAACACACAAGTTTTTCCTAAGTAACAAAAAAATTTTGAACCGATTTTCTTCGAGGAACATACCAGATCCGGTCAGGGCTCGTGGGCAGGGTTTGGGGTGTTTCAATTTGGTATCAGAGCCCAGTTTCAAACCCTCGGCCTGGGGTTTAAGGCCCAAAATGTTTTTGAATCGACCCCAAATGAGTTTTTGAAGATAAGCAGGGTTTTTCTGGCATGGCACCTAAGTCTCCGACCCGCAGTCCACCAGGTAAGTACCCCTATCCATTTGTGTGATTTATTATGTGATTTGTAGAAGGGTAGAAATAGAAGGGAACGTAGACTAGCATGATAAGTACTTGAACCCTAGGACTAGTTTACCCCAACAAATTACATAAGACTTAATTGTTTAATTAAACAAACCTGTGTCTAAGTCGCCGAGTTAGGGTGTGGCAACCATTGTGCGCATGTCTAGGATTGGTATTCGGTGGGAGCTTGGTATTTAAGCAGTCCGCGTGACTCACCTCCTCTCCACTCGAATCCTACCTGGTGCGTAGCTTCGGTTCACCCTAACCATGAGGACTTATTCATGGGCTAAACCCCTAACTAAAACCCGAAAGGGACTAGCCGCATTTTTATGGAAACCCTAGTTTTAAAACTTTTAAAAATTACCCTTTTGAATTGCAAACACGATTTTATAAAATTCTCTCAAATATTCTTGATTTGTGAAAATTACTAAAATACCCCTAGTGGTAAAATTACAAAAAAAATGCCCTTGGTTTATAAAATGTCCAACTACCCAACAGTTTTACCAAAATTTCCTTACTTTATAAATGTTCAAAAACCCTAATTTGCAAAATATTAAAATACCTTGATTTTGGAAAAATTACAAAACTGCCCCTAACTTACAAAATTATCAAAATGACCCTGATTTCCAAAAAAATTTTGCAACATCACCGTTTTGGAAAGTAAAATTCTCAAAAAGAACTCTCAAGTTTTGCAAAATTTGGAAATACCCCAGAATTATTAAACTTTACAAATTTACCTGGTTTATTACCGAAATACCCCCGGATTTCAAAATTTTTGAAATACCCCCGGATTTCAAAATTTTCCAAAATACACCAGGAATGTAAAAATTCCAAAATACTTTTTGACAAAATCACCAAGGAACTTTTTCTTTTAAAAAAATTATGAAAATACCCCTGTAGGACAAATTACGAAAATACCCGTGGGTAATGGGAAAACGACAACAATGGAAACTACAACATTTCTCTGAATGAACGAAAGTTCATAATTGGTTGATGGATGAATGAATGAATGTGAAGACTGTGTGCATGTATGAATACGAAAGAACCACTTCTAAAATTCTTGCCATAAAACTTCTTCGCGGATAATCAAGTGAAACAAGGACTAATTCATAAAACTTCTTAATCAGATCGCGACGATAGAAATGAGTTCTAGAGGACGTGGTCGCCGTGGACGCGGTAGAGGAAGAATGACTAGGTCAGAACCCGTTAGATCGGGTCAAGGGTCTGATAATGAGGTACCACCGCCACCACCACCCCCAGCTGTTGGTGTTGAGCAACAAGCTCAGACGGGGGAAGATGCTGTGTCGCAGGCTGTGCTGCGAGTTCTTAAGTTGGTGGCTGGTGCAGGAGGAAATTCAGTAGCTCGAAAGTCTGTGCCTGAACGGCTCCGCGCTAATGGAGCTGAAGTGTTTCGTGGCGTATCTGGTGTAGCACCCAGTACGGCTGAATATTGGTTGGAGGCAACCGAGCGCATTATGGATGAGATTGATCTGACCCCTGAGGAGAAGTTAAAAGGAATGGTGGTACTGCTACGCGATGAAGCGTATCAATGGTGGTTAACTATTCGAGATGGTGCCACGGCTGAGGATCTGACCTGGGAGTATGTTAAGGAAGCGTATCAAAAGAAGTATGTTGGAACCAGGTATACTGATGAGCAAAGGAAAGCATTTCTGGGACTGGTTCAAGGGAACAAGTCTGTTGCAGAATATGAAGCTGAATTCTTGAGGTTGAGCCGATATGCTCGAGGAGTAGTGGCAACTGAGCATGAGCGCTGTGTCCACTTTGAGGACGGACTAAGGGATGATTTGAGATTGTTGATAGCACCGCATCAGGAGCGGGAGTTTTCTGCTTTAGTAGAAAAGGCCAAGGTAGCCGAGGGAATTAAGGATTCTACCAAGCAGACCATGGATCGGAATAGGTCAAAAAGAGGTTTTGAATCGTCTGAATCATCTGGGAATAAGAGGCCTAGCATTGATGGGCCGCAGAATCAGCAAGCTGGTACAGGATGGCAGTATCGTCCTTGTGATCATTGTGGAAAGAAGCACTTAGGGGAGTGCTGGAAAAAGACGGGAGGATGTTTTAGGTGTGGGTCCAAGGACCATATGCTCAATGATTGTCCTAAGAAACCAGATGAAAGACGGCCAGCAGCTCAGAATGTTAATCAGGCCGGTAGAGGTGGACAGCAACCTCAGCAAGTTCGTGGACAGAACCATGGAGGAATTGGTTCGGGCCGAGGACGTGGAGCACCAAACAGAGATGTTGAAGTTGCAGACGCGAGGCAACCAAGATTGGTTTATGCAGTTGGCCGTCGCGAGGAGGAAGATGTGCCAGATATGACAACGGGTACGTTCCTTATTTCTGGAATACCCTTAATTGCTTTGCTTGTTATAGGACTGGCTTATTCTTGTATTGCTAGGGAAGTGCCTGAAACCTTGGATGTGAACCTAGAGAATGTGCCTAGAAAATATGATAGTTCTTTAAGATCAGAGTGTGCAGCAGTAGCGTAGTGGGGTGAGTTAGACCGTACGATTGTTCGTTAGTAAGTAATTTCGAGGACGAAATTATTTTAAGGGGGTAGAACTGTAACATCCTGAAAAGGGCCTATGCATTTTCGGTTTAATTGTATGAAATGACATGTCTTATGTGATATGAATATATTTGGAACATTTTTGGAAACCTGGAAATGTATGGAAATATTAAGTTTAAAAGAGGAAAGTGAACATTTTTGGAAACTAAGAAATGTAAGGAAATGATTTGGAAATGATTCAAAAGAGGAAAGTAAACATTTCGGGAAACTTGGAAATGTAAGGAAATGTCAAGTTTTAAAGTTTAAAAAGAGGAAATTAAGGCAAGGTGGCCTTAAAAAAATTTATAGGAGGAATTTGAAACACAAACAGGCTTGTCAAAGTGGCTTGAAGGCACCACTTATAAGCCCAGCAAGTGACGCCACAAGCTTGTGTATTTGGGCCAGGGTTCGAGTCACTTGGGGAGCAAATAAAGAAGCTTTATTTTTGCTTCCAGAAGCAAAGAGGTGGACGACACAAGGCTTCTAAAAGAGGAGTTTTATTCTCTTTAAATTTCGTCTAAATAGGAGATAAATAATGGATTTATTTATCATTATTTTCAAGAGATAATTGTTGGATTAATTCTTTTATTTTGTGATAATTAAAAGGATAAGGCTATCAAATAGAAGAGTGATGGCCAAGTAAGGGATTCTGAGTAGTAATTTCGGCTATAAAAGGAAAGAAATAGGGCTGCTCATCAATTTTTCTTCCTCCTCTTCTCTCTGCCGAATTTCTTAGTGCTCTCCTCTCCTCTCTACTATTTTTCCAAAAGCCGAAAGCAGGTTCTCTTAACCCTAGCCGATTTCCTTCTAAGCCTAGTATTCCTCTCTTTTTTCATCTTTGAAACCAAATGCATAGGGGGCTCATAGCCGATTGTTCATCAAGTCTCTAAGCCGAATCTCTGCAGTGGTGTTAGGAAAGATCTGTCGATTTCAATATAAAGGGTAAGGATCTATAGTCAAAATTTTATTCCTTTCTTTTAAGCCGAAAGTTAGTCTAATCCCTCCTATATCTTGTTGATCAAAATATGGAAGGTGAATTCCGGGATTTCAGATCTAAGGTATTTCGGCATCTCCATTAATCAGGAAGAGAGTTTCGAGATTTAAAGAATTTCAAGGTAAGAGTACTCACATATTCGGCCAAGGCCCTATCTTAAGTATTTAGATCTATTTATTTTTAACCGAAAACTAACCGATTCAAGGGATCTAGTGATTAGCCGATTTCAAAGGAGAAGAATACAAGTTTTCGGGATTTGACTATAGTCAATTTGACAACAAGGTAGGTTTTAAGAATACAAATCCTACTAGGATTTGGTTTTATAGGCTTTATGCTAACATATTAAGGTTGCCAAATGTAGGAATTGAGATCTAAAGCAATAGATCAGTTTTTCGGGATTTCAAGGAATTCGTTAAGCAAATCAGGTGTGTAATCCACACTAATTCTTAATATGTTTTATGGCAATATTTAATATGTGCATGTTTATAAGAATGTGAATATGGCTAAGGTACCGTGTTACGATACAAAGTACTCAGGTAAGTTTCCTACTCATACTGGGATTACGAAATATGTTATATTTAACATGTGAAAAGTGACATGAATGTGAATTTAAGTATGATATGCATGATATGAATAATATGGGGCATTCGGGTTATATGAGAAAGGGGAAGTGAATGTGGTGACTTCGGTCTCACTATCTGAATGTGGTGACTTCGGTCACATTATCTGAATATGGTAACTTTGGTTACATTATCTGAATGTGGTAACTTCGGTTACATTATCTGAATGTGGTGTCTCATGACACAATTATCTGATTCTGGTGGCTATGCCACGAATTTTATATGGGTGATGAGCACGTCGACTGCAGCGACTGCCTTCGATGGAGTGTAGCGGAAGGAGGGTTGACTTAGTAGTCCCCACGGTGTGCAGGTTGGTATGGGGATGTGTAGCATATGGCATCTAGGTTTGGGTTCGGGATTGCATCATTATCTTGAATTATTATGTGAACATGATATGTATGGTATGCCTAAATCTATTAAATTTTAGTGTTGGTTACACATTGAGTCTGTTTGACTCACCCCGTTGTGGGAACATTTTTCAGGTGATGATCAGTAATGGACCGGGTCGGCAGGAGCTTAAAGGTGGCCATGCACAGTAAGCAAATTATTTAAATTGGACATTTTATTTTGTTTAAGTACTCTACAATTTTATTTTGGGTTTTGTTTTATGTAATAAGGCCATAGTGAATTACTTTATTTCTGTTTTATGTACTATGTTACGAAATTTTAATTATCAAAGATTAAGTCAATTTAATTTATAATAAACTCTAATTATTTTGTCACCTGAAATAAATGGGTTTCCATTATAAAATAAACTCGTTTTCAACTCAAGCCCAATCCAAAACAAACTTTCTTTCAAAACACACAAGTTTTTCCTAAGTAACAAAAGAATTTTGAACCGGTTTTCTTCGAGGAACATACCAGATCCGGTCAGGGCTCGTGGGCCGGGTTTGGGGTGTTTCATTATGTTTACACATTGATTTAATATGTGTTGGTTACATTATGCTTTCAATTGTTATTATGTTGAATTTACTATTATGCTATAAATTTTATGCTTTACTATTTGAATAATTATATATAATGGTTTAAGGTTAGTCTTACATTGATTCGTTGTAAGCTCGCCTCCCATTTTCCTTACCTCTCAAGTAGCACAAAGGAATAGGATTTGGTTCGGCATCGGAGGAACCGGATTAGCAAGTCGTTTTCTTTATTTATTTCTACTTTTCAGTTATATTCAAAAATTTTCTTGATCATTTATTTTTTGGGGCTTTGTAATTATGTAGTATTTCCCTCGTTTTTATATCTTAGGTTTGGGATTGTTAGTTTATTTATTTTATGCATGACATTTAAATATTGCTACTAGTATTTGCATGCCATTCGGTTTTGCTTTACAAAATACTCAAAGTATTGATAAGACTTTTCTTGAAAAACCTTTCATCATTTTATTTAAATCCTCACATTAATATTGTGTAAAGCCCCAAAATTTCTATGTTCGCTTTTGTGAATGTGTAACACGAATAGATATCTGCTTTAATGGCTAAGTGTTCTGGGGGTATATGGGAGGTTTCAAGTTCAAACCAAGACTGGGGCAAATTTTAGTATTTTTATGAACAAAGCCCTATCTCTGGTTAGTAGGCTTTTAAGTAAAAGTCAGTAAAACCATATCAGAATAGGCCTCCTGGTCTGGTGGTTAAGTAATGTGTTGGCTTGCTGATGGTCCTGTGTTTGAATCCCTGCGTGAGCAAGGGAGATTATTTTTGCTCGGTTTGGTGGCTGAGAGTTTGAGTTGTATTGGAAATCTGAGTTGTGGGAGTTTGATAGAGAGAATTTAGGAGTGAATTAGAGGATGTTGGGGAATATCCAAAAATCTGATTTTATTTCTATTTTGTTATTTTCGAAATCCCCAAATCTTTTCTCCATCTTTTAACGTCAATTTTACATTCTCCCCTGCCGAAATTTTGCTTCCTCTTCCTCTTCCAATTTCTGATATCAACTCCTCTGCCTGTTTACTGATATATATATCTGGTTACTGGTAGCTGCATAAAAGCATGTCATCTATTGTATGTGTGCATTTCATTGGGTTGGGTTGATTATATTTGGAGGAAGTGTACTAAAAGGCTCTTAAGTCTAATATACTGGTAGCTCAGCTGCAAATTACTATTTTGTGCCGCATTTGGTACTACCTGGAGTGTAGGGATGGGTGGGTTGATTTAATCCCCACATGGAGTGTAGGATTAGGCCGAGGTGGTGTGTAGAGGCTGGTTAGGTAGGACTTTGTTACTGAAAACTGCATGACTGATACTGATACTAAAATGTGCTAAGGCCCAAACCGTTACTGATACTGAAAGGGGCTTAGGCCCAAGACTGTTTGACTGTACACTGTGATTACTGATTGTTTGATGTTCTCTGCGGGATTACACACTGAGTTTACGAAAACTCACCCCTCTCTGTTTAATGTGCACAAGTAATCCCTAGACCTAGATGGATCGGTACGGCGGAGGACTCGATGGTGACCACAGTTCTGGACTGTCATGGTTTTAATTTATGATTATTGGTTATATTTTTTGTCTATTTTTACTGTTTAAATTTTTGGGTTGTAATTGGACTTTCGGACTTTGGTTTGGTTTTGGGTTTTAATTATCTTTACTTTATGGATTACAACTACTAGTAGTAGGAAACCTCGGTTTTCAAAAGAAACAAATGATTTTCAGAAACGCCCGATTGTTTAAAACTGTTTTAAAAGCTTCTGCAACGAATAACGTTTTGAAACTATCGACTAAATGAGTAACATGATTTTGGAACTAATAAGATATTAAGATAAGTAATTCTATGGAAATGGTTTTATCGCGACGACACGGTTTTCAAACATCCTATCATGTGACATCGTTAGATTCGGCCATAGCGTCTAGGCCGGGTTTGGGGTGTTACATATTGAATTACTAAATAAATTTGGTTTAAATTAATGAATGTTTCTCCTAAAAAATAAAGAGTGATTTTCAATCAAATTGACTCAAGTAAAAAGAATGACTTTACGGGATCGCTTCCGTGACCGAATGTAACGCCTTCGACTTAGCCAAAACTCCTAAACCAGAATGAAAGTGTTACACGAACGACATTTAAAATCTCCACAAAACAAACCATTGATGTCAATGATATGTACGGAAAATAAACCATTGATGTCAATGATGTGTACCGATAATAATAATGTGAACACAATACGAATGATCTTTTATATAAATTGAATCAACATAAAAATATATATTAAATTTTAAATATCATATTTATTATTAA
Organism: Gossypium australe; assembly: GCA_005393395.2. Lineage (NCBI taxonomy): Eukaryota > Viridiplantae > Streptophyta > Magnoliopsida > Malvales > Malvaceae > Gossypium > Gossypium australe. The sequence continues at coordinate 5,895,548 of CM016619.1, read as the reverse complement.
TATATTTAATATAATGATGAAATCTTGAAGTCAATAAAATTAAAATTAAAATATGGAATAATTTAAGATGTAAGAAAAATATATAAAATAATTAAAACTTGTGGGTGTCATAAAAAAGAATATTATACACAAATACTCGAACAACATTCAAAATCTACGCAAAATAAGTTTTTGATGTCAACGATGTATACGGAAAATAAACCATTGATGCCAATGATGTGTACGGAAAATAATAATAATAATAATAATAATAATAATAATAATAATAATAATGTGAATTTAATATGAATGATTTTTTTTATATAAATTGGATCAATATAACAAATTATGAAATATATGAGTTAATTTAATACATAAAACAAACACAAAAATTATTTTTTTTAAATAATTGAATTATTGTGAAAAATTATATAAAATATAATACAATAAGAATATAACATAAAAATAAATTTTAATTGAACCACTATGATAAATTATATAAAATATAATACAATACGAATATAACATAAAAATAAATATTAATTGAACCACTATGATAAATTACATAAAATATAATATAATACAAAAAATAATTTAAACACAGCACACAATACGTTAAAATATACATATAACGAATAATGTTAAAGTTATATATAAGTTTATAGTATTCTTAATATATATATTTATTCAAAAATTAGGAACTTAATCACTATATTTTTATTTCATGAAATTTAGTCTCTCCACTTTTCAAATTTTAAAACTTAAGTACAATTGTCAACTTATTTATTTATTTTTTGGTTAAAATATGTATAAATATGATGATTTATATTAATTTTGAGTAAGAAGTTAGCAACCAAAATATGTGCAATACCCTTTTTAAGTCACATGAGAAATATTTTTAGGGGGACCGAAATTAAATTATAATTTTTACGATAGTAAAAATATAATTTTACTATTTTAATAGCCTATAATTTTATAAATTTTTAGAAAGAGCTAAAATACAATTTTACTTTTACTAATTTAAATAAAAAAAATTTCTATTTTAAAAGAGTCGAGCCTCAACCAGCACCTAGCTACACAGTTGAGAAGCTATTAACAACATATTGATATCAACAAAACTATTAAAAGAAAAACATTATTGGATTACTTGGAATCAATTTAATACATAAAAGGAGCTATCTAATTCATAAACAAATTTAATCCATATTAATGGACACTTTATTTATCTATAAAAACATTACATCTTAAATCAAATAGTAAATTATTGGATAATCAATAGCAAGCGCCACATTATTACCATTTAAATGTTGCCGTCATTGTTGGTCCATTGCTGGTTGGGTCAATCATAAGATTAGCTGAGTATCCATATTTATTATTTATAGCTGTATACTTGGACACTTGTGGATCCAATGATTCTTTTATCGAACGCCAATCAATTTCTCCTCCACTTACTTCATTAATCTCACTATACACCTGCAATTTATATTTAATACATAAATAAAATAAATTAATTTTTTATTATTTGAATTTCTAAAATGTTAAATATTAAAATATATATTAATTTTTTATATTTTTTATAATTGAATTTAACTGAAAATCATTTTATATTTACTTCATGAATGTGGTGAAGTTTCTCATCAAGTTACTTTTATAAATAGGATTTCAAATATAATTCAGGTTGACTTTTACTAATTATTATGCAACAATAATTCTTTTAAAAAATTGATTAAGATATGTTATAAATTTTATATTCTATTCTTTTTATAAATTTTTCTTTTTATTTTTTAAATTTTAAAATTCAGATACAATTGTTATTATCATTGAATTTTTTCTATTAAATTTACTTTTGTGACATTTTGTAATAATAATAAATACTCATTTGGTTGGCAAGAGTGAAGCTAGAAATTTTTTTTTATTTTTATAAGGGTTAAAATATAATTCCACCCTTGTATTGGTTTATATATTTATAGTTTTTAGAGAACTAAATCAAAATTTTAATCAATTTTGGGGGCCAAATTATAATTTTTTCATTTTGTTAACTTAAAAGTTTATAATTTTTGACAGATCTAAAGTATAAATTTTCAATTTTGTGAGGCCAAGTCCTCTTCTTTCCTCCTTTATTCCGATTGATTTTCGTATAACTTAAAAGATGTTGTAATAAATCAGGATTTTATTAAAGAAATTTAACGATATTAATAATTGTTGTGGTGTAACTAAAAAAACATGTTATAATAAATCAAATTTTAATTAAATAATTTTTACGCTATTAATAATTGAATTTATATTTTTAAATTAAAAAATAGAAAAATTTGAAATAAAAATAGGTGATTAGCTACAAATATAAAAAAAATAACTGAAAATTATAGCATATTTTAATAAAAAAAGTTTTATAAAGTTCAGGATCACATTGCATAATTATTAAGTAATAATAAAATATATTTATTTAAATTTAATTATAATATATATTAATATAAAATGAATTTTAAAAATTAGATTGCAGTTTATTTTATTTATTTAAAAATATAAATTAGTTCATTTATGTCATATTAAAAATAAATTAGTCATCTTATTAAAAAATTATATATTTTTATGTTTAAAAATTAATTTATATATCAGTATGAAATTCATATAATATGTCATGTGTCACAATCTAATTATTTCTTTAATTTTTAACCCAAGAAATGGGTAAAAAAATAACGAACACACTTTTATATAGTATACAAAGATTAATTACTTTATTTTTTATTGTAAAGGGTTTCCAAAGTAACTGAATATGAATGAATATGATACCTTGTTAAGCTTGAGCGGATCTTCTCCGCTGTTGCTCCAGGCAATAATCCACCTAACCTTATCTCCGACAAGATACGAAACAGCTCCGACTGAACCTACGGAGTCTCCCGAGTGCAGAAACTCACTTCCCGACTGATTTTGAGCTATAGTTTCCGGTGGATCTCCAAGTCCATGCCAATAAAAGTGGCCTTCCAGCTTTAAATCCTGACCGTAAAGGTTCAGAAACTGGCACTGCGTAACAAACTGAGCCCCCATTAAATTTGACGACGACGATGACGACAAAACTTCAGGATTGGCAGCCATGATTCTCGTGTCTGAGCTTCTGCTGGGAACCGAATTTCTACGTAGTAATGGGGACTGTGTCTGTGTGGGTGTAGAAAGAATCGAAGCTGCACGTCCGTATTTCACTGCTGGATTGGCAGCCGGCATAGCTTTGTGGCTTTTGGTCGCTGTATTTCTATGAACACCCATGGAATATGGTGCTGCTACTGCTGGATTGATGGCAGCCATGGTTAAGATCGCTTAATTTCTTTTTTGGTTTACTGAATTTCTAAAACCTTGAAATGAGTATTTAGTTTTGATTGCTTTGTGCTTCCAAAGTTGTGTATATATACTACTTCGTAGCTTGAACCGGCCATAACATGATATTGACAAGCATGTACTCTTTTATTTTTATCTATTTTTATACTTAAATATGTGATTTTTTTTTAAATTTAATAAATATAATAATTTAATGATACAATATTAAAATTCTACTACATCGTCACTTAAAATTTAAAAAATAAAATAAAAATTGAAGCATGATATTAATGGCTCCCAATCACACCCATGTTTAACATATTGACAAAATTGGACCGTCACATAAAGGTTTGTCCATCCTTATCTATTCATGTAAAAAAACAATGTGAGGTTTATGTTAAAACTACAAACCGACCATTATTATTATTTTTTATCACAGCCACCCATGTGTTCTTCATTTTGTTTTACAATTAATTGTTTATTATATTTCCTACTTAATCAAGCAGATAACTCAAATTTAATTTTAGTTTTTTAAATAATATTTTTTAAAAAACTTATTAAAAATAATAAAAAAGAAAATTCCAAAAGCCGCAAGGTTTATGCAATTTTTCAAACGCGGATAAGTAAAAATTTAAAGGTTATACTATTCTTAAAATTCTTCTACTCTTTATATATTTAGAATTTGTGATAATAGAATGTAACATCCTGAAATTGTGGGGCTATGCATTTGTTGTGTGTTACGTATAATGTGTTGATTAGAGTGTTTAAGGGGTTCAGATTGGGTTCAAGGTTGGGCCGAAGTCTTAGTTAGAACTTTCTGTTTGGACACTCTTGTGGAAAGCCTGATAAGATAAGGCTTAAAAGATGATTATCCGTGTTTTAAAATATAAAATGGGCTTGTGGCCCAGTGGCAAAGTGGCGCCACTAAAAGAGCAAGGAAGTGGCGTCAACTGGGAGGCCCAAATTCAAGTTGTATGAAGCCCAATTCTTTTAATTAAAATTTAGTTAATTTTCGGCATTTAAGTGGGTAAAGTGGGACGGCAATGAGGCTTGAAAATAGGAGGATTTAGTTGTTTGGATAATGTGGATAATATGGCTGATAATGTGGCAGATAAAGGAAGGAAGAGGTGGTGTCATCTGGGGCACTTGTGGATGAGAGATCAGATAATGATAAGGGAGAAAGTTTAGGAATTATCCATTGGTCAATGTGGTGGCCGAATTTCCATCTCTTGGAGGGGGAGAAATCGGTTTTAGTATGGCTAAGGGGTGCCGAAATTCCCTTTGAATAGTAGTTTAGTTTTAGTTTTAAAAAGGGGCATTTTCGGTTTTTAGGGGGTAAGTGCCGAAATTTAGGTTAAGAAAGGGGGATATCTTTTTATTTTCGGCATTAGGGTTATATTTTCCTATTCTCTTCTTCAATTTCGGCATTTGGGGTTTTCCTCTCATCCTTTCTCTCATTCTCTGCTTAAACCGAAATCCCTAAGCCTATTCTCTCATCTTCACTTCCATGCAAAAGCCGAAAGTTTATTATTCTTTTTCTGTTTTCTTCTACAAAGCGAAACCACCCAATTCTTCTCAACATCTTTCCCTTCAAAAGCCGAAACTCTGAACTTTCTTCTCATCTCCATAGCCGAATACCTCCTATTCTCTTTTGCCGATCTCTTCACTAAAAGTCGAATCTATAAAGATTTCCTCCTATCATCTTCTCTTTTTGATCCACTCAAAAGCCGAAATCTTCTAGGAGTTGCCGAATTCTCTGTAAAGGTAGGTGGTGATTTCCTCTGGTCTATTCTATTTCTCTTTCGGTTTTTAGAAGATAAAGCCGAAAGGCTAATGGATTGTTGGTTTCTTTTGTTTACGTGTTGGGCGATATTCGGGAATTGAAGTAGATCGCTCAGATCTAAAAGCCGGAACTGCTAGTCTCTGAATCTCATATCTCTCTTTTCGGGATTTCAAGGTAAGGGGTTCTCTTTAGATTTCCGTTAGATTCGCTATCGTAATTGTGATCTTAACCATATGTTATGATGGTAGCAACTGATAAGGTCTTTTGATGGAATCAAATATCGATCAGGCGAAAGAGGGGATTGGATCTGTTAAACCAATCCCTAAGTTTAAGAAACGATCAGTGTCAGCAGTTCGGGATTGGCCACCGGGTTGTGGACCGGCGTCAAAACAAAATCTTAGACAGTTAGCAGTCGTATCGGCTTCTGATAGTGTCGACTTAGAGGGTCTCGTCTTAACTGTAATCAGGTCTGTAGATCTCTAACGCACTAATTAATCTGTACTAAATATATGTTATTGGCTAAAAGCCGGAAAAAGGCTGTATAGTAATCTGTACTAAATATATGTTATGGGCTAAAAGCCAGAAAAAGGCTGTATAGACAGTCGGATTACCCAAAAAGGGTAGGCAAGGGATGCCAGGTACGTAATCATAAAAACTTCTCTGTGTGTATCAATGTATGTAATAGACTGTGAACTTTTAGGTAGTATATTGTTTTGATTCTGCATGTATGTATGCATGGGATGGGGTTGATATGATGAAGGGGAAGAGCATGTTAATAGGTCACTTGGTGATCGGTGGTTAAACCACGAATTATAAAGTTAGGTCACAATAGTGATCGGTGGCTAAGCCACGTTAAATTCATTCCTGATTGCTAGGAATAGGCAGCATGACTGTCGATATGGTGTGTAGCGGTTGGTGGGTTGATTGTAGAAATCCCCGAGGTGTGTTGGTTGGTACGGGCTGGTGTGTAGATGATGGATTTTTAGGTTGGGTTAGGCCATGTTGCATGTAAATATTTTGTTGCCATTGTGTATGGGCTAAGGCCCATAATGTATTTGTGGGCCCAAGCCTTTAATGTGTTTTCGAGATTTGCACACTGAGTCTTGGTGACTCACCCCTTTATTTGCCCTGACTTTTCAGATGAGCAGTAGATCGTGGACATGGGAGCTGAGGCGGACTCGAGGGGCCATCAAGTCTTTTTATTTTCATAAACTATTTCCGGTTTTTCTTTAAGTTTAAATTTTGGGACTATTTATGTAATAAGGCCTCCATAGCTTAGTTATCAATTTATAATTGTTAATGTCTTCATTTATTTTTTTTAAATTTATGTTCAGCAAAAGAGCAAAGGTTTTCTTCCAATATCACTTACTTAACGAATACTTGTATAAAGAAACTGAATTTCCAAAGATCATCCAAGTGAAGTTTTTAACGTAAACCCCGTAGCATACCAGATCCGGTCGTAGCGTTTGGGCCGGGTTTGGGGTGTTACATAGAATGTCGATAATAATAATGTATTGCAAAGAAGATGAAAATATAGAACACATAAAATTTTACGTTGAAATCCTTTCGGGAAAAAAATCATAGGCAAATGAGAGGAAAATTTACTATATTGGATTCGAATAATACAATAGAAGAGACGGTTACGTTTATTTGTAGGTTTGTAAAATCATGTTCTAATCAAAGTCAAGTAGAAGTAATGCGGTAAAGTTAAAACATGTTTTTTTGATCAACATCAAATAGGGATAGTATACTTCTATACGAAATTCACTTGTGCAGCCTGTACCGTACCGAGGCCCCGCCCTCGTAGATCCCTCTATCTTGCCACTTGTATTTTATTTTAACAAGAATTTGAGTTACATATCTTTAACAGAGTTTAATCTTTATATTTTTATTTTCAAGAATTTAATCCCTTTTTTTTCGAATTTTAAAATTTAGGTTCACTTGTTAACATTGTTAATGTTAAATTTATTGGTTTGGCGTTTTAAAATTAAAAAAAAAAATCATTTGGTATCCATGTAATAAATAATAACATTATAATGGACTTGAATTTAATAGAGAATCTAATGGTGTTAACATTTTTTTTTTAAAATTCACCTCAGCATTTTAATCAGAATAAAATATTTAGACTAACTAATTTGAGCGAAATATATGGATCAAAATTAAAATTTAACCATTCTTGTATAATTTTAAAAAAGTAGATGGATTAGAACTGAAATTCATTATTTTATCATGTCAAGTGGAGAGAAAAGAAAAAGAACGAACAGGTGTCTAAATTATGTCAAAATTAAAGTATAGAAATTTAAATATCAAATTTGAACGAAATATAAAGATTGAAATTAAAATTTAACCATACTTATATAATTATAAAAAAGTAGAGAGGTTAGAACTGAAATTTAACCATTATTTTTTCATGTGAAAAAAAAATCGACATATGTCTTTTAAGGAATCTGGCACAGGTTAAATTTTGTTACTAAATCCTGTACTTTATAAAATTTTTAGATTTAGTCCTTATACTTTAATTTGATCATTTTTAGTCTTTGTACTTTTTGAATTGGTCAATTTTATTCCTTATACATTTTGAAGTTTGAAATTTTAGTCCTGAACCAAATGTAGTAGCTAAATTCATTTAGTTAACTTCAATTATTACCCTTATACTATGCGTACAGTTGTAGATTTAGCCCATATTCTCCAATTGGATCATTCTAAGTCCATATGCTTTTTAAAATTTGAAATCTTAGTATTGACGCAAACGATAGTTATTAATCCATTAATTGGAAAGATATTATCATATGTGCAATGTTATGTTAGCTTGTTACTTCCACAAATTACTTACTAAAAACCCAGTTAATCAATTAATAATTGTCATTTGCATGTCAAGGTTGAATTTTCAAAATTCAAAAAGTATAGGGACTTAGAATGATTCAATTGGAGAATATAGACAATATCTACAACTTACATATAGTACAGAACTAGTAATTAATTTTAACCAAATAGATTTAACTGTTATTATTTGATTAGGACTAAACTTTCAAAATTTGAAAAGTATAGGGGCTAAAATTGACCAATTCAAAAAGCATAGGAATTAAAATTGATCAAATTAAAGTATACGGACTAAATTCACAACTTCTATAAAGTAAGAGACTAATAGTATAGTTCAAATTTAACAAAATAGATTCAACTATTTCTGTTCGGATCATGACTAAATTTTCAAAAATTGAAAAGTATAATGACTAAAATTGACCAATTCAAAAAGTACATAAACTAAAATTGATCAAATTGAAGTATATAGGCTAAATTCATAATTTTTGCAAAGTAAGGGACTAACAGCTAGTTTAACCTTAGCAAAAGACTTTCTGAAAAATAAAAAACGGTTATCATATTCCATTGCCGGGAATTGAACCCGGGTCTCCTGGGTGAAAGCCAGATATCCTAACCACTGGACGACAATGGAATTTTGATAAACGCTACTATAAAATCATTTTTAAAATGTATATAGTTGTTGAAGTCCAGAATATGAAAAATTAATCTACCTTCGATTAAATAACTAAATTTTTTTGGATTATTTATTTGATTAAATAAATAAATTAAAATTAGTTTTATCATTTTAATTAATTAATTTTAATGTTTTAATAATATTATTAATATATTATAATTTTTACATTATATATGAAAATTAGATTTACGATAACAGTGTAGGATTAACTAAGTATATTAAATCTATTTGGGGATAAATTTAAAATTATATATGAAATTTAGTTTAACGTCTAATTTTATATATGGAATTTTGATTTTAATCAATTCTCACAAATTATTAACACAATTATTGATATAGCATAATTTTATGTTTAGGTATTGCATACATAAATAATTCTATTTATTCAATATAAAAATAAATTGATGTATTTATTTTTTATTTTTTATTTTTGAATCAGATGTATTTATTTTTTAAATGTGTATGATTGAATCAAAATTAATGTTTCATGCATCAAATTGCATATTGAGTCAAAGTTTATGTATAATTTTAAAAAGTGGCGAAGCCAGAAAATTTTTTTAAGGGGTTGAAATTAAATTGTAAATTTTATTATAGTAAAAATACAATTTCACCATTTTAATAGCCTATTTAGTTATAATTTTAAAGGATTAAATTAAAATTTTATTATTTTTAAGAGGTCAAAGTATAATTTTACTTTTACTAATTTAAAATTTTAAAAATTTTAATGAGACTAAATAGAAAATTTTCTATTTTTGGGAGATGGAGGCGGTGCCAAACGCTCCTAACTACTCCCTTGATTTTGAGATTAATTTCAATCTATTTATGAGTTAAGTTAGAGGCATAAAGTGGAAAAAATCTTGTTGGGATTGAATATTAAATGAAATTCTAAATAAACCTAAAAAAAAAAAAAAAGAGAATATTTTAATTTTTTTAAAAACTACAAACAAATTAGGTATAGATTAAAAATATTATATTTTTTAATTTCTAAACTTAAATTTATGATAATTTAAAATATATAATTATTATTTTAAATTAAAAACCTAATCTTTTTTTCCAAATGAGTAAGGAGCAAAAACTGAATCGATTTGAGAGCAAACAGATGGATTAACTTAATTAAAATTTTTATAAAATTTTATATTATATTTCTAATTTTACTTGTGAAATTAAATACACTATTTAAATATTGTTAGTCTATCAACTATCATTTAAACTTTTTAATTTCACAAGTAAAATTTAAAAAAAAAAAAAAACAAACTTTTATCTTTTTCATTTCTATTTTATTTTATTGGATTTCTATTGATTTTGAATTTGTGACATTTTAATATTCAAAGGCTTGATTTAAAAATTAAAATTTAATTAATAATGTAACGCTCCAAAACCCGGCCTAGAAGTTTAGACCAAATCTTGGAGGTTACATTGATCACTGAAGTGATCATAGAAAAATTTTAGTTTAACAAATCGAAAAACCTTGTGGTATTTAAGTTACATAAAATTCTCAATTATAAAATCCTGATATTTCAAAAGAAAGTACAGTCCCAATGACACTTACGTGCGTAAAACACAAAATTTCATACCACAGTTTTCAAAATGGTACTTACAATTCAAAGTGTTTAATTATAAACTCAAAAATTATTAAAAATACTATTAAAACATTTTTTTAACCGTGACTATCTGAAACCTCCGCATACTGAGTCCAGCATCAAAATTCAAAAATGTACCTGCAAGGAGAAACATTAAGGGGTGAGCTACACGAGTTCAGTGTGAGTTCAAAACGTATCTAACAACGGAATTATAGATCAGAGACCAAAGAATAGTTCGATTACGAATAGTACTTACAGAGATACACATAAACAGAAAGCAACTAGGAAACAACGTCCCAAAAGATACGCAGTAGTTAAAGCACACCAAATCACACATAGAATACTCAACAGATAAACCCGTCAACGGGTCGATACAATAATACTCATCATCACAATCCAAAATGCCACTACGCTAACACATTAATGTGCGCATAATCAGTCAGAAATGTTATGACGAATAGACAAATCACAGACAAGGAGCTCACATCCAGATGCATATGAATGCAGTCAAGTATAAAAAAAAAAAAACCACCCATCCAACCAAAACAACTCTCCGTCCCCCGATCATACCCCAAAAGAGCTGTTTAAGCTCATCCAACCAAACACATCACATAGGACCTTGAAAGGCTCATCCAACCCTACACACCATGTATGTGGACCAAGCCACTCAGATGATAATACGCAACAAGGTTGGCGTATATGCAATACAATGCATTACAGTAAACCACTATACAGACATGTTGCAGTTTAAACTGTCAGATCAGAATAGTACGCGGCAAAGCTGACATACAAGCGGTATAGTGCTATAAATCGCTGTACCAATAAGTTGCAGTTAAACTGCCAGATCGGATTAGAATCAGTCTTCCTCCTCCTCTTCACAACCCAAAAATTACTTTGTGCAAGTGCATGTATGCTTACAACCTCACAGAAACAATGAACACATCAACAGACAGTCAGACAGAAATAAGCATGCACACACCCAGCTAACCGGGTTCAGAATCAGATATCTCACACAACAGTTACAAATAACACATAAGCTGAAGCCCAGATCAGAGTCTTAACTACCCTCACTAAAGCCAAGTCAATGGTCGAAACACAGAGACACATTTTTAGATAAAAAAACATACACAGAACTAAAATTGATGGCTTAGGGCCACACGGCCATGTGGAAAAAACCCAGGCCGTGTGGCTGAGGCACACGTCCGTGTGAGCGAGGGACATGGCCATGTGAACAGACCGTGTAACTCTCCGTCCATTTGTGCTAAAATAGAGTACAGGGCAGACACGACTGCGTGAGGGTCTCGCACGCCCTTGTACCCACTAGACACGGGGTGTGTCCAAAACACACGCTCGTGTGGGATCCCTAAATCCCCAAATTAGATACACGGTCGTGTGGCACCAAAACATCCAAACCCTGATTCCCAAACGCACACATCCGTGTACCCAAGGGACACGACCATGTGAAAATAGACTAATTTCCCTAAATCAGCCACATGGTCGTGTGGCACCCAAATTAGCCCAGAACCCTAAATCTCAACTGCACACGGCCGTGTGAATTGCTCGTGTGGGGGCACACGCCAGTGTGGCCACCCGTGTGGTCACAAAACTACACTGAAATTGACTGAAAGTCTCGTTTTCCGATCACTAAAATGACCCCTAACCAAAATATTTCAGAAAAACACCATAATAAACTGAATTCATGCTATTTAAAGCCAATACAAACCTCAATTGCTCAACTACCAAATCACACAAAAAGGGTTGCTGAATTTCTAAGCAATTCGGTACCGAGTTATATTGTTCAGAACACACTCATTATGTTGAATTACCCAGAATCAATTCAGTGTTTCAATAACAAAAAGAAAAGAAAAGAAAAGAAAAGTTCAGAACCCATATCTGATTCGCAATCAACACGCCTCGAACTCAATCGACACCTGTCGATGACCTCAGTACGAACCCGAAGCTTTTGCCAATGAAAAAAAAAATGTAAACAAACTGATGCAACAAAAACAATCAAAGAAGAAAATGAAAGAAAACTGTTTGTGTGAAAAAGAATTCAGAGAAGGAGAAAAAGAGCAAAATAAAAACATATGACAGAGAAAAAAGAGAACGTGAAAAAAGAAAAACTTTTTCTTCCTTTCCCCCGAATATTAAAAATACAATTAAAAAAATAAATAAGTAATTATCTTTAATTTAAAACAAATTGAAGTTGCATAAAAATAAATCCTCAAAACACGCACAAGAACTCAAACCCACAACCTTGAGGTACACTAGCATTCATCTAACTAGAGGTGTACATGGGCCGGGCCGAGCCGGGCTCGGGCCGGACCCAACTAAAAGTCTAGGCCCGTTTTATAAGCCCGGGCCTGGCCCGGCCCGAAATATGGGCCTAAAAATTGTCCAAGCCCGGCCCGACATGAAATGGGTAAACCCGAGCCCGACCCGGCCCGGCCTGTATTATTTTTTTATTTTATTAAATAAAAAATAAAAAATAATGAATCAAATACATTTAAAAAAATAGATGCTTATTTTCTACTTTGAATCTCATAATGATACTATTCTACCAATTAATTTTCTACTTTACGAAAATAGATGCTTAATTTGTTTAGCTTAATTTATTAATAATTTTTTCATGTTCTCAAAATTTTAATTTTAAAAAAATTAAATATGGAATAAAATAAACACACGTTCCTAATTTGGTAACAAAAATCAAGTGACATTTCAACTTTTGTAAGTAACTTAAAACACATGTTAGTCACTTGGAAACTTGAGATACGGAGCCTTCAACTTAAATATTAATGATTAATATATAAAAAAGTAGTAAATAATTTTTTTTAAGTCTTGATATTCAATCAATATATTATAGGATCTCAAAAATCATATCAAAATAATATTAAAAATGACAATAGAACAGTAAGAAGTAATTATATTAAAATTGAAACAACTTGTTTGAACTAAAATAATAACTAAATTAATAATAAAATAAAAGTTCTACAATATCGAAATAATATTAAATACAACAATAAAATAATAAAATATCATAAAAAACATCAAAACAGCCCAAAACATCATCAAATAGCATCAAACAGCAACAAACAGCAACTAATAGCAATTAACAACAATTAACAGCAACTAACAACAACTAACAGCACCAAAACAGTGGCAAAAACAGCATAAAAACAGCAGAAAAATAGCATCACCAACAATCCAAAAAAAATACTAAAGTTAAAATTTTATTAATAAAAAAATAAAAAATAATACTAAAATATTTCGGGCCGGGTCGAGCCGGGCCCGGGCCAAAAAAATCATGCCCGAGGCCCGGCCCATTTTTTAAACGGGCCTCATTTTTTACCCAAGCCCATTTTTCGAGCCTATATTTTTGCCCAAACTATCCCACATTTCGGGCGGGCCTTCGGGCCGGACCGCCCGACCCGGCCCATGTACATCTCTACATCTAACCATTAGACCAGCAAACCCATTTTGACACTAAAACGCGAAAATTAACCCAATTGCCCGATTTAACCACTAATCCTACTTATAAATCTCAAAACTCCTAACCCCAAAATTCAAGGTGTTACAAATAACATATATTTAAATTTAATAGAAATCAATTAACAACTTCATAAAAAACAAGGAGATTAAATTTCAAAAGTTGAGGGACAATTAAACTCAATTTTTTCCGTCTACTTTCTATTTTGCCCAAATGCTAACACGTCAACATTTGAAGTTCAATTTTATATAGTACTCATTTGTATTTTTTTTTTATTTTTTATGTCCATTTTACCCCATATTTAGGGTCTATGGTTGCCCTTTCAAATGATATTGTCTTTAAGGTTTGAATTTACGTTTCTCCTTGAAAATGTAATGTGCCTTACAATTGCATGCAACACTTATTTTAATATATATTTATAGATGTTTTGTTTTAGGTAAGGTATTTTGGTAATTTACATTTTGAAAAGTTTAAAAAATAAAAGAGAAAAGCTAAATTTGCATAAAAAATTTATAAGGGCTAATTATATAATTTGACCTAAATTTTTATCCGAATGATGACATTATCTTGTCTCTTCAACTTGCATTTTTACACTTAATTAGAGTTAAGTGGCCATAACCTAATAAATCAATAACATTAATGATCGTATAATTTTTAAAGTTCAATGGTCAAAACATAATTTCAAGCAAAATCAAGTGGCTAAATTTGGATTTACCCTATATTTGTTTTGGGCTTATAGGTGATTTGGAGTTGGCCCAATAACAGCTCAAAATGCTTAATTAACAGACATCGACGCTTCGTTTTTGGGGTTTTAGGGTTTTGCTTATTGCTTCTGCCTTTGCTTTTTGCTTCTTACTCTCAACCAAAAATGACTGCTCAGGCAGACAAAGAGATCGAAGAGATCCTGGCAGCTCATCTCGACCAACAAAAAATCGATGTATTTTCTTAAAATCAGGATTTCTTCTTTTCTCCTGTTTTTTTTTAATATTTTTTAATTGTTTTTTTTTTCTGATTTTCAGTCCGAGAAACCAGAGCAACCTGTTGTTGAAGATGACGACGAGGAAGATGACGATGACGATGATGATGAAGATGATGCCGAAGGTCAATATTCATTTTCCATACTTTCTTTTTCATTTTCTAAACTTTAGTTTTTTGGTAAGATTTGGCTTGAAGTAACTTGAACGACGCTATCGTATTTGGTTATTGTAGTTCATTTAGTTCATGGATTTTTATTTGATCTTTGGCTTGTGTTATGAAATGTGCTTAAATCTTCTTTAAGATTCACTAGTCTGAGATTGATTCTGAGATGTGCTCCTACTTGGCTTCCCGATCTAGTTTAACTCAAATAGTTCAACTAGTCGATCTAGCCCTATTTGTGTATTTTAATAGGGAGCTGAGTTTCTCGAACCTTGAATATATGCATACTCGAGCTTCAGAGCAAGTTTTTTGCTCTTTTGACTTGGATTGACTCAATTACGCTCCTGTATAGGCTTACCTCTAAGCCGTGTTGTTGATATTATTTAAATACTTGTGCTTGCAAGCTACTAGGGTTTGAGTAAAAAAATAACTTCAATTTTTTCCATATCTCAAGTATCGACTGGAGTAACTTGTGAGCCGAATAGAGTCTTTTTTTTTAAAAAAAAGAAAAAGAAAAATTGATATTGAGAAAACTTAAATCGAACTTGATCTTGAGTTGAAGAATGAGTTATTGAATTTGAAGTCAAGCATCTGAATCGAGCACATATTTTACTAGGTAAGCGAGTTTAATCAACCCTAATCAGATAATATTGAGTTTTTAGAGTGAAACTCGATTGAGCATGAAACTAATATTGAGTCTTGAATTTTGAGTCAAGTTTGATTGTAGCTCTACTTCTACTTGTATGGGTAGTTTTGCTTCTTTGGAATATACAAAGAAAATTGGCTGTCATAGTTTTGTATTAAATGTTCATTCAGATGGGGTCATGAAATGTTTTTAAAGGCACTTAAAAATCCTTATTGTCGTTTGAGGCAAGAGACAAAAAAAGGCTAACTGAATCAAGCACAATATGTATATTTGTGAGTCTATGCTGAAGATGTAAAACTTTGTTTCAAGTTTGCTGTTGAATATCCAAATACTGGATTATAATTGTGTGTATAAATGTTATAGATGCACCAATTCCTTATATTTTTAAGTTTATTGTTGCACTGTTATTAAGGCACGTGCCTAGGTATGCTTGTACCTTGCACCTTAGTGCTAGACAACAAAGCGTGCGTGGTGTCTTGTCTTATAAAGTTTGAGATGCTTTTGTTGTTTAGTGTTATGGTGCTGCGCCTGTCATGACAACATTTGTCTCGTGTTCATCTTTGAAAATATTGAAACATCAAATGCGTAAAGGTCTTAAAGCAAATTGTTTTAAGCATTTCCTTTTGGCATGCTAAATGTATCTATTATCTTACCAAATTAACATGACAGGATTTTTATCTATAAAAATATCCGTCTTTATGTTGTTGTTATGTCTTAGGTCATCATGAGGGAGAAGGAGATGGAACTGGTAGGTCAAAGCAAAGCCGAAGTGAAAAGAAGAGTCGCAAAGCTATGTTGAAGCTTGGGATGAAACCGATCCCTGGTGTTAGCCGGGTCACTGTGAAGAAGAGCAAGAATGTAAGTTGTCCTCTTTTCATATTGTTAATCATTTATCTGGATTTAAATAGCTCTCCTAATATGATACTAGGACCATATTTTGCAATTTGTTCTTTTGGCTACCATAATGGCTTTTATTGTGTTTTTAATCACGATAATCTCCCCACAATCACAATTCTTTGCAGCAAAAGTAGACTTCAGTCATTGAGATTTGAATTCTAAATTTGAACCAACGTTTATTTGTTTTGATAACTGATATTTACATGTTGAATCCAGATCTTATTTGTCATCTCAAAACCAGACGTGTTCAAGAGCCCAGCATCAGATACTTATGTAATATTTGGAGAGGCTAAGATTGAGGACTTAAGCTCACAACTGCAGACTCAAGCTGCAGAGCAATTCAAGGCTCCTGATCTAAGCCATGTGATATCGAAACCGGAGTCATCAACAGCAGTCCAGGATGATGAAGAAGTGGATGACACAGGGGTGGAGCCCAAGGACATTGAATTAGTTATGACACAAGCAGGAGTGTCCAGGTCAAAGGCTGTCAAGGCACTCAAGGCTGCTGATGGTGACATTGTTAGTGCTATAATGGAGCTTACTGCCTAATAACGGTGTTGATTTAGCAGTTGGTTTGATTGCTGAAAGTTGTGTGCTCCATTTCAGATATCCCTACTGTTTTTTTGAGAATGTTATTGTGTCGTTTTTCTTCTTGTCGGTTGTTGTATTAGTAAAAAAAAAACCATTTGTGAGGACGTTTCTGTTATAAAAATGGTCTCGGTTAAGAATTCTTGGTTGAGGGAGAGAATCCCGTTACCGAGAAATTTCACAAATTTTCCTTAGCTGTATCGACTGTGTTCCTTAACAGTTTTCCTCGTAGCACAACTTAAAAGAAAATTTCTCGAAAATGTCGAAAGGCATATACCTTTTATTAGAAGAGAAATAACCAATAACAGTACAAACTATAGAAAGAGTAAAAAGCATCTCTTCAGAGATGCCGAGAAGAATGTCCTATTTCGAAGGATCAAACTGTGATTTAAGAAGAAACAGGAATGATAGCAGAATGATTAGAACTCTCCCAGACCTCAATCCCTTCCACATTTTCTCTGCTAACAAACAATCTCTCCCCACCTCCTTCAATTCTCTTTATCAACCCTCTCTCCCCCATTTCCACTTTATCCACATAATTCCTCTTCAAACTCACCTCATCTCTTCCATTTCCACTCTCCCCTCTTTGCTCACTCCAACCACCGCTCTCATTCAATCTCGACCAAACCTCCAACCCTCCATCTTTCCCCACGAATACCTGCTTTTTATAGCAATGCAAATGAACCTCATTCCCACCATAGCTAGCTTCTCTCATGCTAGGATTTGTATCTTCCATATATACCCAAGGATCATCACCTAATTTACGAATATCTGCCATTGCCAAATCCCCAGATTTTGAACATATCTTGAAGAGTATCGAATCGTCAATGTCGACACCGACGTCGGCGAATGAGTCTCCGAACCTACTGCTCCGCCCTGAACCTGGCTCGTTCGTTTCCCATACCACTTCCTTCCTTCTCGGGTCCCATATCCTAATATAACCCGAGTAACCAAATGCCCCACATGTGACGGCACTTCCGATAACCAAACCAGTTTCCGGTAGCCACGTCAGTTTTCCGGGGACTGTGTTCTTGGCGGCGCTTCCTGATTGGCGAGTCAGCTCTGATGAGACCTGCAGCGTTGATTTGTCGATAACGAGGACGCTGTTTTCTCTATGGGGACAATCGAATGATACGAAGACGGAGTCGGGTGAGTTAGCGATGGCGCAGACTCGGGCTTTGTATATCCGTGGGTCGTCCTGGTCGGTCCAGTGAACTGAACCGGTGTAGTGACCGCTGGAGAGGTCGTAGATATGGAGACCCGATAAGGATTCGGATCCGACAGCGGCTATTTCTGGCCATACCCGGCAAATCGAGGTGACATCGTCGAGATGCGTACGGACGGCGGTGGAGTATGATAAGTAGGAATCGTATATTGAAATTTGACCACCGTGAGCGATCCAAAGTGAACCATCTTCTCCGGCGGAGAAAGTGGAAGGAACAGCGTCCGAGGCAGGGCGGATGGTATCGACGATGGCGGCGTCTATGCCATGAAGCGGCGAGGGCAAAGAGGCAGAGCGGAGACGGGACTCCACGCCGTAATAAAGGGCCTCTTCGGCGAGTTCCTGGATAGAGAAGCGGCGGAGGGCGGCGGAAGGGAGGCGGTTAGAGCGGAGGAGGGAAAGAAGGACGGAAAAGATTTCAGGATCCCGGTCGATGAAGATAGGGTTATAGGCAGCGCGGTTGGAAAGGGCAGCAAGGAGGGAATCAGGACCGGCGGACTGGAGGGTGGAGAGGGTAGTTTCAAAAAACTTGCCCCCGACGTTGAGCTTTATGCGGCGGCCAGGAGTGGTTGGATTGGGAATTTGGGCAGCCATTGAAGCTCATATAATTCAATGATTAAAGCTTTGAGATTCCCTTTAAGAAACCACAGCTTTGTCTTTAAGCTTTAAAGTCGACGCTTTGGGTTAAATATAAAATATGAAAAAGTTGGGAACCTCCCCGAAATCATCGACTTCAACACTGTTACATTTCTCTCAAACATTTCATCGAACAGTTTATAAGCAAATGTTTAACGTTTCTTCCACCACACCGCTCGACATGATAGAAGGATTAAAGCTTTTAATTAATTTAGATTGGATGGAGAATCGATCAAAGATAATAGTATGCTTCATGATTCGATTTGTAAGCTTACCATGAAACGATTAACGTTGACTTCCGTTATTGTAGTTTGCAATCTCATAGTAACATATCGCCATTGGTACCACTCAAAAGAGCTTAACATACATTCCACCAGCTCACAAATTTACAAAGCTCAACTTCTTTTTTCACCACACAAGTAGTGGGAAAATCCGATCCGCCATTGAAGTAGCTCATCTAAGCTTCCCCACAGCTTTCAATGACACACCGAGGCCATTTGGGAGAGTGTATGTGATCAATGATCCCTCAACAAGACATCTCAAATAAGGCTGACCGAGAAAACCCTCATATAGATTTCGTTCAAATACTATTTAAATGTATTAGGGTCGATTTGATTTTCAGTTCACAAGTTGAAACCTCGTAAGCATAGATGATTGAAACGATACAAGGGATATGGGTTTCAACGGTGCAACAGAAGCTATAACATTCTTAAATGCAGTTAGAGAACAACCTTAAATGCAAGCTTTATACTTCAAAAATTAATAGACTTGGCAACATCACCCAGCAATGAAACATAATCAACTATGTTCTTCGAGTAAGTGTGTCATATTTCCATATCTATGCCCGAATATGCATCGGAGACATAAGTGTTCGAACACAAGAAAAACAAATAATCGGAAATAAAAAATCTCGGTGACGAGGACAAACGACTTCAGACCTGGATAATCAACCTCAGGTATAAATGAAAAGTAACCAAACCATATCATCACCAAATAAGTAAAGCAATCATTTTCCATATGTATGACTATAATTAGAGGAACACCAATGACACGGAAAAAAAAAGCTCACGGCTGAGAAAAGCATATGGAGCTCCTAATAGTTTCAGATTCGAAACAAAAGATGACCAACTACCCTGGCCATGATTTACCACATAAGTTGATCTATGAATAACATCATATTGCTAAAAAAATATAGCACATGTTAATGTACCTCAACCATTAGAGTAAAAATTCTCCCATACTTGATACCAACCAGTATAAAGGAATAATAAACAACCACAATATGGATCCATCAAAACAACACACTGGATTCATCTCAATTATGGCAGCCAAAACTCCTTATTAATGAAGCAGATTTGCAAGTTCTATTCAAAGTTTAAACATAGCAAGAGAACAGTAATGTCACATGTGAAGTTCCAAGACAAAAGCCAATATAGGAAAATATTTACGCTAGGTTTAGTACATTATTTCTAGACTACCATGACAAAAAATTTAACATTTGTAGAAGAGAAAACAAGCTGATTGTAATATATTTTTTAAATCTCACTTTCTATAGTAGCGTTGCCAAATTTATAATATATATATTAAGGAACAAGATGACAAGCCAGCTAGAGACAAGATAGTACACCAGAGAATTAATATGGAAACTACTACTTGATAACCATGAAGTGATTCTTCAAGTACAAGAGATCAATTAAAAAGGGAAAAAAAAAAAAAAAAAACCTTAAAGCAAGAGACCTCAAAGTCTTTAAGGTTTTAAAAATGATGCCTAGGAAATGAAATTAATGATTATCTCATAAATCTCACAAAAATGGGGGTGAATAAGTGGTTGAAAGTTTAGCCATAAAACTAATACATCCGGAAACTGAGAGTTCGTAGAATATGTCAGTCAGCCGAGACAAAGTAAACAACCAGTGACAATTAAATAAGGGATCCATCCATTTACATGACAATCAGGTCAAGGGATGAGGAGAAAAAAACAGATAAAACCTATTGTAGTCATTATTAGACCTATACGAAGTTAATCCTTCGCTGGTTAGGCCTTTGAAATAAAGGTGCAACCTGAATATTACATGTAAACAACTCTATTTCAGTTTTCCTCACAAATGGAACCTGAGTTAAAGCTAAAGAACCCGAATTCATTATAAAAAGAGAAAGCCCAAAACTGAGTGTCAACATATCAATTACATGAGCACATTATTCACATTATAATACCATTTCATCCCGAACGAATAATACATATCTATATGTAAATGAGCAATGCAGCTATATCATGATAATATCAAATCTTTAACTAGAAGCTAACCTCGAATAGCATGATCCCTTATATAGACAAATCTGAAACAGAACAATAACCAGTCATGAAACGAAATGTGATATTCTAGCAGCCATATTTGCCACCTGAGCCTGCATTTGAGCTTCCTTAACTTTGGAGGCAGTAGCCCTATGGAAGAACTGCTCCCTTGACAACAACCTCACATTCCTCAAATACTGATCAAACGGCACAACCCCATCTTGCACTGCCTTATCCAAGGAATAAACCACATCTTCGATAGCTAAATCAGCAGCTGTGGAATCCAAGACTTGTTTAGAAAGAACATCGACGCAATGAATCGCTTCATCAACATCTACATTATTATTCTTCTTCCCTAAATTCTTTATTTTCCCTTCATTATCTCTAATCCAACTATCCAACACATCTGTATTCATCAAAACAACCTGTAATTGTTGTTCTAAACCTTCTTTTTCATCTTGCATTTCTTTCAACCCTTTATTAATCTCTTCCTCTCGCCTTCTTAAAGCAGCTTGAGCCGAAAACATTCCTTCCATTTCAACTTCCCTTGCTTTTCTCATCCCAATTATATCTCCATGAACCATCTCCACCAACTTATTCATTGCGTTCCTCTTATAAGCCTCGGCGGCATCATCCGTGGAAGTAGGACGAGCTTGCGAATGCTGTGGATGCTGTACCCTCCCATAAGGTGATGGGGGATATCCTGCCGCTGCGGCCGTAGCAGCCACCCTAGGTCCTGGCGGCGGTGGATGTTGCCCATAAGTAGACGTCATGGAGGAATTAATCGAATGGTTAGGGCTGGGGCTAGGGTTAGGGTTAGGATTGGGGCGGCGTTGCGAATAAAGAGGCGGATCACGAGAAAAAGCAGAGCTTAAATGAAGAACTAAATCGACAAGATTAGAACTTGGGTAAATCCAATTATGCAAATAAGGAATCGAAACTAACCCAGAAGGGGAAACATGAGGATGGGGTCGTTTGATGATCATGTCGCGCGTGGGATTGACGTAGACGGCGGGGGCGTAACGAGGGTAAGATTCCATGAGCCAGATAATGATGGGGATGTTGTAAGTGACGCCTTGGAAAGGCATGGGGATGGTGCCGTCGGCTTGGAGGAGGTTAACGGATCGGCCGTCGTTATGGGTAAAAGTGGCGGTCTTGGGTTCGAGGGAAGGGTAGTTGGAGATGAGGGAAAGGAGTTGTTGACGGATTAGCCATTTGGTGTCTTCGGAGTAAGGGAGGGCGGAAGGGCCGCGTTGGGAGAGGACGGAGGAGAGGAATTGTTGGATTTGTTGGGGGTTTGGCGGCGGTGTTGACGACGGCGGAACCATTGGTGTGGCGGTGGGCGGGGGTATTGGTAGGTTGGGTACAAGAGATTGTATTTGTTTTGGCTTTGGGATTTGCCTTAGCTTAGCAATGAGAAGCCTTGAGAAGTTTCCTTTCCTTAGTTATGAATCCTTTGCATTTTTATTTTATAAAATTACTATTTTATATGATTTTTTTAGTATTATATGATTTTACAGGGTTAAATATAAATTTGGTAACTAAACTTATTCATTTTTCTTAGATTGGTACTTAAGGTTTTCTTTTGCCTTACGTGAACTTTTTCTCCGTCAACTAATTTGATACTTTATTCGTTAAGTCTCAAACATGTGACAGTATCTAGACCACATCACCATGATTGGCCGTTTTTCTAGCCCAAAATGACACTTAATTGTTGCTCTCCACTCCCTCTTTTGAATGTTTCGATTAGATTTCTCAAAAAATTCCTAAAAGCCATAAAAATGCCTTAAATTTTTTAACTTCGACCATGACTTCTTCTTGATATGATGAACTTCTTCATCGCTCAGATCTCTCAAATGGGTTTCAAAAAAACTTGCATTAAAAATATGAAACATTGGGTTTCTAGTGTTTGATGGGTTGGCTATTACAACCATTGTGGTAGGTATTTAGCCCTGTGCCAAATCATATTCTGCAGCCATGGGATTTGAGGGTCTAAGTATTACGAAGGATTAAATGAATGACGTTTTCCCTTTTTTTTGTTGAATATTCATTTTAAGTATTCATTTAATTATTTTATTTGTTTGCATGTCTGTCTATTATCTTGAACCAATGTATTATTGGATTATTAATGAATGTTCTTCAACTTTTTTCAAATTTATTTGCAAAATCTCATAATTTCTCATAACGCGATCTCCTTTGACGTGAAAGAGAACACGCTTGGTGGAAATAAAATCGATTAAAACCCAAGTTGATTCAACACATCCAACTCAAATAGATGGAGCAAGAGATGAAAGGAAAAGTAAGCAAATGAAAATGAAACAAATTTGATGGAGATGACTTATTTGAATCCTATTGAGAAAATCTTAGAAATAACTTTTTTAATTTATTATTCTTATATAAATTTTAGATTTTTAAAATTCTAAAAAATTATGATATTTAAAAATATTTTTATTTATTATTAATATATAGTTTAAATTATAACATTATTATGATGTTATTAATGTCACGTGTCACAACCATATTCTGTCACTTATCCTACACTTAACGACATTAAAAAAAATACCAAACTAATTGACAAAGATAAAGTTCATGTGCCAATCTGAGACAAAAAAAAAAAATCTTAAGTATCAATCTGAAAGAAATGGATAAGCTCAAGAACCGATTTTATATTTAACCATATTTTATATGATAAAATATTATGAAATTGATTTTTGCAAGTCACTCTATTATAATTTTGAAAAAAAAAATCACTCCATTAACAATTTTAAAATACATCTATAGGAAAATCACTTGTTGAATTTGCTGTAATAAGTTAAAATAAGAGCATATTTGATCAACTAAATTATCATAATACCTTAAAAATAATAATAGACAAAAATATTAATTTAAAATGAAAATTAGGGAAATAGGACAATTCTTTTAAAATTTAGGGTCTACTTGTTTGGTGGAAAATATTTTCTGGAAAACATTTTCTTAATTTTCCAGCATTTATTTGGTGGAAAATGAATTCTTCAAGGAAAACATTTTCCAAACACGGGTAAAATCACTTCCTTAGTTCTGGAAAACCTAATATTATGTTGTTGTTGCAGGGAACAAAGATCACGCCTTGCATAGAATCTAAAGCCATTATGTCAGGTTCAATCATGGATGAAATGCACAATGGCAAAGCTCAAAAAGCTGTTGCTATGGATTGTGAAATGGTTGGTGGTGGAAGTGATGGATCAATTGATCTTTGTAGTGTTATTATGAGGTGTACTACTAATTATGTAATTGGATAATATTATTAATTTCTAGTATTAATTGTAGTTTGGAAGTTAATTTATAATTATTCAATCCTTGTTTTTTATTTATTTTTTAACACAATTACAAATAATTTATTTGACTTTGGTTGTTTTCAATTTATGACGGTTAATATTGTAGCTTAATAATTGAGTATTAAATTATATATTTAATTTGATTTATTTATTTATAAATAAATCATTGCAATATATGTAAAAACAATTTAAAATATAAAAATTTATTAATATGTATATAAATTTATTAATATATAAAAACAACTTTTCCGGAAAATATTTTCAGAAAATTTGCCAAACAACAGAAAATATTTTATAAAGATTCATCCAAATACAGGGGCGAAGCCAGAACAATTTTTTAGGGGGGCGGATAAAATTTTAATTTTTTATAGTTTATATCTTTATAATTCGTAAAGGATTAAATCGAATTTTTATAATTTTAGGGGGGCCAAAGTGCAATTTTACTTTTTCTAATTTAAAATTTTTAAAAAATTTTAAGGGCCAAAATAACAATTTTACATTTTAGGGGGGTCGGGGCCCATGCCAGCCCCCCTGGCTTCGCCCCTGTCCAAACACCAAAAAATATTTTCAGTAAATCATTTTCCAGAAAAGTAAATTATTTTCCAGAAATCATTTTCCGAAAAACATTTTACTGGCAAACAAACGGACCCTTAATAGAAAAAAGTTATTTTTGCAAAAGCGAGCAAGGAAAGACGTGGGGTAAAAGCATGCCTCCTTGCCACGTCAACCAAAATGCAATATAAAAAAGGGAGTCCCTGATGGAAATTTGAAAAAGTCAAGAAAAATTTAATAATTTTCTAAAAACTTGAGATGATATTTGCACGTCTCATCTTTTTTATTGCAGAACCTTCATGTCATAATAATATTAAGAATCTTGGGAAAGAAAAACTTTTCAGAAAACTGCTTCTAAAAGAATCCTGAGTCATGTTCGATTTTTTCAACATTTTTGAAAAATGTTTCATATCCGACAATAAAAATTTTCCTATAAAATGAAGATTACATGGAGAGCGTTTCATAATTAAATTTCGAGCAGATTATTTGCATATTGATAAGAAATTGTTGGTGTTAAAAATCTGAAGTTGGAAAATCAACCCAACAAACTAAATTAGTTCAAGTAAGTAAATTTGGTGTCGTTGTTTGAATTTGGTTAATGAGTATGTGAAACAAGGTTTTTTTTGGTGAAGATGAGTACACAGATTAGAGTCGTTATTTATTACGATGATCAAATTTGTGACACTAAAATTAGGTCATTTTTTCATCAGCCCAATCTAGAGAATTGACTTTCAATGGAACATCAAATTTAACGAGTTTCTGTCAAGAATTAGAAGGAAAGTCTTAGCTTCAAGTAGGAGGAGAATTTTAAGCTTGAAATATAAATATCTAGCATCAGTATACCTTGTAAGATATGATACATTTGAGCTCAAAGGCGACATGGATGTTGAGTTAATGCTTGATTCGCATTGCTCAATTGGAAATGTTATACTAAAGTTATATGCCCAGTTTGTCGATGTAGAGGAATGTAGTCCGAGTTCGACAACAGTTCCAGTTAATTTGTTTTAGGAACATGAAGCAAAAAAACCCAACTATATAATAGTGCGGTGGTTTCACGGTGTTCTTGCAAAGCTTGTATAAGTTAATGTCGAAATCATCAATGGGAAGACATTTCTCTATTTTAGCATTCGATTGCAACTTTGACGTACAGTTGGGATTAGTTTGTAACCCAAATGCAGAGATCCCAATACGACATTCTATGAGTGTCTTTGATTTCAACTTCGGAACACCAATGTCCTATGCTAGAACACTTATATGTGGGAATGCCATCAAGTTACACGAGTGGACAATCTGTAAATAATATTGGTTTTAACGTAGGGTTGCCAAGTACAAATGATGTTCCCCCTACCATTTGCACCGACAAAAGGATATCGAATTTGCATGTATGACACCTTTATAATTTTCGTATTTGCCATTGTTGATTCTTCTATATAAATGCAGCCCGAACCCGCCAGCCACACCCTTCGTCAGCTTTCCAACATTCCCCAACATATAATGTCGGTGTAGATTTCGCGACCTTGTTATCAATCGAAACCTTCATGCTGTACTGTTTGATGGAAAATACACAATCTGCCTTGTTCTCGAACCATTGCCTAACGGACAACTCTTTTAACTACGAATTTGACACCAATATATGATCAGGGACTATATTGGCATACTCGGGGAACTCAGGTGCATGCACTGCATCTGGATCTACACTCAACATGTCGGCCCCAAGGTCATTCTGTAAAACAATGCCATGACTCGAGTTACTAAAAGAAGAGGGAGTGAACATCTTCAACCTCCTCCGGGCCTTCATCGTCGATATCGTCCGAAGCCTCATTAAGATCGGGGTCATTATAATCTTCAACGTCGTGTTCAGAATCTTCACCATTGTTGGACCCTTCTTCGACGTTTGCATCAGTGCCTATCACCTCCGGATGCATTTGAGATGAGGACATGGGGCAGGGTTGTTATACGAACTTCCACCATAATTTGGATTTTTGGGCATCTGCGATGTCCCTCTGCAGTCTTATTGATCTGTCCATTCGACATTAAGATTAAAGTCAAACCTGTGATGTTGACTTATTGGACTAACATTCTCAACAAGCTTTAAGTCGGCTAACTCAACTGGTTGGAGGCTTTCATTCCCAGCTGACCACAAATTTCCATCATAATGCCAAAGTCATCATCATTTAATAGTTGCATCTCACAAATTTTCAACGGATTTGTAGAGATTGCGAATTTGTAAAATAATCTAAACATCGTCCTTCCACAACGAATGGCTATTTTCGCACTAATATTTCTTTTTATTTCTTTCAACTTCACAGTTTTATTGAATCGCAACCTTACCATCTGCCGAACTTGAAATACATAACCAACATCATCTTCTACATAAAAAAGAACATACACTAAAAACACCATATTATCCATGTTCACCACAATTTGTGAGTTTTCCCACTAAACACAACAATTTCTCTCTTTTCTTCTTTTTCAATGCAACTGTTACAAGAATGTCAACAAGATTTATATATTTAGCACCATCAAGGTGATCATGCCAAAGAGAATGGATCCACTAAAATAAAAAATTCACTTTTATGGAAGTGGGTGGTGCCATTTGTCGAAACCATTTTTTATTTTAAGTTTGGAAAAATGGGGATCGACTTTAAAAATAGGAGTTGCCACCGATCCTTTTTGTTTAGGTGTGATCAGGTCACCTATAAAAATATTTTGGTCTGCGAAACTTAAGAAAACGGGTTCAGGAGTCGGTTACGTGCAAGGAAGGGCTAGCCCATTTGCAACGCCCAAAGTTGGTACCAAATTGATTAACGCTGTCCTAATGTCAAAAACTTGAAAATGTTTAGGGTAAAAAAAAGTTTGGAAGAAAGTTAATTAAACCAGAATTGAATCTCAAGATTAACTCGTTTTAAAGGGATAAAAGTATTATACCCAGCACGTTAGGATATAACACATTTATACTCTGACACTAAGATCAACTTTGATCTTCAAAACATGTAAAAAGGGGTATTTGGGTATTTAGTTGAACGAAAAATGGACACCCAACACGTTAGGATGTAATTTTCCATACTTCTAAACACACAAATATTGCCTCGTTTTTCAAATATGCAATCTTTAAATGGGCTCTGTAATACCCCTATACCCGGTTCAATCATGCAGACCCGGTATAAAACTATTACATTTGGTGCCAAAACAATTATGGCCAGATACTGTTTAATTAAAACATTTGTATATAATATTTTAACTTACCAACCATTTTTTGCTAACATATTTATTTTTATTAATTCATTCCATATATACTAAAATACTTCAAGTAACTGAAAATAGATAAAATTTCAAGAATCTACATTTTAGTCCCTATCGCATGGGAACACCTTTGAACTACATATGTACATGCCATTTTAATACAAAATATAGTACCTACTTTTGAAGCCCTTGAGGATGTGATAAGATGAGAGATCTTCTAGTTGGACTTCTCTTCTAGTCTAATTGTACCTACGCGTTAAAATAAACACGTTAAGCCGGTGAAGGCTTAGTAAGCACTACAAGAATAACTAAATAAGTAATCATAAAAAAATATTTTAAACTCAATCAATTATTGCATATCTACTCACATATAAGTCTCTTCAACTATGCATTGCTTTAAATAAATTTAACTTAGCTTTTGTAAGGTATAAAAATTACCTTAACACATCAGTGATTCACTTTTGTTCTCATTTCACTTTCTTAGCCCAAAGTAGACTTTATAGAACACACCGGATATACGGAACAGATACAGAGGTGCATTATGATGCACAAGTGAACAGAGAGCACCAATGTGCTAATAATCAGAGAGCACCAACGTGCTGATAATCAGAGAGCACTGATGTGCTAATAATCAGAGAGCACCAACGTGCTAATATCAGAGAGCACCAACGTGCTAATATCAGAGAGCGCGCTAAAGTTCCTTAATGGCATGCCACTAATATCCCAGTAGTTCTAAATTTCGTCTACTTGGGCATTAAAGCTGAATCTCATATATTTAAATAATTCACATAAAATTTCAAAAAGGATAAATAACAATAATTTAAAATTCTTGTAGTACTTACAACAAAAAGGTTGAAATGATATATGTTATTCTTCCTTCACTCCTTAACCTTCTCTTTTCCTTTTTCTTCAATTCGGTCCTCTCCTTTCTTTTTCTTCCATTTCATATATGTTAAAAAAATAATCAAATAAACTTTCTGTACTATTTAATAAAATAAACATGTATAATAAAATAAATTCATCCTTTCTTACTTTTGCTCACATTTCAATTTAATCCTTTACTCATAAATTTATTCAAAGCTGTCCTTTTGTGTCATAGTCACTAAATTATTTATTTCTAGAGCTACAGAACTCCAAATGAAGAACCGTTAATTTTTTCTGAAACTAGACTCACATATATTCATACCATAAAATTTCCAGAATTTTTAGCTTAGCCAATTAGTACAGTTTATTCATCAAAGTCACCCCTATTCTGCTATCTGGTAGTTCTGACCCTTCTTCACTAAAAATTAATTATCTCTTTATACAGGATTCAGATGAAGTTCTCGTTTATTTCTATTGAAAATAGACTCATTCAGGATTCTAAAAATATAAATTTAAGCCCATAATTATTTTTATCCAATTTTTTATGATTTTCTAAAGTTAGAACAGGGGAACCCGAAATCACTTTGAACCAGTCTTACCAAAATCTAAATATCTCAAAATACAGAATTCCTTTGCTTTCCCTGTTTCTTCATATGAAAACAGGCTCAATAATCTTTAATTTCATATCTTACTTAACTTCTAATTCCACTTCTACGATTTTTAGTGATTTTTCAAAGTTAGTCTACTGCTGCTGTCCAAACTGTTTTAGTGCAAACTGTTTATTACAACTTTTTCCCTAAGCTTTTAATAAATGATAATTTCGTCCCTACTCAATTAACTTCTCAATTGAGCTGATTTTTCTCAATAAACACTTTATTCTATCACTTTAAACTACTTTATAATCTTTGGGAATCAGAATTTCAATAATAGACTTTAATTCCAAACAT
This sequence comes from Gossypium australe, assembly GCA_005393395.2. Classification (NCBI taxonomy): domain Eukaryota; kingdom Viridiplantae; phylum Streptophyta; class Magnoliopsida; order Malvales; family Malvaceae; genus Gossypium; species Gossypium australe. Next base: position 5,865,578 of record CM016619.1, on the reverse strand, counting down.
TTTCACAATTTAATTCTTAAAATCAATTTCTAACTAGATATTCCATTAATTAAACCCCTAATTCATCAATTTGATCCACATAGCTCATGTTTAAAAATTTAAGAATTTCCAGAATTTCAACTTAATTCAACAAAGCTTTGTTCCAAAACTTATAAAGCATCAAAATTGAAAGAGAAGGGCTAAATTGACTTACCAATTAAACATCCAAGCTTTAAATCATCAATTTCTCCTTTTTCTTTCTTTCCCTTTTTCTTCCCCTGCTTTCGTCTTGTTCTCTGTTTCTTTTCTGTTCTTCTTTCTTTTACTTTCTCTTTATAATATATATAATAACAATATAATATAATATATTATATTTAAAATATAAAATATCTTTATATATAATAATATATTAAACATAAAAATCTCAGATTTTTTCATACTTAAACCGCCTCAACATTTAAAAATGACATAATTGCCTTTTTAGTCCTTTTTATTTTCTTTAATCTATAATTAAACTTTTGTACCTTTTTCAATTTAGTCTTTTTCATTTAATTACCTACCCAAACGTTAGAATTTTCTAACGAAATTTTAATACCACATTACTAACATTTTATAAATATTTATAAAAATATTCATACAAATATATTGAAATAAATTTCTCTTTAAATCGGATTTATGGTTGCAAAACCATTGTTCCGATAACCTTGAATTTAGGCCATTACAGGCTCAACATTTATTTTTAATGTAATAAAATATTTAGAAAAGGTTTGAATATGTTGGAATTTGAAATACAATACAATAACAAGTAGCATGAATATAGCGTTAAGGATGAAATAATATACAAACTTAATATTATACAAATAGACATAATTATACGCAAAAATATATAATAACGATAATAAGTAACAATAGTAAATTAAACATTAAAATATGATCTTTCAAATTAATAAATTACATACATTAAATTTAAAATAGAAAAACGTATATGTATAAGCAAATTTTGAAAGAAATTAAATTTATGTATAGATAGATTTAAGGAAAAATATGTACATAAAATAATGTGAGAACCAACAATTTGTGCAAAATAATAATATATAAATATAATATGAAGAATAAAATACATTTAAAAAAAAATAAATTGAAACATTAAAAATTTAGTTCCCAAAACGATTTCATAAAAAAATTTAATAATAGCTAAAATTGATACTATAAAAAGTTATAAAATAAAAATAATAAAAAATTAAAGCTTAATTGAAATAAACATATAATTAGGGGGCTAATTTATAAATAAGCAAAAATATCTACACAGAATCAAGGATCTGATTGAACTTCGCAAAATAACAGGGATCGAATTAGTAAATATCATAATATCAAAACGCAGCACATTAACAGGATTAAATTAAACTAACGCATAAATTATTGAGGTTGATTAAACAATAAGAACCATGCATAAACAGATTTAATTAAAAACAGTACAGAAATAAGAAGGACCAAATGCACAAATTCCCCATTAATTACAGAAACACGCGGATCTTGTGGGTTCCGAATCGGGTCGGATCATTGGGCAAAGGCTGATACGGCGTCGTTTAAAGGCTATTTCTATAAGCTTAAACGGCGCAGTTCCATTAACAGATGTAAAAACAAATTAAAACGAAATAAACCTAATCTAAGCCCCCCTAAACAGAACAAAAAAAAATTTGAAAGGAATCCCCTAATCCCCTCATCGCTCAGCCGCCTCGAGAACAAAACGTCACAGACCCTCTCCGATAGCCATGAGCCTCCGGAATTGGCAAAGACGTCGGATAGGAGCCGAATATGACCTTTTTAGGCATATGCACGGAGGTGCCATCACTTTCTACCTAGATTTCCCATTACTAACTTCGATTTCGGCGAAGTGAAGAGGAATCCGGTGATGGCCATGAATACAGGTAAGTAGTTTCCCTTTTATGGTTTTCGCATTCAATAGTTTTTTTTTAAAAAGAAAAGAAATCAAATCGCTAATAAAAAATTAGAATCGTAAATTTGAAAGGATCTCAAATCGGAAATCACCTTCGAGAATTAGTTTCTCGTTGTATTTCTTTGTATGTGTAATTTTTGAGTCCTTTACAATTGTTTTTTGTTCAACTTTTATAGTCGAAAATCTAAAAAATCAAAATACAATTTTTCTTTTTTGCTGTGTTGTTCGTTTGTCATTTGGTGCAAGCACGGAGGCTCATGTGGCCGTACGGAGGCAGTGACGTGGAGCGTACGGAGGCGCTGGAGGCTGCTGAAGGGTTAGCCCATTTGCGGCGCTTGGAATACTCTAGAACCCTTAGGGTTTCGGTTTGCTGAAGCTACCTGGGCCATTCGGGCCAACTTCAACATTGGGCTATATTTATTTATTTGGGCCTTAATATGGGTAATTGTAATAGACATTTATTGGACTTTTATAATAATAATTTTGGGTTTTTTAATTTATCAAACTGGTTAATTGTGCCCGGGCATAAATTGGGTCTTACAGCTGCCCCTCTTTACTCATTATCGTGTAACGAGAATAGAGCAAAGACTTCAAAAAGAGCCAATTTTGTCCGATCATGTCTCATTCAATGTTTTTCTTCTTCGAGTAGCTTCGTTCTATCCCACTGCATCTTTAGGGGCCTGAGAACTAACGCTTCGATCCACTCAAGGAAATTAGACTTGCAATCTGCTCCTGCAACTTTAGGATTACCAAATTTGCTGTCTTCAATCTGCTCTACTGCAAACTCAAGAAGACAAGATCTGATGTTTTCGATCTGCTTCTGCAACTTCAGGATTGCCAGATCTGCTATCTTCAATCTACTCCTGCAATTTCAGAATTGCCAGATTTGCTATTTTCGATCCGCTTCGCTCAGGAAGACAAGATCTGATGTCTTCAATCTGCTCCTGCAACTTCAGGATTACCAGGTCTGCTATCTTCAATCTGTTCCTGCAACTTCAGGATTGCCAGATTTGCTATCTTCGATCCGCTTCGCTCAGGAAGGCAATATCTGATGTCTTCAACCTGTTCCTGCAACTTCAGGATTGCCAGATCTGCTATCTTCAATCTACTTCTCAGGAAGGCAAGATCTGTTATTTTTGACCTATTCCACTACTGGTCAAGGAGATAGGGCTGATGGCTTAAATCTGTTCCACTACTGCTTAGGGAGACCAGATTTGTCGTTCGATCTTGGTCCACTACAATCTTCAACCTATTCCACTGCTGGTCAATGAGATAGAGCTGGTGGCTTAAATCTGTTCCAATACTACTTAGGGAGACCAGTTTGCCATTCAATCTTGGTTCCCTACTGCTTAGGGTGACAAGATCTACAATCTTCGACCTATTCTACTGTTGGTCAAGGAGATAGGACTTGTGTATCCGATCTGCTCTTGCAACTTTAGGATTGCCAGATCTGCTATCTTCGACCCGCTTCGCTCAGGAAGGCAAGATCTGCTATCTTCGATCTGCTCCTGCAACTTCAGGATTGCCAGATATCTTTGATCCACTTCGGTCAGGAAGGTAAAATCTGATAAATTCACTAATGTTGCGACACCGTCCTCTGGGGGACCTGTCCTGTAAAATCGGTTTTACGTGTTTATACTTATGAAAAATGGTTAGGATGCAATGATCAGAATGAATCTAATGCTCCTAACTAAATGTATTATAGATAACATTTGCATGAATACAGAATGTCATGAAAATGATTTTTTACAGTGATTAGGATGCAATCAAATGCTCTTAACTAGATATGTCTTATGAATGACATTTGTATGAATGCAGAATGCCATGAAAATGATTTTTTACAATGATTAGGATGCAATGATCGGAATGAATCAAATGCTTCTAACTAAATGTATTTTGCATGAATGCAGAATCTCATAAGAATGATCCCTTTTTAAGAGCTTAGAGTTGTCATCGCTTATTGTTTATCAGAGCTATATCACTGATGTCTTATACTGTGATCTTGTTCAGCTGGTATTCAATAGAAAACCCCAGAAACAAATATCCTGCTCAACATGCTTGCCCCACTGTAACTTCAAGGTTTGTCTTATTGTGACTTAGGGTTATGAGATTTGAATCTTTTCCCATCTATCCCATTGCGACTTCAAAATGTAGGTTTGTTTCTTCTTCAATCCATCCTATTGCTATTCAGAGGTATATGATCCGTATCTGCCTCCATCTATTGATCACTCCCCTGGGTGACCCAACCAGATGTGTATGCAAGGATGCAGAATATCATTTTCTTGCGAATGATTCCCCTTTTTACACTTGGGTTAACAATACTCATTTTCCGCCAAGATAGTATCACCAACTATTTTTAACAGAAAATCTAAGGAGATAGCCTCAATTTAGACTCTTCCTTAAATTTGGTGGGTTTTAAACAATAGTCCTGTTTCAGTTTCTTGTATTACTTAGAAGCTTCCAGAGTAATATGCGAAACTCATTTTATGAAAATATTTTTAGTCCACTAATCGTTATTTCAATGCAAAATGCCTGAAAAAGATCATAACCATGGGCGAGAAGGAAATTGATTATGAGCATAGCTAGAAATAAATAAGCTAAGCGAAGATAGCAATCACAATTAAGAAGGAAATCTATTGTGAACATATTTTAAAAAGAATCACTAATAACAAATTTAAAATGGGTAAAATGGAAACTAGGTGCCCCAGATATCGCAGTCTGAACTTTTCTGTTCCAACTACTTGATAACCTTTTTAAGCTCAATATGTGTTTAGGGGATCTGGAGTACTCTATCGATGCCCCACGACGTAGCATGCTTCTTCATTATTTACTCAGGCATAGTAGGACTGCTATATGCCCCACTCTGGATCAAAATTTGAGCCGCCCTTTTCAGGTTTTCAACTCAAATACCTTTGGTCTCAAAGCGCCCTTTGTGGGTTTTTGCCCTGGCCTCTCCTTTTTCTTTCTTCTTTTTGGCTGAAAATTTCTATTTTTTTTATTTGATTTTTTTTGATTGATTTTTTTTTGAATTTACTGGATTGGGCAGGTCCTTGTCATCTATTTCAGACAATACCCATGGTCCTCCAAAATAGGCCTTCTTTGTCGTATAAGGTCCTTCCCAGTTTGGTATCCGCTTTCTTCTGAAGTCCCTTCTACATGGGAAAAGTCTTCTTCAAAGCCCTATCATGAAATTTTCTAGGGCGAATCATTTTTTGTGAGCTCGCATCACCTGATCGTGACAGATAGCTTTTAACATCAACTGATCATTGAGATTGGATCTATTCTGCCTCATTCTATTTCAGTTCTGACAGAATTTCGACTCAAATGGGCAAAACCAATGAGAAACGTGTTGCCCCCGTGACATTCTTGGCCAATGTTTGATAAGCATAGAGGGTAAATAGTAACTTCTGTATGCCAATCTTTACAAGTCTCGATCCCCTTTCTATCCTTTATTTTTCTTTTTGGCTACCTTTGCTCACTGTGATGTGGTACCTGATCTTTGAACAGACCGCAAACTTTTGACATTGTGCGGTTATATGATCTTTTTGACATTTTTCTTCGGTATTCTTTCTTTCTTTCTTTCTTTCTTTTTTAAAACTCTGAGGACTATCGACTTTGTAATATCGGCACATGAAGCGACTTTTACCATCTTAGTGAAGTAATCGACATCCACGAAAATGAATCGATGTTGGCTAGAAGCTTTTGATGAGACTAGCTTGGTAACATCCATGCCCTACATATAGGAAATCTTATTTCTACATTGAGCTAGGCTTTGATCTTCATCTCCTTCCTTGGCTCGCGACGTAGGATCTATTTTTTCATCCAGTATTAACAAATAAGAAGATATGTTACAATTTCTGTCATCTTCAAAGTCTTGAGGTCCCTTAGACCTATATTTCATTCAAAAAGGGAGTCAGTAATAGCGTCGCCCATGTCATTGATATCTGGGGACCCATTGTGGGAACGAAGGTAAATTTCAAGAATGATTATTTGTATGGTATGATCATGAATAAATATGGAAGAATATTCTAAAAACCAAAGAATAAAAGATATTTGCTTACAAGATACATCTCATTGAAATAAGAATTCTGGACACAAGCCTATTTCATAAAAGAAATCTTATTGCTTCTAGGCTTAAAGCAACAAGTGCGTTCTGTACATTACTCCGAGTAAGCTCTAAATACTACAAGGATTTCTTCCGCAGTCCAATTGTTCAGAACGCTCCCAGATTCATAAAGGCAGATATCTGACAAGGTCGCCCTTTCAGTGATTTCTTCATGTATGGTATTGATGTGTACATTTTTCAGAATTTCTTCAATGTCTTTTTCCTCTATCGCATTTACTCCAATATCAGTGTGATTTGGTAGCGGATTATCAGCATTTAACATATCAGCCACTTTTACAATGCCCAGCTTAATAAGTCTTTCCACGACTTTCTTAAAAGCAATGCAATTTTCTATGGAATGCCCCGAAACTCTCGCATGATAGTCACATTTGGGGTACGGGGGCTGCAATGGTGCCAAGTAGAAAGGGGACACTATGTGCTCATCAAACAATTTATGATATAGCTCTCGATATGTTATTGGAATAGGAGTGAACTGAAGCGTTTCTGTATTCATCCTTTGCCTAGATTCATTCTTTGAAGGAGTCTGAAAGTTCGTAGTTGTCATCTTTGGTGATCCCACAGTTACTTGCTTTGAATAACCCTTACTGTATGCTCCCACATTGTTTACTTCATTTTCTTTCTTTCTCAGGGCTGACCTTTTGACACTATTTTACCGCTTCTCACAGCATTTTTGATCATTTCACCGGTCATTTCTATGTCCGAAAAACTCTTCGTGGCACTCCCCAACATATGGTTGATAAATGGGGCTTTCAAGGTGTTGATGAAGAGCATAGTGGTTTCTGCCTCTATAAGAGGTGGCTGAACCTGTATGGCAACCTCTCTCCATCTTTGTGCATATTGCCGAAAACTCTCGCTTGGTTTCTTCTCCATATTTTGTAGGGTAATTCTGCCAGGGGTCATTTCTGTTACGTGACCGTACTGCTTCATAAATGCCTGTGCTAAATCCCTCAAAGAACCAATTTCGATACGGCTCAGCTGATTGTACCATTTAGATGCTGCTCCCGCCAAACTGTCTTGGAAGCAATGTATTAGCAGTTGGTCATTATTAACGTACCTAGTCATTCTCCGACAAAACATAGTTATGTGAGCCTCTAAGCAAGTAGTCCTATAGTATTTTTCGAAATCTGGCACCTTGAATTTATGGGGAAGTATTAGATCTGGCACCAAACTTAGATCTTTAGCATTGATTCCATATTGTCTATCAGCACTTTCTATGGCCCTAAATTTATCTTTCAACCATTTGCATCGCTCCTCTAACTGTTTTGGCAATTCAACCCTTGCCCTTTCTCTCTCTGCTGCCTCATCAAGGTCGGGAATATCAACATTAATTGGATGATCCCCTAAATTAGAACCCGATCCAGCTTGGAAATTTGGCGGCATCGAAACACCTTCTTGAAATTGTTGAGGTTTAATTATGACGGATGTCTTTCGTGGATGCACCTCAGGATGTGTCGGGGTAAAACCCGGGGGGATATAGTCGTTCCTCACTATCTTCAACAGTGTTAACCACAGGGGTTTTCCTTTTGTCTGCCAGTAATTGAGTTAATTAGGACATCATGGTTTTTTATGATTCCATAATCCGATCCATCATATCATGCTGGATCTTAGCAAGCTGCTCCTGCATTTGCAGCTAAAGTCTTTCCTGCATCTCCCTTTGAAGTTGCTCAAGCTTCTCTAATCTTTGATCCATATCTTTCATCTTGGTTCGGGTACCGTAGAGATGTTTCGTTTTGCTGGTGTCCAGGTTAATGCTGAAATAACTTCAACCAATCAGGGTCTTCTCATGAAATCTAATGCATATGATGTAATGTCATGAAAACAGCGTAATGTAAATGATGTAATGCACATGCATGGAATGAATGCAATGCAATTAAAACAAAAGGAAACATATTAGTGCAAGAGAAATAAACAACATAGAACATCTGACTGAGTGACTACTAGGGTTTGGCGTGGCTCTATCTAGGGTAGACGTCTAGGGCTGCTATATGCGGCTAAGTTCTAAAGAATGGATACCTGAACCAGCAGATTCCCAATCCTCACCAATTATAGGCTCATATGGATTGAGTTCAGTTCAGAGGAACACATTTCCCTATGACCATGCCGAAGTGAAAACCTCACGAAGCACATAGGTACAGATGTGTCCCGGAAGCAGTCCACTAGCCCATGCGGAGGTGAAGACCTCACGAAAGCTTAGCTTCTTACTCCCACTTAAAGGTGTGACCACAACGGTCATGCAATGCAATGCCAAAGTATTTCATGAGACTCGACATTATAGCACAAATAAATGCATCAAAAGAAACATGATTTTTTCAAAACAATTTTCCAGATTTTCAATCAAAAGGACAAAAATTAATCAATTTATAGCCTGACTCTCAACCCGTCCCCAGTGGAGTCGCTAAGCTATCGAAACCATTTTTTATTTTAAGTTTGGAAAAATGGGGATCGACTTTAAAAATAGGAGTCGCCACCGATCCTTTTTGTTTAGGTGCGATCAGGTCACCTATAAAAATATTTTGGTCTGCGAAACTTGATAAAATGAGTTCAGGAGTCGGTTACGTGCAAGGAAGGGTTAGCCCCTTTGCAACGCCCAAAGTTGGTACCAAATTGATTAACGTTGTCCTAATGTCGAAAACTTGAAAATGTTTAGGGTAAAAAAAGCTTGGAAGAAAATTAATTAAATCAGAATTGAATCTCAAGATTAACTCGTTTCAAAGGGATAAAAGTATTATACCCAGCATGTTAGGATATAACACATTTATATTCTGATACTGAGATCATCTTTGATCTTCAAAACATGTAAAAAGGGGTATTTGGGTAATTAGTTGAACGAAAAATAGACACCCAGCACATTAGGATGTAATTTTCCATACTTCTAAACACACAAATATTGCCTCGTTTTTCAAATATGCAATCTTTAAATTGGCTCAACATTTATTTTTAATGTAATAAAATATTTATAAAAGGTTTGAATATGTTGGAATTTGAAATACAATACAATAACAAGTAGCATGAATATAGCATTAAGCATGAAATAATATACAAACTTAACATTATACAAATAGACATAATTATAGAGATAATTTAACGCAAAATATATAATAACGATAATAAGTAACAATAGTGAATTAAACATTAAAATATGATCTTTCAAATTAATAAATTACATACATTAAATTTAAAATAGAAAGACGTATATGATAAGCAAATTTTAAAAGAAATTAAATTTATGTATAGATAGATTTAAGGAAAAATATGTACATAAAATAATGTGAGGACCAACAATTTGTGCAAAATAATAATATATAAATGTAATACGAAGAATAAAATACATTTAAAAAAACAAATTGAAACATTAAAATTTTAGTTCACAAAACGATTTCATAAAAAAACTTTAATAATAGCTAAAATTGATACTATAAAAAGTTATAAAATAAAAATAATAAAAAAATTAAAGCTTAATTGAAATAAACATATAATTAGGGGGCTAATTTATAAATAAGCAAAAATATCTACACAGAATCAAGGATATGATTGAACTTCGCAAAATAACAGGGATCGAATTAGCAAATATCATAATATCAAAATGCAGCACATTAACAGGATTAAATTAAACTAACGCATAAATTATTGAGGTTGATTAAACAATAAGAACCATGCATAAACAGATTTAATTAAAAACAGTACAGAAATAAGAAGGACCAAATGCGCAAATTCCCCATTAATTGCAGAAACGCGTGGATCTTGTGGGTTTTGAATCTGGTCGGATCGTTGGGCAAAGGCTGATACGGCGTCGTTTAAAGTCTATTGCCATAAGCCTAAACGGCGCTGTTCCATTAACAGATGTAAAAACAAATTAAAATGAAATAAAACCTAATGTAAGCCCCCTAAACAGAACAAAAAAAAAATCTGAAAGGAATCCCCTAATCCCCTCCTCGCTCAGCCGCCTCCAGAACCAAACGTCACGGACCCTCTCCAATAGCCATAACCTCCAGAATCGGCAAAGGCGTCGGATAGGAGTCGAATATGACCTTTTTGGGCATATGCACGAACGTGCCATCACTTTCTACCCAGATTTCCCCTTTCTAACTTCGGGCCAGTTCTTCATTGCTTTTCAAAAGCACTTCTGGCTCCAAAATCACTTTTGGAAGAAAAGCTGTGCAGAACAAGCTGCTTTTGGCTGGAATTTTTAACTTTTCAGAAGTGCTTTTCAAAAGCACTTCTGAAAAGGAGAAGCTAAAATTTTTAGCTTTTCCTCTCCCAAAAGCACTTTTAGTGCTTAATTACTTTTTCATCCCTCTAATAACATAGTATTTTCCTTTTTTTTTTCGTGGTGCTTAATTACAAATGTGTTAAAATCATTAATTAAAAATAAAAATATTTTTTAAAATATTAATTACAAATATTTAATGGTTATATTTAAATATCTAAAATGTAGTTATATATTCTAATTAAATTTTATAAATAATTAATATTTATTACTTAAAAACATTTAAAATTTATATTTCATATATTAACAAGTTATAGTAATTTTTTTATATTCTTACTAAAATATAATAATATTAACTAATTTAAATTTTATTTAAATCTATATTTGTTACTTGATAATAACATGTCTAAAATGGACATTTTATTTCTCAAAAGCACTTTTTGACAGCAATGCTAAACACTGAAATTTTACAGCAAACTTTTCAAAAGCACTTCTGAAAAGCACTTCTCCACAGCATTTTCAAAAGCACTTTTCAAAAGCATTGCCAAACTAGCCCTTCGATTTCGGCGAAGTGAAGAGGAATCCGGCGACGGCCATGAATATAGGTAAGTAGTTTCCCTTTTATGGTTTTCGTATGCAATAGTTTTTTTAAAAAGAAAAGAAATCGAATCACTAATAAAAAATTAGAATCGTAAATTTGAAAGGATCTCAAATCGGAAATCACCTTCGGGAATTAGTTTCTCGTTGTATTTCTTTGTATGTGTAATTTTCGTGTCCCTTACAATTGTTTTTTGTTCGAATTTTATAGTCAAAAATCTAAAAAATCAAAATACAATTTTTCTTTTTTGCTGTGTTGTTCGTTCGTCATTTGGTGCAGGTACGGAGGCTCATGTGGCCGTACGGAGGCAGTGACGTGGAGCGTACGGAGGCGCTGGAGGCTGCTGAAGCGGCGCGAGTGGAGATACGCGCGAGGCTGTTGCGGCGCTTGGAATACTCTAGAACCCTTAGGGTTTCGGTTTGCTGAAGCTACCTGGGCCATTCGGGCCAACTTCAACATTGGGCTATATTTATTTATTTGGGCCTTAATATGGGTCATTGTAATGGACATTTATTGGACTTTTATAATAATAATTTTGGGTTTTTTAATTTATTAAACTGGTTAATTGGGCCAAGCATAAATTGGGTCTTACACCATTCTCTATTGCATCACCTAATAAAATAATAATTTCACTAAAAGAACTAAAAAATGTTAAATTTTTTTTAACACCGATGACACCATTTTAGCTCTACCAAATAAAATTTTTATTATTTTTAATTTTAAATTAAAAAAAAAACCACATTTAAAAAAAATGGTAAATTTCACTGGTGGCGCCATTCTTTATGACACCTGGTGTCACTATTCTCTATGGCTCCACTACCTTTATTTATTTTTTAACCCCGCAATTATTGAAAAATATTAATATTTCCCTAATATTTATATTGATAACTCCATGGCTCCAACAAAAAAATTATTTTTTTATTATAATGGCTGACGTGACATGTTAATGACGCCAATCTCTTTGGCTCCAACTTTTATTATTCATTTCAGATAATTTACGTATTGTAATTTATTAAAACTTTAAAGTCATTTTAATAAAAGCCTCACCAACAAAACCATTAACATTTAACCATTTAACCAAAAAAACCAAAAAAACCGATTATATTAAAAAAGAAAAAAAAGGACTAAAATGGAAAATGAGCTTTTACAATCTCTCTAAAATCGTCTTATTTTCCCAAATTAAAAAAAAAAACGACCTATTATGCCAAATAAATTTTTTTTAGATATTTATATTTTCAAAATCCTAATTTTTAGATATTTATATTTTCAAAATAATAAAATGGGCTATCCAAGTTGCCCGAATTTGATTCGAATGACTTTGTATAAGAAATTTGAGATGTCGGGCCGCGACCCAAGCCATGTACTGCTCTTGTGCTTCAGTAGTTTCACCAATAAAACCCTGTGCACCAGCCCTCAAGAACCAACTCTCTTAGAAACACAATTTCACCAATAATCTCCACAAGAACAGGTTCCATTCTTGAAGTGGTGAAATCGCTGCATATCTCGAACTATGATTTCTCGTCCGGTTACGAGCGAAATGTATTTAGTTGCAGTATGACAGTCGCCACAAACTCTCAGGTTTTTTCTGATATGTATAGGTGTGCCTTGGCTGGTATTCAACAGTCCGAATGCGATTGCTAGCCTCTCACTGTGTGTGCTGTTCAATTGCTCTTTAACGTTGTCTTCCACATCATGAATCGAACTTGTGTCAGGAACATAACCGGCAGCTTTGATCTTATTTCCTAGCTCCTCGAGGAAAGCATAGATCTTTTTAGACTGAGGGTGGTTTGTGGTTCCAGAGTAGAAACTGTGAACTTCATTTCTCAACTCAACTACACTGCAGCCGGGTGTTTTCTGAAGCCCTTTCTTTTTCATTGTAGTTCGAACTTTGGCTACTTCACCCCACATTGAAGCTGTTGCGTATATGTTAGCAAGCAGTACATGGTATCCACCTTCATCCGGATTTAATGCAAACAGTTCGTTTGCAGCCTTCTCACCTAACTCGACATTTTTATGGATTTTGCAAGCTCCCAACATGGCACCATATACATTAATCCCTGGCTCAATAGGCATCTTTCGAATGAAATTCCAAGCTTCGTTTAGTCGACCAGCTCGACCAAGAAGGTCAACCATGGCTCCATAGTGGTCCATACCAGGCTCTATGCCATAATCTCCCTTCATGCTGGTAAAGTAGCTAAGCCCCTCTTCCACCATACCTGCATGGCTGCAAGCAGACAGAACACTTAGGAATGTCACATCATTTGGCTTCACGACGCCCTTTTGCATTTCATTGAACAATTCTAAAGCAGCTTTTCCGAGCCCATGTGTCCCATAGCCATCTATCATAGCATTCCAAGTCGTTACATGCCGCTCATTCATCCTATCGAAAAGCTTCCTGGCAGTGTGAATTGCTCCACACTTTGCATACATGTCAACCAGTGCGGTCATCACGAAAATATCATTATCCAAACAACTTCTAATACAAAATCCATGAATCCACTTTGCTTGCCGTGTAACTGATAATTCCGCCAGAGCAGGAATCACACTCACCATTGTGAATGTATCAGGTCTCATGTTTCGAGAATGCATCTCGTAAAAGTAGTTCAAAGCATCATTAACACGTCCATTTTGCCCAAAGCCTAAAATCATAGCATTCCAAGAAACAAGGGTCTTACCACGCAATTTTTTGAAAATATCCACAGCAAGGTCAACTCTCTTACATTTGGAGTACATGGAAATCAAAGAGTTCATAACAGAAACATTGGAACCAAGTTTCAACTTATCCGATAACATATGAACAAACATTCCTCGGTCAAGATCACCCAAATCAGCACAAGCACGAGCAGCTCCCATTATAGTAACATCAGTCGGTTCCACTCCTTCATCCAACATCTTCTCAAAAATAGCTATCGCTTCCTCAGCATACCCACTTCGAACATAACCATCGATCATTGAATTCCACGATACCATAGTCCTCTGTTTCATCCCATCAAAGATCAACCTCCCAATTCCAATATACCTGCATTTCGAATACATATCAACCAATGCAGTATTCACATTCACAAGCCCTTCAAAACCCGCTCTTAAAACATAACCATGAATCGACCTCCCTATCTTAACCGATCCCATATCAGCCACTGAAGGCAAAATGGAAACAAGGGTAACAGAATCAGGTCTTTGCCCTTCCTCTTGCATCTTAACAACTAAACCCAAAGCAAGTTTAGCCAATCCATTCTGTGCAAACCCAGAAATAATCGTATTCCAAGAAACCAAATCTCTCTCAGGCATTCTATCAAACATCTTATAAGCTTCCTCAATTTGTCTACATTTCGCGTACAGATTAACCACTCCAGTCATTGCAAAGACATTTGAAGAAAACCCATTTTTTATCAACTGCCCATGTATCTCCTTCCCTCTTCTAAGCTCCCCTTTATCCCCACAAACTTTCAACAAGTAAGTATAGTTATAAACAACAGGCTTAACATTATCAACTTTCATCCTAACAAAAAACAATAAAGCTTCGTGTAACGATGAGTACTTGGCATACCCTTTAAGCAAAGTGTAATAAAGAACTTCGGGTTTATCTTGGATAGGTTCGAAAACGCGGGCAGCTTCAGCAATGCAACCGTGGTTGCAGAAAAGGCTAAGGAGTTTGGTTTGAAACAAGTGCTCGGTGTAGAGATTGGATTTGATTATATGGGGAAGGATTTGGTAAACTTCTTTAATGGAAGTGGAGAGTTCTAAAAGGATAGCTGCTGGGTGTTTATAAACATGGAGAGGAATCTGAGTTCTTTGAGAAAGCGTGTGGGAACGAGAATGGAGTTTTGGGGTTGGGATTTCGGCGATAGTTGGAGAAGAAGATATGAGCTGAGAGCTCATGGCTGTTTTCTATCAATGCATGTTACATTCTCATGAGCTTCAATTCAATGGCTTCTTCAAATGGGAGGACTGAAACTGGATTAGGATTGCGAGATTTTTTCTTTTTCGTTTTCTTTTGGATTTGTTTGTGATAAATGGGCCGAATAAAGAAAAATCATGGGCCAAGTATTTCCAAATTTGGTCTAATTCTAAATTTCATCCTTGTGAAACATAAGAAGTTAGTCCATCTATTTTTTTTGCCAGAAAGTCCCTCTACTTTAGTTTGTCAAAATTTGATCCTCGTATGTTATACAAATAGAGAAATTAGTCCAATTATTGGTATAAATATATGAATTTGAGCTATTGATTTTTGCTAAATGCTTACATATAAGTTACTGAATTGTTGATTTTATGTATAAATTTAACACCAAGATTATTTAACTAACTTTTTTTAATTTTCATAAAATATGATGATTAAATTCTAACAAGTTAAATAGAAGAACTAATTTATCAATTTTGTATAATAAAATCTTACACATTTCTATTAAAAAGAACAAATAATTGCAAATTTCTATCAACAAGGTAAATATTAAGCTTTTGAATTATCAATTAATTATGATAAACTATCCCCTCTATCGAAACCTTCTTTTTTGGAAATCAATTTTTATTTTTAAAAAAATAAAAATAGAGTCGCCACCAATCCTTTTTATTAGGTGTGATTGGATCACCTCGTAATTTGATCATCTTAATAAAAGTTTAGATTTACTAAAATGATGATTTTTGGTCTACAACATCCAGGAAATGGGTTCAGGAGTCGGTTCCGCACGAGGAAGGATTAGCACCCTCGTGATGCCCAAAATTGATACCTAGTAGATTACTTGATGTCTTAGTATCGAGAATTGAAAAATTGAAGAGAATTTAAAACACGATCTCTCTTTGTATTAAGATATTATTTAACTAAATTAAATTAAATAGAAAAGGCCTTATCTCGAATTAATCGAGAAGAAGGATCATGCCCCGTAAGTTAAGACACGATGCCTCTAATCCTCAAAAATCAAAATAATTGTAGTTTGATCGTTACCTAAATTTTGCTTTTCGTTATTTTAAGTAGGGTATTCAATTACTTTGATTTTAGAAAGATGTCATACTCTATAAATTGGGAACACAACTCCTTGAATTCCAAAAATAATGAACATTGCCTTGATTTTAAGTATTCTATGCGTTATATAAAACGAAGATAACCTTTTTTTTTTTTTCTAAAACGATATACATTTAATATATTTAAGCATAGTATAAAAAATGAACAAATACATTTTAATATGACGGCATGGTAATTAATAAAGCAAAAAAAAGTAATGGGTGAAATGACATGATATTAGGATGATAAATAAATAAATAGATCGGTAAAGAGAAAAACAAATAAAAGGTAAAATAAAAATGCCATGTTAGCGAATAATAATAATATAACTATAATAAACATGCATCAATTTATAGTAATGATAACGATAACTGCATCATAATCATTATCATAATACTAATATGAATAATAATAATAATGACAATGATGATAAAATAAGAAAGTACATAAAAATGATATAAATAATATAAATTTTAAATATTTAAAAAGGTAAAAAATAAAAAAAATAAACAGTTCATAAAGGGGTAAAATTACATAAACGAGGGACTAAATTGAAATTTAAATGATATTAAAAGCACAAATTATAAAAATAGGTAAACAAATAAATAAATGACTAAAATAAAAAATGCGAAAACAAACAATGACTGAATGGGCAATTATCCCAAACCTCAGGACACGCGTCATCTCCCTAGTAGGTCAGCAAACCGAGGACTAAATTGAAAGCGAGTTAAAATTGGATAGCATAATTTCTAAAAAGAAGAAATAGTGAAATTAGACCATATTAAAATAACTTAAAAGGCGGAAGGACTAAAGCTAAAAATATTCCCCCTAAAAAACACACGGATCCTAGGGGTAGTTCGGGTCGGACAATCGGGTCGCGTCAAAACGATGCCACTTTGGGACTTACGAACACCGGCCACAACGGCGTCGTTTAGTCCTGCCTATATAAGCCAATATTTTTTAAAAAAAATCATTCTGCCTAGGTTTTTAAAAAAAAAAACTTTGAAAGCATCATTTTTTTCTCTCAGTTTTTCCTCCGCCCAGCCATTGAGCCGTTGTGGTCTATCGTGGCCTCGCAATGGTGGCAACCGGCAGGGGCGAAGCCAGAACAAATTTTTAGGGGAGCCGAATGAAAATTTAATTTTTTTTATAGTCTATATCTTTATAATTTTAAAGGATTAAATCGAATTTTTATAATTTTAAGGGGCCAAAGTATAATTTTTCCTTTACTAATTTAAAATTTTAAAAAATTTCAAGGGCCTAATATAAATCTTCCATTTTAGGGGGGGCAGGGCCACTGCACCCCCTTGTATCCGCCTCTGGCAACCGGTCATCGACGATGGCAATCGTCGCCTTCGGTGGTCGGAGTCCAAAAACACCCCATTTTTAGCCTTTTTTTAACCCTAAAACCCAGATCTAAAGGCCAAAAGCCTTAAAAAGTAGAAAGAACAAAAAAAAAAACTTTGACTTTCCTCCTTTCTGTTCGCCCTTTCGTGTTCCCTTATATTGAAGCCCGAATGGAACCTCAATCGGTTCGACGGCTTTCGTGATCGGAGGAGATGAGGCCCTCGACGGCGGCACGAAACAAAGCCAGGTAAAAGGTTTTTTTAATATTTATTTTACTTTTGGATATAGAGGAAAAAAAAAACAAAGTAAATCACCTTTTTGCTTAAGGTTTTGTATCCAATTTTTTATTATCTTCTCTGTGTCCTTGAATCTTACAAAAATTTAGCCTTTATTGTCATTTTAAATTACAATACTTCTCTTTTTTCTTTTCTTTTTATCTCTGCTCTACTATGCTACTCTTTGTCCTTGTTTCTTTCTCTTTGCAGGTGGCGGTGCGCGATCAATGGTGGGGAGAGACCCTTGCCTTTGTCGGTTTGGTGCAAGGTTGGTAGAGGAGGCGTCAGGCCTTGGGTAGTGGGTCTATCGACGTGACATGAGGAGTAGAGCCAAAGGGATTAGGGTTTCTTAGTTTTCTGAAAAAAGTTTAGGTCGTAGCCCTTAGGGTTATTGTATTTGGACTGTAACAGCCCAATTACGACCCTAATCGGAACGGTAGTTTCGGGACCACGAATCCTGGTTAAAAAAATAATTTTAAATTTTATTCTAATATTTATGATATATGTTTAAGCATGTGTTAGAATATTGTGTGATAATTTGATTGTTTATATGTCTAAGTTAAGAAAAAGGATTAAATTGTCCAAATGGTAAAAGTGGCCTATATTTTTATTAGGTGATTAAATTGATTTGTTTTCTTGTATGGGTGGGCTTGCATGGTAAATTACCCTAAAACTAGATGAGTGGACGGTAAGATGATGGCTTTATATGTTTATTTTAATTGTATTAATAAAAGATTTATAATAATATTTTATGCGTTGATTAAAATAAAAGAAACATAAAAGAAAGGGGGTGTTCATCTTCTACCTTTAGGTCACCATTGCCGAAACTCATAAGGGAGAAGAGAAAACTTGAGTTCTCACGATTTGGTTGATGCATGTCTTATTGAGGTTAGTATTTGAGCTCGATTTAAGAAAATCTTTACATCTTTGAGTTCCTTGTCATGAGAGCTATCATACCCATGGTGAAATTTTTTATTTTTATGCATGTTCATAGTTCGGCCATTGATGCATGTTATATTGAATATTAGTTTTTGGCTGTAAACAGAATATATGTGCTAGATTATCACATTTTGGGTTGGAAAAGTTTGAATAAATAGAACGATTAGGACCAAATCTTCAAAATGGTAGAGTGAGGGGCTAGATGGTAGAAATTATGAAATATGGGAACTCAAGTATGTTTAAGAACTATTCGGCCCTAACTAAGAGTTGTAAATTTAGCATATTTGTATTTCGTGAAGATTGGGTTAAATAGCAAAGATGCGAAACTTGTGGGGGTAAATTGGAAAAATTTCTTAATTATGTATTTTGAGCTATATTGAATAAAATTATATTTGAATAAGCTTATTTCGAAATTATTTAGATCAAGAACGGAGAGAACCGGAGTCGGATCGAGGAAAAGCGAAACTAAACGAATAGTCGGAAAAGCTTAACTTGTCGATTTTCGAGGTAAGTTTTGAGTGATTGAGTTAAAATTTAAATTATACTATGGTACAAGTAAAAAAAAAAATGGCAGGTTTATTTACCTTACATTGCCGTGTATATATAATGTTGGTATTAAGAGAACCAATTGTGATATTATTTGAATCTTGGAATGGCTTGTATGAGAAATATATATTTATGATAATGATAATAATTTAAGTATGGAAAAAGGTTGTAGTACAGTATGAATATATTTAAGAAAAACATTGAGGGCCTGATGTTGATGTGTGTTAGGCTGAAGGTAAATAGAAGTTAGGTTACCAAAGAATCAAATTTATACATACATGTTGGTAATTACTGTGTGAGGCAAGAATTCAATTTGATATATGAGAATGCATATTTGAATGACTGGCGGGTTAAGAAAGGCACCATGTGCGCAAGTAAAAACCGAGCACTAAGTGTGTGAAGTCGGTTACAAAACACTATGTATGTGAATGGTGAAAGTAACGGCACTATGTGTGCGATACGTTACGGCTATATGGCACTAAGTGTGCGTAGATTTTAAAGTAACGACACTGTGTGTGTGTGATACGTTACTCGATTCTTGTAACAAATGTATATGAGTAATATTATAAGATGGGGGCGTAATATTAATGTTAATATAGCAAAATAGTCAAGTATGCATTTATGCTATGCAACCGTAGTCATGGTTGGGAAAGTAAGTAAACATAAGGTATGTATTGTTAATAGCCATTATAATGGATGGTGTTTAAATTTGCAATAGGAGAATGGTAATAGAAGTGATATATTTTAGTCATTTTATTATTGAGAAAGAGACGTATGAGTTTAAATATACTTATACATGTTTACTACGTTTTATTTTATGTAATTATTCATTGAAGGTTGGGTTATTCATCAGTGATATTGTAAAGTTATGATTTATTTCGATTTTATAAAACTTATTTATGAGATAAATGCTTAAAACTTACTAAGCAATAATTGCTTACTTGGTGTATATATTACATTTGTTTAGATTACAAAAGTCGAAGCTCGAGCTCGGGAATCTACGTCAAAGTCAATAGCACAATCACAAAACCTTGGTATCGTATAAGTAGTAGATTTGTTGGAAGTTATGACATGTATAGACTATGTCTCTTTCAGCCTATTTTGTAATGATGTGTATATGTATCAAGCCATGCGAATATGGCTACACATTTTGTATTAAATATGGTTTAACCATATTTGATGTCGGTGTTCCTACTATATATGTTTTAAGATAAATATAAATTTATCTTGATGGTCTATTCAGAAATTATATTATACGTAGTTATTGAGTTTATCAACTTGACTCGGTTAGGGGTTTATACGAAATTTTAGCCGATAGTCATTCATGTGATATAAGTGTACGTATGATTTGTAGTGTTTATCTTGTTACATACGTGAATGCTAGTTAAAATAGAAATGGATTGAATATGGTATGTATATTTATTTATATATATATACAGGACAATTGGGATAATAATGGTTTTGTATTGAAAGGTCTAGTTGAATGTATTGATGTAATTAAATATAGATTATATATATTATATCTTATGAATGCGCATCCCATTAGTGTTTTAGGAAAATGCAAAATTTGAGGTGAATAATTTATAGAGAATCGGCTACAGTTGGTTTTTGCACGAGGTGTAAATTCTCTCATTGTGTGATCAGCCATGTTCGACTATAAATAAAAAAAAAATAAAATAAAAGATTAAAACAATGATGTATTAATTAGATAAGGAGTATTTATAATATATATATATATATACACACATACATATTGTAAAATGCCGAATGGGATACGAGATATATGGGTTTTAATAATAATAATGGTATGTTTGGTGAGTAGTGGATGTGTTTATTAAATGATTAAGTGACAATATCTATTCGATCCTTGCATAATACATGGCTATTCGATTGGGAACTTATTTATCTATATGCATTTTACCAAGTATTATTTCTAATGGAGTTTATAAATTGGTAGTGGTAAAGTAATGCCCGTAACCCTAATCCGGCGACGGATACGAGTTAGGGGTGTTACATGGACCATCATCTTGGGCTGGCATATTTTGTAAATGGACCTTTATTTATTTTTGGTTTTATTTTTTATTATTTTTTTGGGTTTATGGTGGCAAAATTGAGTTGTTACACCCTCAAACATTCTAAAATTAGGTCATTCTTATTTTGTTCACCATATTTTTTTTATTAATTTGGTCACTGTTATTAAAGAAATTGATCAAATTAACCACTCAACCATTAAATCCATCTCTTCCACCGTTAATTTTTTTCCTTATTTTTTTCTCTCCTCTCCTTTACTTTATCTTTTCCCTTCTAACTCAGGAACCCTAACTGCTGCCTCCCTTAAAGATGTCATCACTGCTTTCGTCGAACCACCATTGACAAGCTTAAAGTAGAAAGACATCTCAAAACTCGACCATATAAACAACGAGATTAATAGATTAGAGCACGTAAATTATAAAGCTTTGGGAGTGACCTCACAATTTTCGAGGGTTTTCTTTGAGAAATCCAAGCCTATAGATTTGAAAACAAAGTTATGGGCTTCACGTTGGTAGTTTTAGATTGAGAGTCTATGTAATGACCTAGTTTCCAGTGGTGTTGAAAAATACAATTTTGAGACCTCGTTTTCATAAATCGAGTTCATAAATATTAAATAGGGATATTTATGGAGTTAGTATATTGATGAATTGAAATTTGGTTAAGCAGTTTAACTGAAATTGTAAGTATTTAAAGCTCAGGGACTAAATCGTAAAAGTTTAATCGCTATAGGTTTCTAATTAGATTAAGACTTGGGGACTTAAATAGCAATTATCCAAAGACTAAAATGGCTAATAGACCAATTTTAAGTTAATGATAGTGGGATGTGATGTTTGTTATCATTAACCTAAGTTAATTAAAGATTTTGGTTTAATTAATTATGATTATGTAAATTAACTAAGCTTAATTAAAATTAAACAAACTATATAATCTAATTAAATGGGAAAAGATGAAAAAAAGCCATCATCATATCCCTCCAACACCGTCCACCATAACCAAAGAAGAAAGAAAAGCTTTAAAACCCTTGAACATTCGACCTTCAAAATTCAAGTAAGTCCCTAACCTTTTTGTAGATTTGAGGTCATGAGAGCTTGATTTAGCTAGCCCATGTACCAATTTGTAAAATTTTTAAAGTTTTTAAAAGTTTCCATTGTTGATATTTGAATGAATTTGGTGTGAAATTGTTAGAAATTAAACTTAGTATATGAAAATAATTAAATTGTAAAAAACTTAATTGTTAGTTTCGAACATTAGGGGCCAAATTGAATAAAATGCAAAAATGTCATGAATTGTTCGTAGGAATAGAAAATAGAGTGTTCTTAATGAGTTTATGTAAAATTGGATTTTAATCCAAAACCCTAAATTAAAAGTTATGCTTGTCTTGATTTTAGGGACTAAATTGAATAAATTATAAAATATATAAAATTTTACATTTGATTCTGATTTGGCTAGAAATTGGTAATGTGATCTTTTTTATGGTTATTTTAGCTAACGACAACACCGAACAACCTAGAGGAAAGGAAAAGAGAAAATCGTTGACAAGTGACGTACAAAACCTCAATTTGTACTATTATTATTCAGGATAGAATTATTTAATTTTGTATGTATGCTTATTGAGTGATTAGTTATTAGGATGAGTCGATTTTCAATAATATGAAATGTTTTGATTGAATTGCTATGGTTGAGATTGTATATTGAAACATGGACTAAATGGAATAGAATAGAAAGTGGTGTGATTAATTGATATATGATAATTGATATGAAATTGAGTTGAAATATGCTATGTTACAAATATATTGATGATGAATTGTGAATATGGAATGTGATTTGAACATTAATACCCTATTAACTAGTCGGGCTGAGTCGGATATAGTTGACATGCCATAGGATTGGATTGTGTACGAGTTTATGTGTTTACACGCCAGGATGCACTTTGTGTGCCAGTGTGCACTTTACATGCCAGTTTTCCCTTACTCTATTTTTTTGTTAATGCACTTCAATGCTAGTATGATGTGTTGGTTGGACGATCCATGTGTTTATCTGAGTCCAAGTCGGGTTAATAGGGGTCATTAATAATAAGTTTGGTAACTAATATTGAAATGAATTGATATGATGCTGAGATTTTGATTATGTTCATATATGATTGATTTGAGAAGTATGTATCTTATTATGCAAAGTAAGTGAGTCTATAGACTCCAAAATCGGATAGAATGGCAAGTATACGGTAAGTGAATTGAAATTGTTATATAAAATTGATCCAAGTTATACCATTTTCATATATATATATATATATATATATAATTTGATGTTAATTGAAGATTGGATACAAGTTCAAAATGGTAGTGGAAAGAAAAAATGAATAGGTCAATCATGAACTTGCTTGCAAAGATGCCAATGTTATGTATGCATAGGTGTTGAAATCCTATTTGACTATAAGCATATAATGTTTATTTGTAAAGAAAATAACAAATGATGGATTTGGTATGATTGATGAATGTCTATTTAGGTTGAATTGTTAATTGGTATATGCATTATGTTGTAACAATGTAGTTATGCTTTTATATCGTGAATCATGAATGTACTATTGAGCCCTATTGCTCGACGTCCAACTTGTTTTCTCCATGTGCAAGTTTGGGTATTCCTCGAAGCCTCGAGACTTAAAGTCAACATCCAACTACCGTTTCCGAATCAACAATGTTTGTATAGTGTGTTTCATTTTGGTCTTGTGGCATGTACCTAGGGACATTTTGTTTAATGTTACAAATGGTTATTTGGTTGTATAAAGGTTGTGATATTGTGAAATTGATTTTGGTAATGCATGTATATGGTTTTAATAACTTAGTATTTTTGTTTTGGCAAATTTTAGATGATTAGAATGATTAGTTGTGACCTTGGAGCCAAATGATAGTTGATATGCTAGGTTGGCAACATTGGAAAACAAGGACTTAGTGGTCTATTTCCAATGTGGTGTAACACCCCAAACCCAGCCTAAACTTTATGGCTGAATCTGGCAATGTCACATGGTAGCGTTTTTTTTTTTAAATAAATGAGTTGTCATAAAAACTTCTTTCCTAATTAACCTTTTTACAAAATCTTGTGTTAATTCTAGGATGCGTCGTTCATTAAAAAAAAACGTAGTTCATTATTTCAAAATTATTCTTTTTCAAAACGTTGTTAATTTTCAAATCGTTACTTATTGCGGAAGCTTTTAAAGTCAGTTTGCATATTTGAGTGTATTTTGTGAAAGCATTTGATTCATTTTGAAAACTTGGATAACCCTACTACTAGCAGTTGTAAATCAAAACAATAGAAATCCCAATTTAAGCATGAAAATCCAAAAAGGCCATTATTATAGTAAAATACCTCAAAATAAAATTAAAAATCATTATTAGGTACTAAATCAAACAATTTAGGTCTTGTGTCCCCCTCTGAGTCCTCCGCCACACTGATCCGCCTATGTTTGGGGATTACCTGTACAGACAAATCAAAAGGGTGAGTTTTCGAAAACTCAGTGTATAATCCCATATAAAGCAAACAGACAGAAAGCAATCACAGTCTAGGCCTAAGCCCTTTTTCAGTATCAGTGACAATATCAGTTTAGGCTTTAGCCCATCTCAGTCCAGAAGCAGTCATGGGTTACCCGTTACAGTATCAGTAATCAGTTCAGTATCAAATTATGCAGTATACAAGTCCTACCCAGCCAGCCTCTACACTCCATCTCCATCCAAACCCCACACTCCATGTAGGGATATAAACAACCCACCCATCCCTACACTCCAAAAAGAACCGAATGCGGCACTAAACAGTAGTTTGTAGCTGAGCTACCAGTAAGTTAGGCTCGAAGCCTTTCAATACACTTCCTCCGATCCATATAAACCCATCCCCATGCAATGCATCATACAATCATGTCATGCCAAATCATGGTATCATATATGTATTCAGTACAGTTTTAACAGCATGTTCAAAAAACAATCGTACATATATATATACAAAGTACATGGATATAATAGTCATTCAGTCAATTAGGGATCTAGGTAATCTTACCGACCCTTAAATAGGTCCATAGTCTACTCAGGCGACCTGTGCAACCTTGGCAGTCAAAACAGTGAAAATGGGCCCACAAGCCCATGTAATTTACCCATGTGGGCCCACACGCCCGTGTGGCCCACAAGGCCCAAAATGGCCATACCTGTGTGGATTATACGACCTGGCCCAATAATCCTACACGCCCGTGGGGCCCACACCGCCTAATTTGGTACGACCCATAAATCGCACATGGTCAACCCCGACGATCACACGCCCATGTTTGATCACACGGCCTACCACACGGGCGGCCGCACGCCCGCGTGGTGTCGATTTTTCACGTTTCTCGGCTTTTTGCCGATTTCCATTTTCAGAGTCATATTTACACATCTGTTATGGATTGGCAGCTAAACATTTCTGAGCTCGGTAATACCTAAAAAATTGATCAACACTCCCCATTAATCACCTTAATAGTCGAATTAAACCAACCCAACCACTTACTCAATTTAAGAGTGATCAGAACTTACCCCTAATGCCTCCACTCGGTTTGCTTACGAAGAAGTATGGGAAGGGTCTCGATCCACATGATTTCCTGCTGAAAATAAAGCGTAATCACTAAGGGAAACATAAGAAATAAAAAGAAACAATTTTTCACCAAGCAACGACTACCCCAAATCATCATAACCTACCCTTTACTTACCGACGTATAAACAGCGAAGGAGGAACGCACACCTTGTCTTGAACGATCAAAAATGATGCACAAATATGAGAAAGATTCAAGGCCTTATTCGGTAACACAAGGGAAAAAAGGAGAAAAGAACAATAGGGATAAAGAAAAGTGTCAGAAAGGGAGAGCATAAAGCCGAAATTTGGCTAAGAGAGCAAATAAGGTGCATGTGGCAGCAAAAACTATGCCAAAGCATCGAAATTAGTAGAGTGAGAGGAGAGAAACGACAGCATGTGGGGGAAAATGTAAAAATCGATAGAGAATGACCAAAAGCAGAAAAAGGAAAACTGAGAGAATGAGTTGAGTAGCTGAATTTGCCACCACCTATTTTGGTTACTTTCAAACTCTTCTATCCTTATTTTTCTCCCCAAATCCCTCAATCGACCCCTCCCTCAACCACCGAATTTAAATTTCACTTAAACTCTTCAGTATTTCAGCTTAGCCAAAACACCCACACGACACAAGCAACAAAATAAAACACTCCCTTGTACGCACAAGGACTTGAACTCAAGATCACCAACATCTTGACACTCCTCTTAACCACCAAACTAGCATGCCAATTCTGACATATTTTACCAACATTTAATTATAAGCCTACTGACCTGAGATGGAGGTTTATTCATTTAAAAACAAAAAATTACCCAAGCTAATGCTTGAACTTGGGGCCTCTCAGACACTTCCCAGAACACTTAACCACTGAAGCAAATACATATTTGTGTCACAAAAATATGAGAATAATTATAAAGGATTTTTGGGGCTTTACATGCCATGACACAACACTCTCAATGTCAAGACATTGATCCTGTCCTATTTTGAAATCATTTTAATTTGGTCCTCAAGTTGGGAAGTTTGGCTATTTGTCTTCAAAGTTGTGAGATCAAGCCTTAGAAGTCGCGACGCCCATCTGACATACCTTTCAAAATTTCAATTTAGTCCTAGTTCAACCCTGAGATGGCATTGAGCTTTCATAAGTTTGTATATGACCTAGAAATGATTATTTATATTATGTTTTACACTTGCAACTCATATAAATTAAATGATTAATGATGAAATTTGTTTGTAATGGATTGTATTTGCTCTGGCAATGAATGTGACATCCTATAGCTTAGACCCGACGATCAGGTATGGTATGGGCTGTTACAGTTAACACCGAAGAAGACTTCGAATGATCACAATAGCGATAGTGAGAAGTCGCAACCATAGGTAAGGAGAAGGAAAATAGGGAGAAAGAAGAAACATCTTGTAACAGTCCGAATTTGGCCCTAATCGAAACAGTGGTTTCGGGACCACGAATCTGAGTCCGAGATTTATTTACATAATATATTCTGTGCTTATTATATGTGAATTAATGTGTGTGAAAGTTTCGTAGGAAATTTAATCATTTGTGTGTTTAATTTAGAAAAAAAGATTTAATCGCGTAAAAGGTAAAAGTTTCAAACTATAGTGAAATGCACTAAAATGATTATGGCTTTTTAATATGGGGCATCAAAAGGGAAATTAGCCCATTTTTATGTGTAGTGGGTGGCATATGACTAGAATAACCTTATATGTATATGTTAATTATATTATAAAATAAGGGTATTTTTGTACATTGGTTAATATGTTATTTTAGTTAAAAGAAAACATGAAATAAAACTTTTTTCTTTATCTTTTTATCACCGAAATAAGAAAGAAAGAAATAGGAGTGCGAGCTTGTTCATTCGGCCATAACTCAAGCTTAAATCGGGTATGTATTTTAGTCGATTTTTAATAATTTTTACGTTTTTGAGATCGTTGCTTAGAGTATTAGCTGACCCATGCTGAAATTTTTGTTATTAACACATGAATGATGTTTGGCCATTGACATGTTTTTATGTTTTTATGATTTTTGATGTTTGATGATTTTATTTTAAAGTTATGATGTAGATTAACAAGTTTTGAATTGGAAATTTTAGTAAATTTGAGTATTTTGGGCTAAATTGCAAAGATAAAATTTTTGAGGGGCTAAAATGCTAAATAAATGAAATAAATGGACTTGCATAGTCCCTATGAACATTCGGCCCTTAGGTGATGTAGTGAAATTTTGTGTATTATGTGTTTTGTGCAAATAGGACTAAATTGTAAAAATGTAAAACATAGGGGTAAAATGGTAATTTGCTCGTTTATGTGTTTTGGGACTAAATTAAGATGAAATGTGCTTGAATGAGCTAAATTTTAATGTGTTTAGATCAAGAACAAAGAAAAACGGATTTGGATCGGGGAAAGGCGAAGGTTATCGAATAGCCGGTCTACGTTGTCCGTCTATAGTCGAGGTAAGTCCTTAAGCAAATATATGTCAAAGAGTTATTTATGAATTTAATAAAAGTTGAAATTGGAAATTTTAAGAAAGAAATATGTGAGATTGCCGAATGTGGTAGTATAGTATTGGAATTAATTAATTTTTGTTTAATGAAATGTGATTAAGCATGTTCGGTTTGATATGTGGAAGTAAAATGAATTATATGTCATGTTTGTGATTTTATCATTAAGCAATGTGTATTGAATGGTTAATTGTGTTGATATTCGGGCTTCGAGCCTAGCAGGCCTTGTGCCGGTGATCTATATCGGGCTTTATGCCTAGCAGGCCTCGTGCCGGTGAATTATTTTGGGCTTATTGCCTAGCAGGCTTAATGCCGGTGTTTAAACTTCAGACCTTAAGTCTAGCAGGCCTAGTGCCGGTGTGTGAGATTCGGGCTAATGTCTAGCAGGTTCTAAATCGGTGAGTTGCCATTTCAAGCTTAGATTATGTGCTAATAAAGTCATGAAATAAATCATGTATGCCTAATCATGTGGAAGTGAATTTGTTAATTCGGCTACAAGGTATGTGTTATTCATATTCATGTGTTATATGTATATATATTTGTGCGATGCTATTAAGTAAATGAAATGATGAGAGAAATGTGATAAATAATTGACAGATGGGAAAAGAAATATGAACTATGCTATGAGAAAATTTGGTTATATGAAAGCATAAATGGTTAAAGGTATTCATATAGGTATATTGATATGTATGATTTTGTGCTATATATATATATATATAAATATTCTGTAATGTTGTATCTTGGTAAATAAATGAAAGTTGAGAGGTTAAGTGAGGTAGGATATTCGGCTATGATGCATTTATAATTTAAGCC
The DNA here is from genome assembly GCA_005393395.2 of Gossypium australe. NCBI lineage: Eukaryota > Viridiplantae > Streptophyta > Magnoliopsida > Malvales > Malvaceae > Gossypium > Gossypium australe. The sequence continues at coordinate 5,836,678 of CM016619.1, read as the reverse complement.
ATGCTATTCAATGTCATGAATTGGTTGTTTAAGATGCCTGGATAATTGAATGATATAATGTGGTTGCTTAAGACTTACTAAGCTAGTGAGCTTACTTTGTGTGTTCTCATTGTTCATTTTATAGATTTCAATCAAGCTTCGAGCTCTAGGATCGTCACTGAAGTCATTCACACTATCAGCTTATGTTGGTACCTATAATGTTTAGACTTTTGTTCTTAAGGCATGTATAGGCTAGCTAAGTTTTTGAATGATATGTTGATAATGTATTTAAGCCATGCGAAAGTGGCTAGTTGTTAAATAATAATGTTCGATGGCATACTTTATCTTTGATGTAATTTGTGTATGCTTTGCTTGGACGACAATTGAGGATGTGGTATGAATGTTCACGCTAAATAGCTATGTTTGTATATGGTAATTGTCATGAGGTCTTTTAGTATATGTTTTGTTAACTTTTGAAAAGTGTACATGAGTAGTGAAATGTCAAGAATGGGATGAGTTTTGATATGTAAGACTTTCGAATGTGCATCATAAAATGTCATTAGGTAAACTAGAGCATTAATAAGGGTTAAATGTATAAGTTAAGGTAGGTATGTGTTAGTCGAGCATCATTTGAATTTTATGTGTGTGTATGTCAACTTTAGTTGAATTACGAAGTGTGAATTATTTTGTGATTTGCATGTATGTATATTCGGCCAAGCCTTTATGATATATTCAAATGTAGTTAACATGCTTAAAGAATTAATTGTTTAGGCTCACATTCGAATATGGAAAATGTGCTGAACTATGATGTATACTTATATATATATATATATATATATATATGTGTATTTGGCTTGTGAGATTGCTTAATTTGATTGAGTGTATGGAATTATCAAACTTGGTTTGTGTTATGTAACGAACATGAAATTTTATATATAGGAGGCTTTGTATATTCGGCCAAATAAATAAATATGTATGTGTAACACCCCAAACCCGGCCCATGCGTTTCGACCGGATCTGGCATGTCAGGGCTTGTACTTTGAAAACTTTTGCTTTGATGGTTTTTGAAATATGTGAGTTAATAAGACAATATTTAAGTGAGTAAGCGGCATTTTAAAAATAAAATAAAACCTTGTATTAAATATTATTATTGTATAAATAAATCTTATCATAGAATTCATCAATTGCTTAACATTGAAACGACTTAGTTGAATGAAAACTAGGGCCTTATTACATATATATTCTCGAAATATTAATGAAATAAATTAAACTTAAAGAAATCTCAAAAGAAAATAACTTGTAGAAAAAAAAAAACTTGATGGCCCCTTGAGTCCGTCTTGGCTCCCATGTCCACGATCTACTGTTCATCTGGAAGAGTAGAGAAAAGGAAAGCGTGATTCACAAAGACTCAGTGTATAAACCTCAAAACACACATCGACCTGAGCCCACAAACACATTATGGGCCCTGGCCCATACAGGAAGGCATCAATCATAATCACATAATAAGTAATAAAGAATGAATAGCCCAACCCATCCTAGGTTTCCATCCTCTACACACCAACCCGTACCAACCATCACACCTTGGGGATTTTTACAATCAACCCTCCATCCGCTACACACCAAAACGACAGTCGTACTGCCTATTCCTATTAAGTAGGAAGCATTAAACGTGGCATAGCCACCGATCACAATGTGACCTAGCATTTATATTTGTGGGTTTTCTACCACCGATCACTGCTGACCTATCATGCACTTCCCCTTCATTATATCAATATCCCATCCCATGCATACACATATAAAGAAAACATCATGCAGTCATATATATATTTTTGATACACATAGGGAGTTCTATGTTTACGTACCTGGCATCCTTGCCTAACCCTTTTAGGGTTCCATTCGACTGTCTATACAACCTTATTCCGGCTTTTAGCCCATAACATACATAAATAGATTTACATACAGGTTTATTAGTAGTGTGTTAGAGATTTACACACCTGATTAATGTTGATACCCTTGCTAAACCGATCTACAACTTTGCTCAAAAAGCCGGAAGGATGTGAAACTAGGGCCTCTCCTATATTCGGCCATGGTTAGTGTTCTACCCAACTTTATGTATTTGAATAAACAACTCTTCTTACCTTAAAATCCCGAAATTGAAGACTAATGATTTTCGGCTTTTAAATCTAGTCAACCAAGCTTCCTTCAAATCCCGAAAACCATTAAACTATTAGCTTTCAGCTTTTTCTTTTCAAAAACCCAGAATAGATTATGAGAACTAAACAAAAATCGATTCTTACCTTAGCTTAGAAGATTAAGCTAGCACTAGAGAGAGGATCCGGGAATGTCAATAGAAGATTTAAATGCCGGAAGTATAGAATAATTTTCTCAAATAGGATGAATAAAGAAAAAGCGATGGATGCTTCGGCTTTTTAGAGAAATCGACACAAGGGAAAAGAAAGTGGGGAAAAGTTTCGGCTTTTGGAGTAATTGAAGAAAGAAATTTGAAGAAAGAAATTGGAGAGGGAGAGGCTAAAGAATTCGGCACAAAGAATAGAAAAAAACTAGGGTTTTTAAATGTCAGAATCAAGGAGCTAGCCCCCCTATTTATAGATTTTTGACACCTATTGTTAAATACCGAAAACACCCTTAAAATTTAAGCTAAAAGAGAGGAGAATTTCGGCACCCTCTATGCCATGCAGTAGCCGAATTGTACACTCCTCTAGGTGGTGGATTTTCGGCCAACACTTCCTTTGAAGAAAAGCTCCTAACTTTTCTCCTTTTTATCTATGATATTATCACTTAAAAATCCATATATATCTTCCTATTTTTAAGCCTTGTAGTCGTCCACCTCATTAATTCTAAATGCTGAAATTTAACTCATTTAAATTAAAAGATTTGGGCTTTATTAAACTTACATTTTTGGGCCCCTAAATCCCTTGTGTGTGGTGTCACCCTATCTTCATTTAAAGTGCCGAAATTGGCCTAAAAACATGGGCTCCTTGCGACCCAAAACTTGTTTCTTTTTAATTGTTAATGATGCCACCTTAAAATAATTTAATCTGGGCCTTTGCCTAATTCTAAGCCCAAATTTAGACCCCTATCACTTAAATTAACAATTAATTCTATCCCTACACTAAATGCATAGGCCCATAATTTTAGGATGTTACAGTATGTGATGTGCAATGAGTTTGTATAGATTCGACAATGTGGAAATAGGTTGCAAACCATATGAATTCGGTCATAATAGGAAGTTATTATGAGATGACATTTAGGTCATGCTTATTTTTATCTATTAGACACGAATAGTTTAATAGCTCAGGTATGGTGTAATTTTAAAGATAGGACAATTAGGGTTTATAGTATTTTATTATTGGTATGCAATAATAATATGTACATGGTGTAACTAATTATGTTCATCAATGACTATAATGTATATCTATACACATAACTTAGTTTAATATATTAAGTATGCTTTACACCTATGTGATTACTTGTTTATGATTGTGTCTCTTGATAAGCATGATTAACTAAGACTGATTGACTGAATAAGGGTTGTGGCTTTTCTGGTAATGCCCGAAACTCTAATCCAGTGACGGATACGGGTTAGGGGTGTTACACATCTATCATCGTTATTCATTGATAGGACAACACTTGTTGGCCATGGTTTAATGGAGGAATTGATGACATCTTTAAGGGAGGTGGCGGCTAGGGTTTTTGGGTTAGAAGGGAGAATATTAAAAAAGAAAAAAGAAAAAAGAAATAAAAAAGGAAACTAAAGATTTCTGTTAAATTTAATGGTGGAATGACTAAATTGATCAATTTATTTAATGATAGTGACCAAATTAATTAAAAAATTTTTAAGGTGACCAAAATAGGAATGACCTAATTTTAGAATGACTAAAAGGTAGTTTACTCATTAATTACAAGTGTAATTTTGTAAAATGAGTCAAATATGCTATGACTTTTATAATTGATTTTGTCTATGAGATTGACAGAACCTACTGAAGTCCTTATTGTTCGTTTGGTTGTGTTTATGGCTAGTAGGAGGGGTAGTCTCATGTTACTTCTGAATTAGGTTGTAAAAGGCTCATCTCAAGAATGAAGAATCATTCTTCGTTTGGAAATTGGATGACTAAAGCAATCGAGGACAATATCCTTTTCCTTTTTGCTCATTTCTTTAATGTTGATTTTAGTTTTGTGCCTAAGGATGCTAATGCCGATTGGGTAGCTTGGAAGACCCACTCAAGGACTTGTCCTTTTGATTGGGTGAGTTTTCTCCTTTCTATTTTTTTAAGGGTAAAGTACCTAGTTGGTCACACAATTTTTAGGGTGTTTTTATTTTGATCACCCCCCCAGAAAAAATCATTGCAATTTCATCACCTAACTTTTGAGGTGCTATTTAGTTAACCAAACATTAAATATCTAATGAAGGCTAATTGTTAATTGTAAAAGCCCAATTTTTCCTGGGCCCCAAACACAAAAATAAACCAATAAAATAAAATAAAATAAATCCATTAAATCTAAAGTCTAGTTACAAGCCTAAAATAACCAAACCCTAATGGCCCAAATGACCCACTATCTTAAGCTAGCAGGAAACCCTAACTAGCCTCCAATGCCGCACCCCCTATACAGCTCCATGTGCCTCTGCAGCGCGCACGTTGCCCGAGGTCTGCCACCGTCAATGCCTCTGCCACCGTTGACTCAACCACCACCTGCAAAGAAAAAGCAACACGCAAAGAACAATAGAAAAATAAAAAAAATAATATTGTAAAAAGAGGCTACAAAAACATATTGTAAGGGGGATTTTTTGAAAACAAAAACAATAGAAATACAAAAAAAAAACACTTCAAAGTTTTTTTTTGTGTTTATTTATTTTTTTGAAAGCAAAAAACAATCAAATATATATAAAAAAAGAGGGGCGAATCGAAAAGAACGAAGCTTTTTGCTTTTTTATTTATTTACCTTTTTAGGCTTTTAGCTCGCAGATCCGGGCTTTGGAAGTCAAAAGGGAGAAAAAAAGAGAACTTTTTTGTTTTTTGGCCAAAGTGGACGGCAGAGCCATCGCCAGTGACTAGCGACCGTCGCGGCAAAGCTTGAGGGTTCCTTTGGTCGGCCAAGGGATGGCTGAAAAAGGGGGAGAGAGTTTCAATTTTTTTTTGAAAAAAAAAGGGGCATAAATGATTTTTTTTTAAAGTTTGGTGGCATAAATAGGTAATGCAAAATGACGCCGTTTTGGGCCAATTTTCAGACGTCAAAAAGACGTCGTTTTGATGCGACTTGCGGCCCAACCCGATTCACCTTTGGGATCCGCATGTTTTTCCTTAAGGGAGCTAATTGCTACTTCAAGCCTTCCGCCTTTTTGACGTCTTTCAATTTCGTCCTATATCTTATTATTTTTACTTCTATTTTTACACCTCTGTTTTGTTTTTCTTTGCGATTTGATCCTTCGTTCACTGTGGACCCAAATTGGGAAGGACACGCGTGATGTGAATGGGATAATACCCTTTTTGGTCCCTTTTCATTTTTTGCATTTTAATCTAAGTCCTTTATTATTATTATTTTTACATCATATTTCATCGGATTTTTAATCTAGTCCTTTATGCCCCTTTCTTTATTTATTTCTCGATTTATACTTTAAATTTCGCTTAAGTTTCAATTTAATCCTTAATCCATTTAATTTCATCCTTCTATAAGTTGTTTCATTATTTGCTTATCTATTTATTGAGCCATCTATTTGTTGATTTTTTATTTATTTATTTTTATATATATTTAAAATTTATGTTATTCATTTGCATTTCATTTGTATATTTGATATCCCTTTTCCTCATTTATTTTTGCGACATGAGCTTTAAAATTTGCTTAAATTTCAATTTAATTGTACTCCAATTAGTTTTACTTATTTATTTGCTATATCATTTATTTAATATTTAATATTTAAAATTTATATATCTTATCTTTATATTTTATTTTATCTACTATATTGTTCATTTGCACATATCATTCTATTTTATTTTTAGTTCTTGTCATTATTATTTATTCAATTTAATATTAAGATAATAACCACAACATGATTATCGTTTAATCGTTGTTTTATTCATTAGTATAGCCTTTCTTTGGGTTTTTTATCTTCTTGTTTTTACTTACTTATTTATTCATTCATTCATTTATTTTCCATTTTAATGTCATTATATTATGTTTCTACCATTGTTTTGTTTAATTCTCGCTAAATTACCTAATCACATTTCGTGTTCAAATATATCCATTTGTTTTGCGAAGTTCAAATATATATATATTTATATATATATATATATTAAAAATTAAGAATATAAAATATAAATATAAATGTCGTTTCAAAAAGGGGGTTGCATATTCGTTCCATCTAATGCATAAGAAATATTTAAAACTGAGGTAATATACATTATTTTGGAATTAAAAAAGTCATGTTCTTAACTTACGGAATATGACTTCTTTTTTAAACCAAGATAATCGAATGTACTTTAAAATAAATAAAATTTTTAGCATTTATTCTCTTTTTCGGGGATCCAAGGCATTATGTCTTAACTTACGGGGCATAATCCTTTCTTCTCGATTAACTTGAAATAAGCTTCTCGTGAAAATTAATTTAGTAATGTCTTAATAAAAGATTGTATTTTAAAATCTCTTCAAATTCTCAATTTTTGACACTAAAGACATCAAGTAATCAATTAGGTACCAATTTTGGGCGTAACGAGGGTGCTAATCCTTCCTCGTGCGTAACCGACTCCCGAATCCATTTTCTAGATTTTTTGTAAACTGAAAAAACATTATTTTAATAAATCAAACTTCTTATTAAAATGATCAAATTACGAGGTGATCCGATCACACCTCATAAAAAAAAGGATTGGTGGCGACTCCCATTTTCGTTTTCAAAATAAAAAGTCAATTTTTAAAAAAAGGTTTCGATAGCTTGGCGGCTCCACTGGGGAAGTAATAAGAAAAGTCAGGCCACGAGTTGATTATTTCTTGTCTTTTGGTTGAAAATTGATAATTTGGTTTAAATTTACGATCCTTTCGTTGCATTTATTTTTATGGTCTGCATCATTTGAATATATTTGCTTTATTGGTTCGAGTCTTTGGATATATTTTCGCATATTGCATTACATAACCGGTCGGTTATACCCCTTTAAGTGGGAGTGAGAAACTATTCCTTCGTGAGGTCTTCACCTCCGTATAGGATAGTGGATCGCTTTCGGGATACATCTGTACTTATGTCTTCGTGAGATTTTCATCTCCGTATAGCCATAGGGAAATGTATTCCCCTGAACTGAACTCAGTCCATATGAGCCTATAATGGGTGAAGATCGAGAAATTTACCGGTTCAGATACCTTTACTTTAGAACCGAACCACATATAATGAACCCCAAGAGCTTACCCTAGGTAGAACCATACCGAACCTCTAGTGGTCACCTAATTAGGTGTTCTATTTATTATTTCTTGCTTTGAATGCTAGATGTGTATACTGACTTGTTTCGTTTTGTTTTAACTGTGGTTGCATTGCATTTTTATCATAAAAAAAGGGTGTTGATTCACGTTCAGTTGCTAAATAGAGAGCTTGTTATGGAAAATGAGTTTCTTGATAAAGTGGAAGACAACACGGTAGCGTAAATATGGTCCAAGAAAAGGCAACAAGAGAAAGGTGACAGCCTGTGAGAGGGGCAGGTCAAAGATATGGACCACGTCAAGAGCGAAACTTTGGTCTGAGTACGAGAAGTGGCTGACCACTTGCAGACCCCAGTCATTCAAAGTCTGAAATCCGTATCGGAGTTGGATCGGGGCCTAGAATTAGCTTTGTTTCTTGGGAAAGTTAAGGTTTTGAGTGTGAAAGCGAGGTCGTATATGTATTCGCTTTATGTAAAGAAACTTGTTTTCTAGTAAACTTGTTCTAATGGAATTGAAGTAGATTCAAAGCTTTTTTGCATGCATCTTTTCCATTCATTAACATTACATTTCATTGCATGCAATAAATTTCATAAAATCCAAAAGTGCGTCGAGTTCAGAACTCTAGTATAGATAATAAAGAGTTGGAATTCTTTGAAGATATCGAGGGTTTGGAAGGGAAATATGTTTGTGCCTTTGAAGAATGAACTAAAAAAAAACTATTAGGAATTTGTTCCTACATCCCTGGAAGCGTGCTGATCAACTGGACTGTAGAGGAGATCCTTATAGTTTTAGGATCATTTCAGAGTAATATTCAGAACATACCTATTGCTCTAAGTCTGGGAGCAATAGGAATTCTTTTTTGAAAAAAGGCACATGTCTATTATTTTTATTTCAATAAAAATAATGCATCTTTGTGTCCCACTTGGCAAATATTCTTCTATTTTTTTTATTTCATTCTTACTCATACTACACAGATAGTTATTCTTAGATTTATTTGTTCTTTGGTCTTCTTTCATTCCTATAATAGGCCACCAGATATCAATAATATGAGCGACGCTGCTACTGACTAAGAATTCCATTTCAAACAAGACATGTGTCTAGAGGAACCTTAGAATTTTGAAGATGAGCGAGATTGTAACTTGTCTCCTGATTTGTTAAAGATGGTAAAGCAAGATGAGAAACAGATTCTACCTCACAAAGAGTCAATAGAAATTCTGAGCTTAGAAGGTGAATAAGAAAAGAAAAAGGTGAAGATTAGAACTTACATCACTGCAGAAATAAAGCGAGACCTCATTGAGTTACTCCAAGAATTCAACAAAGTCTTCGCATGGTCGTATCAAGACATGCCTGGGCTAAGTACTAATATCGTGGTACACCAGCTTCACATAAAGAAAGAATGCAAGCCAGTTCAACAGAAACTTCGAAGAATGAGGCTAAACGTCCTGTTAAAAATAAAAGAAAAGGTCAAAAAATCAATTTGACGCTAGTTTCCTACAAGTGGTCAAATAATCAGAGTGGGTAGCCAATATAGTCCCCGTTTTTAATAAAGATGAGAAAGTACGAATGTGCATGGACTAAGGGATTTAAACAAGTCCAGCTTGAAAGACAATTTCCTATTACCTCACATCATACCTTAGTGGACAACACGGCAGGTTACTCAATGTTCTCTTTCATGGATGGTTTCTCTAGATACAATCAGATTAAGATGCATCCTGAAGACATGGAAAATACCACATTCATAATCATATGGGGAACATTTTGCTATAAAGTGATGCCATTCAGACTAAAAAATGTGGGAGTGATGTATCAAAGAGCTATAGTAATCCTATTTCATGATATGATGCACAAGGAAATCGAGGTTTATGCTGATGATATGATAACAAAATCCCAAATAGAAGAAGAGCATATACAAGTCCTGAGGAAATTATTTTTGAGGTTGAGAAAGTTTCAGCTAAAGCTCAATCCAACAAATGTACCTTCGGGGCTAGGTTGGGAAAAATGCTAGGATTTATACTCAGCGAAAAGGGGATCGAAATTGACCCGGACAAAATCAAGGCTATACAGGAGTTGCCTCCGTCGCGCACTTAAAAGTAGGTCCGGGGTTTTTGAGGGAGATTAAATTATATCGCCCGGTTCATTTCACAACTAATCGAGAAATGTGACCCCATATTCCGTCTCCTTAAGAAACATGATCGAGGTGTATGGGATGAGGAATGCCAAAAAAACTTTCGACAAGGTCAAACATTACTTGTCCAACGCTCCTGTGCTGATGCCACCCAGTCCAGATAAGCCACTGATACCATACTTGGCAGTTTTTAAAAATTCCATGGGATGCGTACTGGGCTAACATGATGAATCAGGATGAAAAGAAAGAGCGATATATTACCTCAATAAGAAGTTTACTGAATGAGAGACAAGATATTCGTCAATTGAAAAGTTACGTTGCGCCTTAATCTGGACAACTCGAAAATTGAGACAGTACATGTTGTACCACACAACTTGGCTCATCTCAAAACTGGGCCCTCTAAAGTACATGATGGAGTCGACTACTTTGAATGGAAGAATAGCCCGGTGGCAAATTCTACTTTCCAAATTTGATATAGTCTATGTGAATTAGAAGGCTATAAAAGGAAGCGCAATAGTAGAATTTCAAGCCAGTAGAGCTATAGAAGATTACGAGCCTTTGAAATTTGATTTCCCAAATAAAGATCTAATGCATATTGCAACCACTGAAGAAGACTCTCAAGAAGGTCATCCTTGGAAGCTAAACTTTGACGGAGCCTCAAAACGCTGTGGGTAATAGAATTGGGGCAATCCTAGTATCCCCAAACTGATATCATTATCCCTTCACTAGTGAATTGGATTTTGATTGCATGAACAATATGGCAGAATAAGAAGCATGTATCATGGGTATCCGTGCAGCCATAGAACAGAATATCAAAGTACTAGAAGTATATGGGGATTCTGCATTAGTGATCTATCAACTCAAAGGTGAAAATTGATCAATTATCGAAGGCTGGTTCTGGAGCTAATTGAATAGTTTGATGACATCACCTTCTATTATCTCCCACTAGATGAGAATCAAATGGCTGATGCTTTGGCTACCTTAGCTTCCATAGTCAAAGTGAACAAACAATAGGATGTAAAACCTATCCAGATGAGTATTTATGAGACTCTAGCTCATTGTTATAACATCGAAGAAGAAGAAAAGGATGATTACCCTTGGTACCACGATATATTGTGATATGTGAAGAATCGTGAATACCCTAACCAAGCAACTGAGAATAATAAAAAGGACGCCAAGAAGACTGGCTAGTGACTATGTTTTAGATGGGGAGATCCTATACAAAAGAAGAAAGGATCAAGTGCTACTAAGATGTGTGGACGCCATTGAGGCCAAGAAGATCTTAGAAGAAGTCCATGAGGGCGTATGCGAAACACATGCTAATGGTTTCATAATGACCAGACAAATAATGAGATTCGAGTATTATTGGTCCACTATGGAAGAGGATTGTATCAGTTATGTCAAGAGATGCCATAAGTGCTAAATTTATAGAGATAGAATTCATGTGCCTCTTTCACCTCTTCATGTTATGCATTCTCCATGGCCTTTCTCCATGTGGGGTATGGATTTTATTGGCTAGATCTCACCAAAAGCTTCTAATGGGCATCAATTCATCTTCATGGTCATTGATTACTTCACCAAGTGGGTCAGAACTAACCAAATCTAAGAGTTGGAAAGGTCTGGGAACAAATAGTTTAAATTGTGATCATTTCCTCGGGTTTTCTGTCAAAGATACCAGCTAAACAAGAAGGCAAGGTAATGCTTCAGTGATAGAACCTTGATTAACGACGGGCAATTTCAACCTAAGCACTAAAAAGGGGATCATTCTAAAAAAATGACATTTTGCATTTATATAAATATAGGCCTATGAAACGAATTCTATAGGTTATGTTCCCTAGAGAATGGTGTAATAGACTAGTGAAACTATAAATCCTATGCCTCTAAAGTTGCAGTTGGATAGATTAAAGTTATTGTGGCAAATTTTATCTCCCTGAAGTTGCAGTAGAGAAAATCAAAGTCACAAACCTTATCCCCCTGAAGTTACAGTGGGAATAACTGAAGTCATTGTGATGAATCTTATCTCCCTAAAGTTGCAGTAGAGCAGATTGAAGATAGCAAATCTTATCTCCCTGAAGTTGTAGTGGAGTAGATTGAAGTGACAAATACTATACCTCTGAAGTTGCAGTGAGTTGGATTAAATCTACCGTAGCCAGTTTTATTTCCCTGAAGTGCAGTGAAATAGATTAAAGCTACAAGTTACAAATCTTATCTCCCTAAAGTTGCAATGGAGTAGATTGAAGATAACAAATCTTATTTCCCTGAAATTGCAGTGGAACAAATTAAAGCTACGAGTTACAAATCTTATCTCCCTGAAGTTACAGTGGAGTAGATTGAAGATAGCGAATCTTATATCCTTGAAGTTGCAGTGGAACAGATTAAAGCTATGAGTTACAAATCTTATATCCCTGAAGTTGCAGTGGAGCAGATTGAAGATAACGAATCTTATATCCCTGAAGTTGCAGTGAAACAGACCAAAGCTACGAGTTACAAATCTTATCTCCATGAAGTTGTAGTGGAGCAGATTGAAGATAGCGAATCTTATATCCCTGAAGTTGCAGTGGAACAGATTAAAGCTACGAGTTGCAAATCTTATCTCTCTGAAGTTGCAGTGGAGCAGATTGAAATTGACGAATCTTATCTCTCTGAAGTTGCAATAAAGTAGATTAAGCTACAAACCTTATCTCCCTGAATTTGCAGTGGAGCAGATTGAGGACAACAAATCTTATCTCCCTAAAGTTGTAGTAGGGCTGATTGAAGATAGAAAATCTTATCTATCTGAAATTGCAGTAGAGTAGATTAAAGCTATAAATCTCATCTCTCTGAAGTTGCAGTGGAGCAGATTGAAGATAATGAATCTTATATCCTTAAAGTTGCAGTGGAACATATTAAAGCTATGAGTTACAAATTTTATCTCCCTGAAGTTGTAGCGGAGTAGATTGAAGTTAGCGAATCTTATCTTTCTGAAGTTGCAGTAGAGCAGATTGAAGTTAGCAAATCTTATCTCTCTGAAGTTGCAGTAGAGCAGATTAAAGCTACAAACCTTATTCCCCTGAAGTTGCAGTGGAGCAGTGGAGCAGATTGAAGACAACAAATATTATCTCCCTGAAGTTGCAGTAGGGTAGATTGAAGATAGCAAATCTTATCTCTTTGAAATTACAGTAGAGTAGATTAAAGCTATAAATCTCATCTCTCTAAAGTTGCAGTGGAGCAGATTGAAACGACAAGTCCTATACCTCTGAAGTTGCAGTAGGTCGGACTAAATCTACCATAGCAAGTCTTATATCCTTGAAGTTGCAGTGGAATAGACTAACGCTACAAGCTACAAATTTTATCTTCCTGAAGTTGCAATGTAGCAGATTGAAGCAACAAGTCCTATACCTCTGAAGTTGCAGTGGGTCGGATTAAATTTACAATAGCAAGTCTTATCTCCCTGAAATTGCAACAAAATAGACTAAAGCTACAAGCTACAAATCTTATCTCTCTAAAGTGCAGCGTAATAGGTTAAAGATACGAATATCTCCCCGAAGTTGCAGTGGAGTAGATTGAAACTACACTTCCTATACCCCTGAAGTTGCAGTGGGTTAGAATGAGGCTACTTGAAGAAGAGAAGCACCATTGAAGTTGAGGTTCGGTAAGACCAGACGAAATTGGCCCTTCTTAAAGTCTTTGCTCCATTCTCGTTACACGACAACGAGCAAAGAGGGGCAGCTGTAGAAGCCTAATTTTTCCCAGGCCCTAAACACAAAAACAAACAAAAAAAAACAATAATAAATCCATTAAATCCAAAGTTTAGTTACAAGCCCAAATTTAAAACAAAGCCCAAAGTAACCAAACCGTAATGGCCCAAATAACCCACTATCTTAAGCTAGCAGGAAACCCTAACTAGCCTCCAGCGCTGCACCCCTTGCCCCGCTCCATGTGCCTCCGTAGCGTGCATGCCACCCGAGGTCTGCCACCATTGACTCAACACCACCTGCAAAGAAGCAACACGCAAAAAATAGTAATAAGAACAGTAGAAAAATAGAAAAAAAATAATATTGTAATTCGGCTATAAAAGAGCCTACAAAAGCATATTGTAAAGGGAGATTTTTTGAAAACAAAAATAATAGAAATACAAAAAAAAAACACTTTAAAGTTTTTTTTTGTGTTTATTTATTTTTCGAAAGAAAAAAATAAAAAAATATATTTTTTGAAATATATATATATAGAAAAGAGGGGCCAAACGAAAAAGATAGAAGCTTTTTACTTTTTTTTTTATACTTTTTTTTAACCATGACCAACATCAAAACACCGACCCATTGCGTGCCAACCAAATTCACCAAAGGGCTGCCGCACATGCTACTCACCACACCTCCAAATCAAAAATTTCATTTTAAGTATCATACAAGTTATAAAAATAGTAACCTTGCCTTTCAAAAAGTAATGTTAATTTTCTTAAAATTTATTTCTTTTTAGAATTAAATTGATTTATTTTAATAGTAAAAAAATTTATCTGACAATATCTATCAAATATTTCCACCTTATACATGAAATTAAGATAATTATGAATGAGAAATTTATTTATGAATTTTTATTAATACTAAATTAATTACTGAAATGAAATTTTTATTAATATTTAATTTTAAATTCCATCTCTAGACATTATTTACCTCTTCTTTTTATTAAAACAAATCCTTTCTCTTTCTTTTTTTCCTGAACCACATATTTTCCAATAATATCCTACTTTTGAAATCTTGACCAAGAGTTTCTTTTAAAATTTCTGCATGGGTAAATTGTACTATCCAATCAATGACTACAAAACAGTGCTAAACGTGGAAACGATTAAGTTTCTATTTTCTTTTCATACTTAGAAGGATAGTAATGAATTATTTGGGACTCAACCTAAATTTTTATATATACAACATATATATATTTTAATTTTTTAAGGTTTTTATCGAAATGATTCTAGTAATTAATTTTCTATATTCTGTAAACCAATTAAAGAGTAGATGCTGGTCATAAAATTTAAAGTTATTTCATACCTAAGACGAGAATCGACCATTCGACCACTTGTTAGGATGGTAGAGACTATTACTATCTCACCTAACTCCTATAGTTCTATAACATAATATTTTTATCATTAAATTTTTTATTTTTATTCAATTGATATAATCAATTAAAATGTTAATTTTATATATAACCAGGACTCACTGTTTTTTTTATATATGCTTTTACATTATCTTGTACTAAAACAGGAGAAAGTTCGTGAAATATTAGTTATATATATTTTAATTTTTTATATAAATTGTTTTATAAAAAAATATATTTAGGAAAAATTATTATAACAAACCATTTTCTTTATTTTATTTTATAATTTAACCAAATAAAGATTATGCTTGTCTTTATTTTGTCAATAGCTCTGGTTACTAATGCCAGTTTCTTGAATAGTATTATTTGATTTTTCTTTTATTTCTAATTTCAGGGTAATTTGTCCACACTTTAATTTTAGTTTTTAATTATGTTCTTGTGTATATATAAGATTTACAAAGGGAAAGTCGTCAGATTTAATGGGAATTGTTCTCAAAGAGCTGTATCATGAAAGCACATAATGGTGCTTGTAAAATTAGAATCCAAAATGATGATGATGATAGGTTATTTGAGACTTTGTCTTTCGTGCATTATTGATGTGGTGGGCCTTTTGGTAGTGATTTCCTTGTTGACCAGAGTTTATTGCCAAATTGATCTGATGATAACTAGGATGAAATTTTTAGCGATTTAATCAAGGTGACACATCTCTACCTTATTTATGAATTCTTCTAGTGTTGCAGTTACTTCCAACTTATTTTTCTCATCTGTTTGGATTATTATGTAAATATAACATTTGTACATCAATTTATCGTATCGTATTTATCGTTTATACTATGTGTAATGTTTTTTTATTCTTGTTGTTCATGATTCCTATTAACTCTATTAACATTTTGTGCGTAATAGTTATATTTATTTTTTTTAAGTATATATATTTTATCCTATTATCTTAAAATCAAATAATAGTCATTACTAAATTTAAAATATATGTTTTTTATCTGAAAAAAATTAACAATTCAATTAAGTGGGAATAGAATAAAATAAAGTTGCAAATGTATTACATTGTTTGATTTGATAGAATAATGATGGGAAATTTATAGATCACAAATGATAATTTTACCTTTAAATATAAATTATTTTACTTACATTATTAATACAATATGAAATTCTAAATAAATTAAATAATTATTGATATAATTTAGCTATAGAATATTTGTTGAACATCTACCCTTTAATTAATTATTGACTTGGCTCTAATATTTTTCTTTTCTATTTTATTCCATTTTCACCTTTTCTTTCTCTCTCAATGCTCTCTCTCTAAAAGAAAATATGAACATTTATCATCTTCTTCAGAATCCAACCGGTAGCCATCGTACGACACCATACTGGCCGTCGTATGCCGCTGCTAGCTGATGTCCTTTCCTTCTCAAATGTTTAGATTTGATTAATTTCTACCTCTTTTTCTTCAATTCTTTCATCGGGTTTCTCTAAATCAAAACTTTCAAGGCTGATTTCGTCATCTTCCGCCGCTCCAACAACCATGTTTTTCCTCTATTCTTTGTTCTCCCCTCTTCAAGTTACAAGCCCCAAAACCCCGTTTTCTATTTCTTCTTAAAATCTCTTTTTCTCTATCTGTTCTTATTTTGTTACGATAGATGATATAATATTTTTCAAAAGAAGAAAAAAAGTTTTGAGATTTTTTTACCCAAAAAAAGATGTTTTTCTCTATTCGGTATAGTAACGAATGACTTTTACAGGAGAAGCTGTGATAAGCGATGAATAGTGATTTCATGAAATGAGTGATTCAGTGAACCAAACATTGAATCAGCCTGAAATGGTTCCACTATTCATGCCAACCAAACGTTCTCTAACAACATTAGATAAGAGAACCAAGTTGCAAGGTTGAAGACATATTTCATAAAAATACACAAATTCATATTAGATTCTTACCTGAAAAAGAAAGATCAAATCATTAGTTTGGTGTAGATTTAATTTATGTAATCTATTTTGCTCAATTTCAGTTTTGATATATTTTTTTAAATTTGAAATTTTAATAATAGCTAAATGATAACTATTAAATTTATCAAGTTAAATTATGTTATTTTTAAAATTTTTTGTGGTGAACATATTGTCTTATGTTTAATGCATGTTAACTTGTTAATTTTATATAATACTCACAAAAAAGTCACGTGATTTCAATAAATAGATTTAGCACTACTATTTGAGTCAAGAATAAAATTTTTAAATTTAAAAATTATAAAGACTAAAAATGATCAATTTAGAGAAAAGCGACTAAATCCACAACTTGCTCATAGTACTAAATTAATAATAGAATTTAACCTAATTAATTTAACTGCTACTATTTGAATTAAAATTGATATATGCAAAATATGCAACTTACGCATAATTCAAATACTAACAACAATGCTTCAAAGAAAAAAAAAGAAAATACTGTTATGAATCCTCGTCTTAGCTTAGACGTGAAAAGGATGGCATTCATTGAGTTTGACATCTAAAATATCTGCAACACCTTCTCTTAACCCTACAAAAATATTAGGAAGAGAGATTAGAGTCAAGTTGATGACTTTTGCTGGGTTATGAATCTAGATCTCCCTTACTCTCTTGAAGACATATTTTCATAAGGAAAATATGAAAAATGGAACAAGAGAGAAACTAGATTCATAAGCCAAAAAAAGTTCATATTTCAGAGGTTGAGAAAAAATATAAAAGAAGGAAGGAAAAGGGAAACTAATAGGCTATTATTTGGCAATGCTCATATATTTGTCTTCTAGGCTTTTTGGGGGGGGGGGGATTATGAGAGGGGCAAGCAGCTATATTTATAACCTTAAAAATTATATATATATTTATATACTAAGTTTGCATTCTATACTAAGTTTGTATTAAGTGTTTATTGCCTCAAGTACTTGTTGTGTTTGAGTTTTGTTATAATATTTTATTGACACTGAAATTAAAATTTTATTGTGTTTATGAAACTTGTCATTTATTATCTACGACAGATGTTTAATATTTTTTTTCCTAAATTATCTCATTTATGAAATAAATTACTAAATTTCGTCTTAAAATAGAAGAAGGAAATTGTTAGGTAGGTAGCAGGTTTCTCATGAAAACCTTTATGGTTGTGTCTAAGTCAATGCCAAATCAATTTTAAATAATTTTTCTTGATTTTTATAGGGTTTCTTTAGATAAAGAAGAATGAAGGAAAGTGGGAGGAAAGGGGAGGTATTAATCTAATGATGATGGAAAGGAACCTCTAATAATTGTTTAAGCCTCTAGAGTAGGAATATTTAATTAAGAAAATTCAATATTTTAACATTCCGCTCACTTTTCTAAGTTAGGAAGAAATAAAAAAATAATACTCTATATGTATAGGTGAAAGTATATGATAATTTTTTTTTTATTAGAGGGATTGGATCAATAATCAATTTATTTCATTTACTATTAAAAAGAATTAAACAATATCAATTTTTAACATTTATTATTTAAAAATAACATAAAAATTATTTTATTTATTTTTAGTTCAACTTCAAATAAAATATTTTTTTATTGAATTTACTAAACAATAAATAAAAATTTTTATTCAATTGAGTAAAGAGGGACTGATTTGATAATCCTAAATAAAATAATGTTTAAATGTCTTATGGATGATTGGTGGTTTTTCCTTTCTTTTCTCTGATGTAGATAAAAGACAATTCTATAAAAATAGTTGATGGAGGCTAAGTCTTTAATATTTTTAAATTTTTGGTGAATTATAATAATAGGGTAAAGCTTGAATAGCAGTAGCGATTAGTGCAACTCAAACTTATGCCACACTTGGGGTAATGAACACTATTAACCATCAAACCATTATATGAGGTTCTTTAATATTTTTAATTTTAAACAAAAAATTATATAATATTTTATCTATTTATATTATTATTAAGTATTAACTGAGTTGATGATAAAATTTAAAAACAATTTTTTAAAATATAATATTTAAAACATTTTATATTTTCAAAATAAAATCTATCAAAATAATTCAAATTCAAAATTTTATTAATTTATTATTATTTTATATAAATTAATTTAATATCATCCCAATTCGATTGAATGGGATGACAGTTTCTCATTCCTAATCTGTATAATAATAATTTCAATTAAATCACACATCGCAGTATACTAGACCCTCTAATTCTTTAAGAGATTTGTCTAAAAGATTGGCGATATAATTAGGAAGACGTTTCAAATACCATACATGAGTTACTGGACATGCCAGCCTTATGTATCCCATTTGATATCTTCGTATCCGAGAATCAACAAATTCAACTCCACATTGTTTACAAAATTTAGGCCCTCCTTTTGACAGGTTGTAGCTTATTAAATAGAGTAGATGGAAATGTGGAATAACATGAATGGTGTATTAAAGTTATGAGTACAATCAATGTTGACATAGATAATTGCAATAGATGCATATGCGTGTAGAAATTGTGTGTTTAGAATATAGATTTGTATGTAAAAAATGACATTTAATTTAATTTGAGATTTAATTAAGTTGGTATTCAATTAATTTGTGACTAAATTTAATCTAAATAAGACTTAAAATTTTATTGAGCATTTTTATTATATTAAAAAACCCTTAAACTATTATATATTGTTTAAATAAGTCTTTATGCTATTTTTGTAGTTAAATAAACTCTTAACCTATAAGTTTTACCCATTAAAACCCTTGGTTTTAATATTTAGGTAAAAATATTTTCACTTTTTTTACCTTCCCAATCCGGCCTATATGTTAGACCCAAATTTGAGAGATTACATCGGCCCCAAGATGGCCTAGTAGCGATCGGGGTTTATAAAACATTTAATTTAGAACATTATTTATTTGGGAAGAAAACTTAGTTTACTTTTTTTTTAAAAAAAAACTCATGAGTTGACAAAAATACTATTAATTTAATATTTTTCTTGTAAAAAGGTGATTATCATTGTCAACTTAGCTAATTTCTAGCTTATTTATTAGTCAGTATTTAATTATAACCTAATAGCAAAAAAGTGATATTTAATTTAGTTATAATTTAATGAAAAACAAATTTTATGTATAAAAAATTAAAATCCATATATTTCAATGCTTAGAAAAAAAAAAACAATTTAACTGTAATGCATGCTATATAAACTCAAATCGAAACTTAAGTCTAATGCCACGATTCAAACTAAAATAATACAGTCTTTGAATAAAATAAGATATCAAATAATAACTTCAAAATATTTTAGTAAATAAAATCAATTCGAGACGAGCCCTTCGTAAGTTGAGCCTGCGCCCTAACTTGGTGGGTTATCTATAAAGATAAAAATTAAAAGGGAAGTGAATTATGAAGCTTAGTGTGAGTTCGTTCACAAGAAAACCGAAACAAAATAGTAGACAAAGCACATGAGTTAACAATTCTAAGAATAACCACAATCACAAAGCACTTCAAATTAACGGTTTTTCATGTCATTACTTCACCGCACTATTTTAGAAATCACAATTTTATATGCATATGCTAATAAATGCAATGCAGTTTCAAATTAACAGAAAAGTCCTACCCAACTCCATTACACACCTCACTTATGAGTTCCCTAGGACTCATATACCATATCACTCCGGATTGTGAACGAGCCACCACTAATTTGAAGATAAACTGCCACTTTGTAAAAAAAAAAAGGTGGGTAAACCACTAGTATTTTAGATAAAAACGTTTATAGTTATTGCCACTTGTTGTGAGTGCACAACATGGTTGCAAATTAAACAAATTGCCATTGGGTTTGTGGGCGAGCCACATATTTCCAGTTACTTCCACTTGTTGTAAGTGCACAACATATTCACAAATTAAACAAACTACCACCGGGTTTTGTGGAGGAGCCACCAGTTGTTTGCAGATTTAATAAACTACCACTCTTCCTCTATACAATGTCCCACCCCATGCAATGCATTAAGTCATACTATGTAACAAATTAATACTAGTAGTAGACATGTAACATGTACCCAATTCATCACTAACACTTAACATGTTTATCATGTTCTTCGCAAGGCAGTAACAATATTATCACTTTTAATTTAACAGTTTCACTTTATCAGAAAACACATAATGTTCATGTATCACGTGATGTAATAAGAGCACTTAAGGCATTAAACACAGATTTCAGAATTCACACAATATTAGGGACTTAATTGAGCAAGGAAAAAAACTCTAAAAATAATTTAGAGAATGTATATGGATTAAATTGGACATATCATACTTTTACATAATATTAATAATTCAGTCAATCAGATCATGGATTCTAACATTATTCGTATTGTTAGGGACTTAATTGAATAAAATAAAACACTAAAGATAGTTTGAGGATCAATCAGGGACTAAACTAAGAAAATCACAAAATTTTGGGTAAAACTATAAACTCTGAAAAATAGGGGCACATGACTGTGTGGCCAGGCCATGTAATAGACTGAGGCCGTGTGGTTTACGAACTACACTAGGGTTTCCAGGGAACATAGTTGTGGGGTAGGCCGTGTGGCAGGCCATGTGGAAGAGTCGTGCCCATGTGAGAAGCGAACTATCCTAGGGTTTGCAGGGGGACATGGTTGTGTGGTCCACACGCCCATGTGGCCCTATCTTGGCATGGTTTTGCCTCGATTCGCTTGTAAAAGAACACACACCTTTCATTAGGGTCTTTAATGATGATCTTCACGTCCAAATTTGATCTGGGATACCTACAACAAGTCTTTCAATTGACGATTATGCGAGAATTAGTAGCAGATTTCAAGATTTACCAAGATTATCATGGTTTTCCGAGAAAATTCAAAAAAGATTCATAATCTAGTTGGAAAATTAACGAGAAACGATGTAATCTTAGAATTAATTGGTTCTACTAATTAAAACGAGAGTACTTACAGATCTTTTGATGAGTATTTTGAGATGATTGACGATAAATAAAAAAATTAGTAGAAAAATGGGTTAAATCGAGAATTGATTTTGATTTGGGATTTCAAGAGATAAATTTCCAACAACAAATGTAAAATTTTTATAGAAAGAAAAGGGAGAAATAAAAGAGAAAGAAAAAATTAAAGAGAATAGAGGAAATTCTATTTAGGGTTGAAGAGGAATTAAAATCAATGTATAAAATTAGGAAAAGTGATTAAATACTTAGATTTCAAGAATTTTGAGGGGTTGGATAGCAAATACACCCTTTTTGCATGGAAAATGGGAAACGTGGCAGAATTCAAACCTAGCTTGCAATGGGAGATAGATGCTTAACCATTTAGACTGCTGCCTTACTTGCCATATTCCTACCACATTCAATATATACTCTAGAATGATTTGGTTCCTTGTTTGCTGAAATAAAAAAGAAAAGAAAAATGGTGGGAGAGGAGTGAATAGAATCTAGTATTTTCGGGGAATATATAAGCTATTCGTCATTATTCTTTACAATTAATTCCCTAAAAAAAATTGAATTTTATGCTATAATATTTTATTAAATAAAAATAATATAATATAATTTTAAAAGTAAAATAAACCAATACTTTAAACTTTTTAAATTGCTTATATACATATAACACATTTAATCACTCATTTAAATTTTTTTATTACTCTTTTAAATTTTAGATTGATTTTAAAAGTGCATAGAGTTTTTATTGGATCAACAAGAAATTAATATAAAAGTCTCTAATTCAAAATAATTTTATGAGTAAAAATAATAAGATATAGACTTTTTTTTATCTACAAAAATAATTTAAGAACTTGTAGTAGTTTAATTTTTTTTAAGTATATTAATCATTTGTTAGTGATGATCCAAATTCGAATTGTGTTAAACTTAGATTAATTATGTTTCAATCATAATTTTTTTTTTGATAGAAGGAAACATAGGCAAAGCCTAGGTACAAGAAAATATGCTAATTACTAGTTAACTCTTTAAGAATACTCGAACGAGTACCCTCTTCTAAGAAGGTATTGATTTCATGTAGCGACTCCTCAAGAACCACAAAATACTCAATATCACTACTAGTCATCTTGGTTAAATGATCCGCCACTTTATTATTTGTTCTTCGGATACTTTTAAATTTTACTCTCCAATCTTTGAGACACAAGTCACGAATCAATTGAATTTCAACAACATCGCTCACCGATGCAACAACTGAATCATAAATATATATATTATGAGAGAAACACTAACCCCAAATAAATATTTTTAATATTCCTGCAAGAGTGAATCAAAGTTGAGTATTGCAATCTCTATCATTCTAAATTAAAATATTAAATTTATTAATTCCAAAATTACATAATAAAGTTTTTGAGAGTGGAAATTAAGATAATTATTAACGAGAAATACATTTATGAAGAATTATTTTTATCTGTGTTGTATGTTATTTTTAAAATTTTTTTAGTTTTATTTTTATTGTACAATAACATCGCTTTCAAAATTAGAAATGTTAATATATATTTTCTATATTTATCAAGTTCATTTTAGACTTATGTTCAGGGTTCGTAGTTATCCCTCTTAATAATGATGATATTTGTAAAACTGGAATCCAAGATGATGATGATGATAATAGGCTATTAAGCCTTGGTATTTTATACATCATTGATGCGGTGAGTCTCTTGATAGTGGTTTCTTTATTGACCAAAGTTCATCGTTAGATTAGTCTGATAATTACTAAGATGCAACTTTTAGCAGTTTGATCAATGTGACACATTCTAGTTTATTTTTGAATTCTTCTAATATTATAGTTACTTCCAGCTTATCTTTCTCATCTTTTTGGATTATTCTACGAATATGATATTTATACATCAATTTATTGTATATTATCAATCATTTGTACTATGTGTCGTATATTTATATTTTTGTCGTTCATTATTCTTATTAGTGTTAGTATTTTCTTTTAAAAAAATATATTTTTGTATCAATATTGAAATATATATTGAATATGCACGAATAATATAAATGTTATGAAAGTATTTCTACGACAAATTGACACTTCAAAGTTATTAATAGTTGATTTTTAAATAACATATTCCTTTTTCTAAAGTCTGTTGATGTCCTTTGGGATTAAAGAGGAAGTCTTCGCAATCAAAATTCTCTTTAAAGGATGAAATTAAGGGTTAAGGCATATATATATATTTTTGGTGAATTATGGCAAAGCTCGAACAACTAATGCGACTAGCGTGATTCAAATACAAGCTATATATGGGGTGGTGAACACTCTTAACCATCAGACTATCACATGTGGTTCATATATAGACATATATTGTCCTATTATCTTAAAACCAATTAATATAATTATTATTAAATTTGAAAGATACGTTTTTTATCTGAAAAATATTAACGGTATGTCTAGCTCGCTGGAACTGAATAAAGTAGAAATTGAATAGCCTGTTCGGTGAGAATAGAAGAAATAAATAATAACATTGCTATGTTTAATTGATTGAATGAAATAAAGCTGTAATATTGTTATATTGTTTGGTTTGGCGGAATAATGATAGAAAATTTACAAGGAATAGATCACAAATGACAACTTTACCCTTACATCACAATATGAAAAATTAAATAAATTGACTTTTTAAAAAATTTTAAATAATTATAAATATAATTTAGCTATAGAATATTTTATTAAAATTTAAGTTTAAATTTAAAATTATATAAATTATTTATTAGCTTTTAATTCAATTTATTTTAATATTTTATAAATAAATATAATAAATATTATATTAAAATATAATCACCAAAATACATATATTAATATAGATAGAATCTTACCAACAAATGGTTGAGTGTAAGGCACACTCGTTCCTAAGTGGATGACCCATGTTTGAATCTTAAAGACAATATTGTTAGGAAGGATAGCTATGAACTCCGAATATGAATCGTGAAATAGATACGAAAAATATAAAAAAAAAATTAATTCTAAACCCCATTTTTTAAAAGAATTTGAGTCTATTTGATGAAGACTGTAGTATCTTATTCTTTAGATTTAGAGACTAATAACTATTATGGGAGAAGCTATAATAAGAGATGAATGATGATTCCATGGAATGAGTAATTCAGTGAATCAAACCACGGAATCATTGTTCATCATCCAATCAGCCCGAAATAATTTGACTATTCATGCCAACCATATTAAATAAGAAACTACTTAAACAAAAAAACATTAAATAAGAACCAAGTTGATTGCTTTTTTAGGGTTGAAGAAATATTTCATAAAAATACAAAAATTCATAGTCGATTCTTACCTAAAAAAGAAAATTTAAATTATGCTATTTTCAAAATTTTATATTGCAAACATATAATCCATGTTTAATGCATGTAAACTAGTACTACCATTTGAGTCAAGGTTAAATTTTTTAAATTTGAAAAATATAAAAACTAAAAATGATCAAATTAAACAAAAGCAACTAAATTAGTACTGAACTAATAGTAGAATTTGACCTAACAGATTTAACTAATACTGATGCATAATTCAAAGAATAACAACAATACTTGAAAGAAAAAGAAATATACTGTTATGAATCCAAATCTTAGCTTAGATGGTTTAAACAACTACCCTGAAAAGGGTGGCATTCATTGAGTTTAAAACTTAAAGTTTCAAACATCTACAACATCTGCAACACCTTTTATCCCTATGAAAATCTGGGGAAGATGAGATTGGAGACAAGTTGATGACTTTTGCTGGGTAATGAATCTAGGTTCTCCCTTACTCTCTTGAAGACATATTTTCACACGGAAAATATGAAAAAATGGAGCAAGAGAGAAACTAGATTCATTGCCCAGTAAAAGTTCATAGATCAGAGGTTGAGAGAAAATATAAAAGAAGGAAGGAAAAGGGAAACTAATAGGCTATTATTTGGCAATGCTCATATATTTCTCTTCTAGGCTTTAGGAGGGTGAATACGAGGAGAGGCAAGCAGCTATATTTATAGGCTTCAAAATTATATATATATATTTATATAGTTTTTATATGCTAAGTTTGCACTAAGTGCTTATTATATTAAGTGCTTGCAATCGTGCTTGAGTTGTGATAGAGTCAATTATCAACATGCCATAATAATCTATTGATATTAAAATTAAAACCTTTATTGTGTTGATAAAACTTGCCATTTATTACTTACTGCAGGTGTTTAATTTTTTTTTCCCTAAATTATTTGAATTACTGAATTTTCTCTTAATTTTTTTTAAAAATAACATGAAAAATTATTTTATTCATTTTTAATTCAACTTCAAATAAAATATTTTATTTACAAAAACATAAAAATTATAAAATTATAAAATTTATTAAACAATAAAGTTAATCACTCTTAAATGGAGTCTTATTTAATTTTTTAATAATACATTAAGTAAATTGACCCATTCAAAAGAGGCACCAATTTTATAGTCCTAAACAAAATAAATGTTTTCACATGGATGATCGATGGTTTTTCCTTTCTTTTATCCAATAAAGATAAGACAATGATATAAAAATAGTTGACCAAGACAGGTCTTTAAATATTTTTAATTTTAAACTGAAAATTATATAATATTTTATCTATACATATTATTATTATTAAGTTTTTAAATGAGGATATAATTTAAAAACAATTTTTAAATATAGTGTTTATGGTTTTTTATAAAATATAAATTTATATAAAAATTTAAAAATTATATTAAAATTAAAATAAAACTTTAATTGAAATGATAAAATTGAGATTTTATAAATGCATGTAATTTAAGTTTAAATCTTTGAGTTATTTATTTATTTATTTATTTATATTATTAAAAAGATAAATATACCCTCATATAATAGTTTAATAAAATAAACCCACCCTTAAATTAATTATGTTTCAATCATAAATTTACTTTGAAAGTTCAATCATATATATATATGTATATATATTATGAGAGAAAGTCTGAACTGAAATAGATATTTTTAATATTCATGAAAGAGTGAATAATATAAATTTAATATATATGTCTATGTTTAGGGTTTGTGGTTATCCCTCTTAATAATGTTACTTTTAAGGTTTGAATTTACTGCTCCTCTTAAAAATATAATGTATTTTACCTTTGTATCCAATACTTTCAAGGTTTGAATTTACGGCTCCTTTTAAAGATACAATTAATGTATCTTATCTTTGTATCCAATACTTAGATAATAATTAAAACAAAATCAATCTAAATTCAAGGCAATTCAATTTAGATTATCCTTAATAAATATAAAAATGCTCAATAAAATTTGAAGTCTTATTTAGGTTCCAATTGAAGTTTAGGGTTTTAATCGCATGAATTTTAATTTAAAATTTATATAAATTATTGATTAGCTTTTAATATAATTTATTTTAATATTTTATAATTATAATAAATATTATATATTAAAATATGATCACCACAATTCATATATTAATATAGATAGAATCTTCTCTCTCTCTCTCAACATTCATCATCTTTTCCAGAATCCGCGCGGTAGCCACCGTGCATCACCATCTCTAAATCGACCTCAACACTGTAAATCTACAAAACAAAAATGAAACTTTCAAAGCAGATTTCGTCATCCTCCGCCGCTCCAACAACCGCGTTTTATAACATGTTTTTCTCTATTCTTTGTTCTAGCCCTCTCCAAGTTACAAGTGTTGGGTCCCCTATGTGGGAAACCATTGGCTATAGCCCATCTTTGACTTTTCAAAGATGGTGGCTATAGCAAGTTGAAGCAAATAGTTTTGTTAGGCACCAAAAGTTTTTTTTTGGAAAGGGATAATTGCAATTTTGGTCCCTATTTGAATAGGTACTTTGCAAGATTGATCCCTGAACCTCAACTATAAATAGGCCTAACCATTTCTCTTTTTCTTCATCCCACAATTTGCCATTCTCTACTTAAGGCATTGTTCTCTCTCCCTATTTGTAAATTTTCACTTGTATTTTTGGAGTGAAATATATTTTTTAGTGCCCGA
Organism: Gossypium australe; assembly: GCA_005393395.2. Lineage (NCBI taxonomy): Eukaryota > Viridiplantae > Streptophyta > Magnoliopsida > Malvales > Malvaceae > Gossypium > Gossypium australe. The sequence goes on along the minus strand of CM016619.1, from coordinate 5,809,150 downwards.
GGACGTAGGCGAAATTTGCCGAACCTCGTTAAAATTCTGGTGTTCTTTATTATTTATTTTTTCATATCTTGTGAGTGTGATTGTAGTTATTTATTGTGCTATTAAATTACGATAGAGGGATATTCTGGCTAGGAAAGATTTGGTACTTAAGTGATCCTCGTGATCCACCTCTCTTCCCTGGGAATTGAACTCGGTGTGATTTTTCAGTACAATAATTTTACTCTTTTACACGCTTCCGCACAACAATTGGTACCAGAGCTAGATTCGTACCTGGGGAGTACGATCCTTTGCGGCACTATTTACGTATACGACACTGTTCACGTATACAGTGGTTGGGATTGAGGAGAAAAATAGCAGAGCTCAGTTATTGTTTCAAATAATTATGGAAATCAATACGAGCAAGATGATTATGTTGAATGGCACAAATTATCAACTTTGGCGGAATAAAATGAAGGACTTGTTATTTGTGAAGGCCCTGCATCTTCCGGTCTTTGCTACTCAAAAACCCGAATCGAAAAGTGATGAAGAATGGGAATTTGAGCATCAACAAGTGTGTGGCTTTATTCGGCAATTTGTTGAAGAAAATGTTTACAATCACATTGATCAGGAGACACATGCTCGAACATTGTGGGAGAAGCTTGAAAGCTTGTATGCTTCGAGGTCGGGCAATAACAAGTTGTTTTTGCTGAAGAAAATGATGGCGTTGAAATACAAAGAAGGAACGTCTACAGCTGACCATGTGAGCGAATTTCAGAGCGTGATGAATCAGTTGCTTGGTATGGGTGTCCAATTTGATGACGAGATCTTAGGGCTTTGGTTGCTTGCTACTTTACCAGACTCTTGGGAGACTTTCCGGGTTTCGCTCATTAATTCTGCCCCACAGGGTATTATTACCTTGGATTTGGCCAAGAGTGGTGTGTTGAATGAAGAGGTCAGAAGACGATCTCAGGGTTCTACATCACAGTCCGAGGTGCTGGTTACCGAGAACAGGGGGAGGAACAGAGACAAAGATGGAAAGGGTAGAGATAAAAGCCGAAGCAAGTCAAGACCGAGATACAAGAATCTTGAGTGCAATTATTGTGGCAAGAAAGGCCATATCAAAAAATATTGCTTCAAGTGGAAGAAAGAGAACAAAGGTGGTGATAAACACGATCGGAACGATGATGAAAAATCCGAGCGTGTTGCTACTACTACTCGTGAAGATCTGTTGGTCATTCGTGATGAGAATTTGGTCAACTTAGCATGTGACGAGGCTAGTTGGGTGATTGATACTGGTGCATCACTTCATGTCACGTCGAGGAAGGATTTCTTCACATCTTATACTCCTGGTGATTTTGGGGTATTGAAGATGGGTAATGACGGTTTGGTTCCTATTGTTGGTATGGGAGATGTTCACTTGGTGAGTAACAATGGAACAAAGTTAACTCTCAAGGATGTCAGACACGCACCGGATATCCGTTTGAATTTGATCTCTGCAGGAAAGCTTGATGATGAGGGATTCTGTAACACCTTTAGTGAAGGGCAGTGGAAGCTGACTAAAGGCTCCTTGGTTGTGGCTCGAGGAAAGAAGAGCTCAAATTTATATTTGATGCAAGCTTCAGCTTCTCGAGAGACGGTGAATGTGACAGTGAATGACAGCTCAACTGAGTTGGCATAAACGACTTAGTCACATGAGTGAGAAGGGGCTTAATTGTTTAGCGAAGAAGAATCAACTTTCGGGGTTGAAGAATGCTACACTGAAGAATTGTGCTCATTGTCTAGCAGGAAAGCAGAGAAGAGTTTCATTCAGGAGCCATCCTCCTCATAGAAGATCAGAGTTACTAGAGTTGGTTCATTCAGATGTCTGTGGTCCGATAAAAGTAAGGTCACTTGGCGGTGCACTTTATTTTGTGACTTTCATTGATGACTGTTCGAGAAAGCTATGGGTTTACACTTTGAAGTCTAAAGATCAAGTCTTTGAGGTGTTTAAACAGTTTCATGCATCAGTTGAAAGAGAAACGGGGAAGAAGTTGAAGTGCATTCGTACTGATAATGGAGGCGAGTACACAGGCCCGTTTCATGAGTATTGTCTGCGACAGGGAATCAGACATCAGAGAACACCACCAAAGACTCCACAGTTAAATGGGTTAGCTGAAAGAATGAACCGAACACTGATTGAGAGAGTCAGATATTTGTTGTCAGATGCAAAGCTGCCAAGATCATTTTGGGCTGAAGCTTTGAATACTGTAACACATGTGATAAATCTGTCTCCTAGTGTTCCTTTGCGAGGTGATGTGCCAGATAAAGTTTGGTTTGGCAAAGACGTGTCATATGATCACCTACGTGTGTTCGGTTGTAAAGTATTTGTTCATGTTCCAAAGGATGAAAGATCCAAGTTGGATGCCAAGGCTCGACAATGCATTTTTATTGGTTATGGTCTAGATGGTGAGTTTGGTTACAGACTCTATGATCCAGTTCAGAAGAAACTCGTGAGAAGCAGAGATGTTGTCTTCATTGAGGATCAGACCATCGATGACATTGATAAGACGGAGAAAGTGAATTCACAAGACAATAATGATTTGATCGATGTGAATCCGGTTCCCCTAAACTCTTCACCAGCTCCTATACAGGATAATATGCATGGTGATGTTACTGATGACCATCAGAATATAGGTGACTTTGATGCTCCCATTGATGATGTTGTGAACGATCAACAACAAGCACCTATAGCTCCACCAGCAGTTCCACTTCGAAGGTCTTCTAGAGATCGAAGATCTTCTGTCAGGTATTCTTCTGATGAATATGTTCTTTTAACTGACGGGGGAGAACCTGAATGTTATGAAGAGGCTATGGAGAGTGAATGCAAAAATCAGTGGGTTGAAGCGATGAAAGATGAACTTCAATCCTTGCATGAGAACCATACCTTTGAGTTGGTGAAACTGCCCAAAGGCAAAAGAGCCTTGAAGAATCGGTGGGTTTACAGGTTGAAGCAAGAAGAGAAGTCTTCATCTCCACGATACAAGGCTAGATTGGTCGTCAAGGGCTATACTTAGAAAAAGGGGGTTGATTTTGAAGAAATATTTTCTCCGGTTGTGAAGATGTCATCTATCAGAACTATACTGAGTTTGGTAGCCTGTTATGACTTAGAGGTTGAACAAATGGACGTGAAAACTGCTTTTCTTCATGGTAACTTGGAAGAAGAGCTTTACATGGAGCAGCCAGAGGGGTTTATTGCACAAGGGAAAGAAGACTACGTATGCAGATTGAAGAAGAGCTTGTACGGTTTGAAGCAAGCTCCAAGGCAATGGTATAAGAAGTTTGAGTCTGTTATGGGGGAGCAAGGCTACAAGAAGACTACTTCTGATCATTGTGTGTTTGTTAAGATATTCTCTGGTGATGATTTTATAATTCTTCTGCTCTATGTTGATGACATGCTTATTGTTGGTCAGGATGCTTCTAGAATTGAGAAGTTGAAGCAAGAGTTGAGTAAATCCTTTGCAATGAAGGACTTAGGGCCAGCAAAGCAAATTCTTGGCATAAAGTTGACACGTGATAGAAAGGCCAAGAAATTATGGTTATCACAAGAGAGGTACATCGAGAAAGTACTTCAAAGGTTCAGCATGGACAAAGCTAAAGAGGTGAGCACTCCCTTTGCTACGCACTTCAGATTGAGTATTAAGCATAGTCCTTCCACAGAAAAGGAGAAGGAAGAGATGCAGAAAATTCCTTACTCTTCAGCCGTGGGGAGTCTAATGTATGCAATGGTTTGTACGAGGCCAGACTTGGCTTATGCCGTTGGTACAGTCAGTTGTTTTCTTTCTAACCCAGGCAGAGAACATTGGAATGCAGTGAAGTGGATTATGAGATATCTTCGTGGCACTTCCAACATGAAACTTTGTTTCGGCAATAAGAAACCTGTTCTTGTTGGCTATACAGATTCAGACATGGCCGGAGATATTGACTCGAGGAGATCTACTTCAGGTTACTTGATCACTTATGCAGGGGGAGCTGTGGCATGGCAATCGAGATTGCAAAAGTGTGTTGCATTGTCCACCACTGAATCAGAGTTCATTGCAGCAACCGAAGCATGTAAGGAAATGCTTTGGATGAAGAAGTTTATGCATGAGCTTGGTTTTACTCAAGAGAAGTATGTCTTGTATTGTGATAGCCAGAGTGCTATTCATCTTGGTAAGAACCCAACTTTTCATGCTAGATCTAAGCATATTGATGTTCGGTACCATTGGATACGAGATGTTCTTGAAGCTAAGCTGCTAGAGCTTGAGAAGATACATACTGATGATAATGGTGCTGATATGTTGACGAAGGCTTTACCAAGAGGAAAGTTTGAAGCATGTTGTTTGATCTCAGGGATGGAGGCATTCCCCACATAGTTGGAGGGGGAGATTTGTTGGGTCCCCTATGTGGGAAACCATTGGCTATAGCCCATCTTTGACTTTTCAAAGATGGTGGCTATAGCAAGTTGAAGCAAATAGTTTTGTTAGGCACCAAAAGTTTTTTTTGGAAAGGGATAATTGCAATTTTGGTCCCTATTTGAATAGGTACTTTGCAAGATTGATCCCTGAACCTCAACTATAAATAGGCCTAACCATTTCTCTTTTTCTTCATCCCACAATTTGCCATTCTCTACTTAAGGCATTGTTCTCTCTCCCTATTTGTAAATTTTCACTTGTATTTTTGGAGTGAAATATATTTTTTAGTGCCCGAGGACGTAGGCGAAATTTGCCGAACCTCGTTAAAATTCTGGTGTTCTTTATTATTTATTTTTTCATATCTTGTGAGTGTGATTGTAGTTATTTATTGTGCTATTAAATTACGATAGAGGGATATTCTGGCTAGGAAAGATTTGGTACTTAAGTGATCCTCGTGATCCACCTCTCTTCCCTGGGAATTGAACTCGGTGTGATTTTTCAGTACAATAATTTTACTCTTTTACACGCTTCCGCACAACAACAAGCCCCCAAACCCCATTTTCAGTCAATCAATCTCTCTCTCTATGTTTATGTTAGATGATATCATATTTTTCAAAAGAACAAAATGATTTTGAGATTTTTTTACTCAAAAAAGAAGATGTGGAGATTAGTTAAAATAATTAAGGGTAAAAGTGTTAATCAAATTTTAGTCTTTTCAGTGGAGTTTGTAAATGTTATAAGAACATTAGATAAAAAAAAAAACACTCAAACAAAGACATTGGATCCTTTTCATGTGCTTGCAAGATTGAAGAAATATTTCATAAAACTACACAAATTTATCTTCGATTCTTACTTGAAAAAGAAACACCTTCTTTTATCCCTATAAAAATATTGGGATGATGAGATTGGAGTCAAGTTTTGATGACTTTTGATGGCTTATGAATCTAGGATCTCCCTTACTCTCTTGAACACATATTTTCACAATGAAAATATGAAAAATTGGAGCAAGAGAGATACTAGATTCATTAGCCAATTAAAGTTCATATATAAGAGGTTGAGAAAAAATACAGAAGAAGAAGAAGGAATGTAAAAAGTTCAAATCATTTTTAAATTAATTAAATTGGCTCAAGATTATGATATTTTATATATAAGTGGTTTTATTTGTTGGATTTATGAAATAAAAATGTTTTATTTTAAATAATAAAATAAAAAATTGAGCAAATAATTTTATTATTGTTCCAAAGTCATCCATAAACAAGTCTAGTTTATGGTGTGAAGTGACTATTATTTTATAGGGTTTCTTTAGATGAAGAAGAAGGAAGGAAAGTGGGAGGAAGAGGAGTTATTAGTCTAATGATGATGAAGGGAACCTCTAATAATTGTTTAAGCCTCTAGATAAGGAATATTTAATTAAAAGTAAAATAGTTGACCCAGACAAGTCTTTCAATATTTTTAATTTTAAACTGAAAATTATATAACGTTTTATCTATTCATATTATCATTAACTTTTTAACTTAGTTGATGATATGATTTAAAAATATTTTTTAGAAAAAAATAGTTTTTTTAAATATAGTGATTATGGTTTTATTTTTTATATTTTTACATAAAAAATTATAAAAATATAATGATACAGGTGAAAAAGCTTTTTGTGTAAAAATATTAAAAACTTTTATCAAAATAAAAATTTTAATTGAAGTGCTAAGTTTGAGATATTATAAATGCATGTGATTTAAGTTTAAATCTCATATGTGAGTTTTTTTATTGATTTTATTGAAAACATAAAAGTATAATTTACCCTCATATAATATAAGTTTAATTGAGTTGGGACTGTAATTAAATTTAACCTAAATAAGACTTAAAATTTTATTGAACAATTTTTATTATACTAAAAACCTCTTAAATTATTATACTTTAAGTAAATCTTTATATTATTTTTATAGTTAAATAAGCTCCAAAACTTATAAATTTTACCCATTAAAACCCTTGATTTTAATATTTAGATAAAAATATTTTAAACTTTTAAATTAATTTAAATTTTATGCTAATATGAATTTGATGAGAATAGTTTATTAAATAAAAATAAAAATAAAATAATATTTTTAATATTCATGCAAGAGAGCATCAAAGTTGGGTAAGGTAATTTTCATTCTCTATTGCAACCACAATCATTCTAAATTAAAATATTAAATTTATTAATTTCAAAAGTTTTTGAAAGTGAAATTAAGATAATTATTAATGTGAAATCCATTTATGAAGAATTATTTTTATTTGTGTTCTATGCTATTTTTTTTAAATTATTTTTAGTCTTGTTTTTATTGTAAAATAACATGGCTTTCAAGATTAGAAATGTTCATATATATTTTCTATATTGACAAAGTTTATTTTAGATTTATGTTCAGGGTTCGTAGTTATCTCTCTTAATAATGTCACCTTCAAAGCTTGAATTTGCGTCTCCTCTTAAAAATATAATGTGTATCATCTTTGTATCCAATACTTAATGATAATTAAAACATAATCAATCTAAATTAATGTTTAGAGAGTATTGGGTCTTCTTTAGGATAATCACATTAAATTATAAATTTTTTAGAGAATTAAAATATTATGTTATTATTATATAAATATAAATGTGTATAAAATTTCTAGTGAAATTAATCTATAAACATTTTATTAATTTTAAATTTAAAGGGTTTAAAATAAAAAAATAAAAATAAAAATAAAAATAAAAATTATTATTTTTGAAAAACTGAAAAGGCAATTTTCCACTTTGTGGGATCAAGACCATGCCTACTCTCCTTGGTTTCTCCTTAAAAATTTATTATCAAAATAAAAATTCACTATTTTTACAAGACATATTTATATCCCATATTTAATCTTGAAATCAAATAACATAGCTTACTACATAATACTATTTATCAAATTTCTAAAATTTTATGTGAAAAGATATTATTGTATATGTAATGCCATGTCAATTTAGCCACATGATTTTAATCAATGAAATTAATAATTTTCACTTAACCAAGACTAAAATTTTAAAACTTGAAAAGTAGATAAATTGAAAATGATCAAATTAGAGAAAATTGACTAAATACTATAACTTATACATAGTGATGGACTAAAAAATAAAATTTGACTTAATAGATTTAATTGTCATTGTTTGGGTCGAAATTGGAATTTCAAAATTTGAAAAGTAAAGAGTCTAAGATTGACCAAATTGAAGTACATACATTAAGGTTTTGCTTGGTAGAGTGGAAAGAAAATTGGAAAGATGAAAAAAATTATTTTTCTTTCCACAGGTGTGCTTGGAAGGAAAGGTGAAAAAATGAAAATAAAAGAAAATAAAACATTTGAAAAATGTATAATTTTGAACTAACATAGACATCTTTTTCATTTTCTCTCCTCTCATCGTCCCAATTTAGAAAGATTGATCTTTAAGCATTAGGATGAAAAATGCACAATTTTGAACTAACATACACATCTCTCTCATTTTCTCTCCTCTGATTGTTTCAATTTGGAAGGATCGGTTTTTAAGCATTTACTTTTCCACGCAACCAAACTAATCCAAAATTTGTAATTTATGCATAGTACAAGTACTAACAACAAAATTTGACAAAAAATGTGTCGTTATGAATCTAGATATTAGCTTGGTTCGTTTAAGAAATCACCTTAAATATGAATCAACTTAAAGTTTCAACATATGCAACACTTGCAACACCTTCTCGTATTTGTATAAAAATATTGGGAATATGAGATGAGAGTCAAGTTGATCACTTTTGTTGGGTTATGAATCTAGTTTCTCCCTTACTCTGTTGAAGACACATTTTCACAAGGAAAATATGAATAATGGAGCAAGAGAGAAATTAGATTCTAAGCCAATTAAAATGCATATATATGAGATATTAGCTTGCTTCGTTCAACATCTACAACACCTTCTTGTACTTGTATAAAAATATTGGGAATATGAGATGAGAGTCAAGTTGATCAATTTTGTTGGGTTATGAATCTAGCCTCTCCCTTACTCTCTTGAAGACATATTTTCACAAGGAAAATATGAATAATGGAGCAAGAGAGAAACTAGATTCTAAGCCAATTAAAATGCATATATAAGAGATATTAGCTTGGTTCGTTTAAGCAATCACCTGAAATATGAATCAACTTAAAGTTTCTGCAACACTTTCTTGTATCCGTTTAAAAATATTGGGAAAATGAGATGTGAGTCAAGTTAATCACTTATGTTAGGTTATGAATCTAGTCTCTCTCTTACTCTCTTGAAGACATATTTTCACAAGGAAAATATGAATAATGGAGCAAGAGAGAAACTAGATTCATAAGCCAATTAAAGTGCATATATAAGAGATATTGAGCTTATATATATATATATGTATGTATGTATTATAAAGGAAGCTAGGATGTGAAAAAAATAAAATAAGGAGAAGAAGTAAAATTAAGGAAGCTGATCGGCTAATGCTCCTATATTTCTATTTCAATGGATTTCTGCAAGATAGGTTTAGAGGGCCGAATATGAGAGAGGCAAGCATCTATATTTATAGGGAGAAAATTCTATTCTATGTCTTACAAAGGACATGAAATGGAATACCATGATTTATTAATTTCATATTTTTTATATACAAAGTTTGTATTTCTACTTCTTTATATTTTTAAATTAGAAAAGAAATAGCTATCTGGGTAGCATGTTTCAATTTAAAAATGACATGATGGTTGACTCTTTAAGAGTATGATATTTTTATATTTAAGTCGATTTATGAAATTAAGTATTTATATTTATATGTAAAATATAAATATTAAGATATTTTTATTTTTAATAATAAAAATAAAGTTTTAAATTTGAACAATCAATTTAAATGTTATATTATTAAAAAGATCAAATAAAATTAAAATTTAACAGTGCTAATATTTATTATTTAAAAAATGACATGAAAATTATTTTATTCATTTGTTGTTCAACTTTAAACAAAATATTTCATTTGCACAACCATAAGAAGTTATTAAAATATTAACTTTGTTAAAAATTTGACGTGATTTTTTTAAATAGTAATGTTAGCTCACTTAAAATTTAGCTCGATTCATTGAAAAGAAGAGGGACCAATTTGATAAGATTTTTATAATAGAGGGGCCTATTAGTGACTTTCACCGTTATTATACATATTCCTTCAGGGATAAATATCAAATTTATACATCAACTTTGGTTCAATGTACAATTTGATACATGAACTTTGATTTAATATAATTATATACATGAAATATGAATTGTGGTTCATATAAATATATGAAACTTCGATTTTAATTCAATTGTACACATTTAAAGAAATGCATACGTACATTTATTTATATATTGAATTAATATAATTGTTTGTGTGTGCAAAATATCAATACAAAATGATGTTAATTCAATAACGTTGGCAGTGATTTGGGAAAATTGAATCAAATTATAATTTTATGTATAAAATCACACAAAATCAAACTTCGTATATAACGTTACTCATTAAATCATAGTTAATATATAGTTTTGATATTTTTCTCTATTCTTGATAATTGAAAATAAAATATTTATCTCACACGGAAGACGGCTGGTTTTATTTCTTTTCTCCAAATCAAGTTGACCGAATCAAAGTCTTTATGATTTTTAATTTTAACTAATAACTATATAATATTTTATCTATTTATATTAAAATTTTAATTCAATTTTTCTCATGACATGTAATTTCTTTTAAAAAATAAAAATATTATTATAAGATTTTTATATTTTATATTTATATAGAATTTACAAAAATAATTTAAACTCAAAATAAATATTAAAAAATAATATATTTGAAGTTAATCATTTTAACTAAAATCTCATTAATTTCTTATATAAATTCTCCCTATAAATATTACATAAATCGTGAATGAGTTAGAATATAGTATTTTTAATTCTTTATTGGATGTGTGGAAAAAATGAACAAGAAAAATCAACAAGCAAATGGGTTTTGAGGGGGTTAGGTAATAAATAAAAAATTATTAATTTAATATCAAGTTGTAGCTTCTTTAAAAAAGAGTAGGGTAGGATAAAATGAATTGTGCCATCATTCACCGAGATAGATATATATTTGATTTAGGGTTAAGTTCATTATTGAGGTTGAAAAACGTTTTTAAAAAGTTTGACTGTATTTATTATTATTGTTCATAAGTGTTTTTAAAAAGATAGAATTTCTATTTTAAACATAATGTTGTAAGATAAAACATTTAATGGGGATAAAAAGATAGTTTTATTGAAAACACTTTTTCAGAAGCCAAAAGCTAATGAGTTTGTCTTTTCGACTTAACTTATAATCCCAGTTTAAAATCAAGGTTTGATTGGAAAAGGGACTTGTTTACCAAATTTTTTTGATTTGAAATCATGGTTTGAGTTAAATAAATACTTTTCAACCTCAATAGTAAACACACCTTTAAAAATATTCTTATGAGAGAAAATTAAAATAATTCTTTTATTATTTTACCAATGGTTAAGTGGATCAAAATGAATATTTTTAATATTCATGCAAGAGTGAAACAAAATTGAGTACGGGTAATTTCCATTCTGCTCTATTGCAATCTATATCCTTCTAAATTAAAATATTTTTTTAGTGCCTAAAAAGGATATTTTAACCTTCAACCACAATTTTTGACAGTAATGAATAACGCTAAAAATTAGCAAACTGCTTTGAATGGAGGTTAACATAGTTTCTCTTGAGAGTCTTGAATGGCCTATAATATATTTTAGTTTCATTTTCATTTCAAATTATAAAAATATGAACTTTACTTGTATTTTCACCTCCATTGTTGCTATTATCATCTTCTCTAAGCAATCATCAAAGAAATTCCTAAGCTTTCTTTCACCCTACTCTTGTGTTTATTTTAATATATGATTTGAGTATGTGTTGGGGTGTTGTTTGCATAAAAATGATGTTGAGTAACTAAATCCATGGTGGTTGGTTGATGTAACACCCTAAACCCGACCTAGAAGTTTAAACCGAACTTAGGATGCTACATTGATTATCTGTAACACCCCAAACCTGGACCACGAGTCTTGACCGGATCTGGTTTGTCACTGCGGAAAAACGTTTAAAATATTTTAAACTTAAAATAAAACATGGAAATTTGTGTTTATTTATAAAATATTGTTTATTTAAAATGCTAAGTAAAAATTTGATGTCATAAAGTATCCAGATTTGAAAACTTTAATATATATATAAATTTAAGAAAATAATATCATTTGCAAATAACATTTCATCGTCAATCCATAATAAAACATAATAATAAACTTCAAATGCTTAAGTGGCCTTATTACAATAATACTTATCGAAATACTGAAATTACAAAATATGAAAACAAATAAAATTAACTTCTGCATGGGCCACCTCGTATTCACTCCAACCCGGTCCGATCACCTAAAGTCATCTGCGATGTTTGATAAAAATTGGGTGAGTCATACAGACTCAGTGTGTAATTAGACCACTGAATTCCATCCACATGTCAAACCATATAATAACCCATATAACAGATATTAAGATAATTTAATCACATGCTTTCACTTATTGGGCTTGGCCTACAACCACATTAATTCATATAGCAGACAGATTTATGCAAAATGCACCCAACCCAGCCTAGGGTCCATCCTTTACACCTACCTTGGTAGACCCCCTGCCCAAGGCCGTGGCTAATCCACCGATCACATAGTGATCCACATATCTTACCTTGGCAGACTTGCTGCTCAAGGCCGTGGCTAGGCCACCGATCACATAAGTGATCCCACATATCAATCAATCTACGGTGATGCACACAGCTATCAACCGCCGAGATGTGGCACCTAGCCAACACCTCCCTTGATGAAGCACATAGCTAACATCAAGCGCTAATGTAGCACAAGGCTAACATTAGACCACGTACATAATGTACACCCTTTCTTCTTTCACATTCAGATCCCATCCCATGCACATGCAACATATGATAATGTCATAACATAATAAAATGATGCATGCACATGCTATTCGGCATACAAACATATTCTCATTGGCATATTCACATTCTTAATATTTAACACTGACCTGATTTTCGATATACCCCTTAAGGGTATCCATTCATAATTGTCACTGCACACATTAGTATTTACACCACACATACAATATAACATAAACCCGGAAAACAGTGGGTTAATCACACACCTTACTATTTAGCGAAATCCTTAGCTACTTGAATTTAACACGATCCCGGAACTTCCTTATGCCTGTCGATTTACCCTTAAAAACCAAAATACACAATCGGTCACCACTTATACCAAATATGGCCTATGTAGCAAATATAACATTTGGCCCATATAGCAATTATAACATTTTGGCCCATAAAGGGTATTTTCGTAGTTTGGCCCATAAGGACATTTCGTAATTCGGCCCATTAGGGCATTTTCGTAATTCAGTAATCATACCCACTAAAGGTAATTCGGTAATTTACTTTCTAAGGGTAATTCGGTAGTTTTATCTTTAACGGTGTTTTCGAAGATTCACTATCGCCTCGAGTGATACAAAACTCTATTTGGGTCTCTACGGAACTATTGGGTCAAAAATCCATTTTAAGCCCAAACGGGGTAATTTCGCAACTAAAACTTAACTAGTAATTTGGGGCATACAAATTTAAACTGTCCATTTGCGTCATACTGACTAAATTGCATATAACTCGAGTTAGAAAACTCAAAATCTAGATCCGTAAAATTTCCTTGAAACTAGACTCATGTATCTTCTTACTGGAAATTTTTCCAGAATTTTCAGCCTAGCCATTTAGTACAGTTTATTTCTTATAGTTTCCCTTGTTTCACTGTCCAATGATTCTGACCTCTCTTAACTTAATTTCAAATATCTCACTGTACAGTTTTCATATACTGTTCCAACTTGTTTCTTTTGAAAATAGACTCACTAAGGAATCCATACATGTAAATTATAACCCATAATTCATTTTGTACAATTTTATATGATTTTTCCAAAACATATCAGTGAACCCCGAAGTTAATCAGAACCAGTCTCACAAAAATCAACATATCTCAGAATGTAAAATTCCTTTTCCTTCTCTGTTTCTTCCATATTAAAATAGACACAGTAAGATTTAATTTGATATCTTATTCACTTTCTAATTCCTTTTCTCCTATTTTTAGTGATTTTTCAAAAACACATCACTGCTTCTAACCGAAACTGTTTTATTACAAAACATGATTATCACTACCATCAAACGCACGTCCGACTGATCACGGATACCGGTTAAAAATTTTCTTCTATATTTCTACCGAATCACAGAATATTTCATGTAAACTTTCAGAGAGATGTGGGATTTTCTCACCATTTCAAACATATATTCGGAAGAGTATGAGATTACACACCTTATTCGGAACCCGTAACGCGATGCTCTCCGCGGCACCAAAAATCCGAGTCACTTATAACGAGGGATAGGTTTTCGTTTGAACCTTTGATAAAGTACTTCGAGACCTTGCAACCAGCATAAACTCTCTCATGGCAAGTCCCTAAACTCTCAACCATATTACAAATTAGTCCCCTCATTAGCTAGCTTAAGCTTTGGGGCTCCAAAAATACAAAAATTATCAACTAAAGTCATCAAAATCACTTACTTGCTAAAGGATTTGTTTGCTGAAGTTTTTGAGCTTTCCAACCCTTGTTTGCTACCAATTTTAGGTGGTGATGAAGAGAAGAAAAGATGATACTTCTCTTTTCTTTATTTTCATAACCCCTTCTTTTTATCTCTTCTTTCTTTCTTTCTTTCTTTTTTTTTTATCTCTTTTTTTTTCACCTACTCCACTCCACAAATTCTTTTATTCCTTTTTCATCCACCTACTCCACTCCTCAAATTCTTTTATTTCTTTTTCATCCACCTACTCCACTCTCCAAATTCTTTTATTTCTTTTTTTTTCTTTTTCCTTATTTTCCTCCTTACCATACTTTTCCACAAATTAATAAGTCCACCTTACCATAATTTATAAATCCAATTTTGTCATATTTACAAGCTTGGCCGAAATTTAGGGAAATAGTACAAAAATAATAGTCAAAATTTGCACACAATGGGATTTGAACCTCTTCCCTCAAGGTACTTCACTTGATGCCATAACCTCCTTGCCATATGTTCATTTATGCTAGCAATTTACTCTTTTATTTCCATAAGCCTTGATGCCACTTACTATCTTTCCTTAATAGGCTTAAACACAAAACTTTACTAAGGCCCAACTTGAACTCGAAACTTCATAGAATCCGATAACTTTCTAAAATCATCTTCTTAATAAGTCCAACTTGAAATAATGTCATTCTCTTGTTCTCAAAAATTTTAAACACCTCCTATGCCCAAGGCCCATTGGGCCCATTCCTACTAGGCCCAATTTCGGGATGTTACAATTCTACCCTCCTTAAAGAAAATTCCGTCCTCGAAATTTCCAATCAACTATTAAACGCACTGCTGAGATCACATCACTATGCTTTCGCTGCGCACTCTGATCTTAAAGAACTATCATACTTTCTAGGTACATTTTCTAGGTTCACAATCAAGGTTACATACACTTTACTAGCAACATAAGAACAAACTGACCTTATAGCAAGCAAAGCAACCAGGGATATTCTAGAAATAAGAACTTACCCATTGCCACCTCTGGCACATCATTATCCTCGCGACGGCCGACTGCATAAACCAACCTTGGTTGCCTCGCATCTGCACCTTCAGCATCTTTGCTTGGTGCTCCACGACCTCGACCTGAACCATTTCCTCCATGGTTCGGACCACGACCCCTTGTCGCTTGCTGACCATCTCTACCTGGCTGCACATAGCCTTGGCCTGCTGTCCGAGCCCTATTTGGATCCTGAGGGCAATCTTTAATCAAATGAGACTTGGACTTACACCTAAAACATTCCCGTTCCCGGTTCCAGCACTCGCCAACATGATACCTTCCACACTGAGCACACGGACGGTCCGGATTTCTAGTAGTTGGCTTAGAAACACGAGCAGGATTCTCAATCCTAGGTCTTTTCTGAAGACTCTCAGACGATTTTGACGGTCCAAAACTCCTCTTATCCCGGTTCCTATCCTTATCTCTGTTCTGTCTCACAGAGTTCTTAATCCCCTCGGCTACCTTAGCCTTCTCTACTAACACAGCGAACTCCCTCTCTTGATGTGGAGCTATCAACAATCTCAGGTCGTCCCTTAATCCGTCCTCAAACCGAACACATCGTTCATGCTCCGTAGCCACCACTCCTCGAGCATATCGGCTCAACCTTAAGAATTCAGCCTCGTACTCCGCTACGGACTTGTTCCCTTGAACTAGCCCCAGAAATACCTTTCTCTGTGCATCAATATAATGAGTCCCCACATACTTCTTCTGGTATGCTGCCTTAACATAATCCCAAGTGAGTTCTTCAGCTGAGGCACCATCTCGTATTGTGAGCCACCATTGATACGCCTCGTCGCGAAGTAGCGCCACCATTCCTTTCACTTTCTCCTCACTGGTTAAATCTAGCTCATCCATAATTCGCTCGGTCGCCTCCAACCAATACTCAGCCGTACTGGGTGCCACACCTGATACACCTCGAAACACCTCAGCTCCATTGGCTCGGAGTCGCTCGGGTACGGACTTCCTAGCTCTCATATTTCCACCTGCTCCAGCCACCATCTCAAGAACTCGCAGCACAGCCTACAATACAGCATCATCCCCCGTCTGATCTTGCTGCTCATTACCAAAAGCTGGTGGTGGAGGTGGTACCTCATTCTCGGACCCTTGACCCGATCCAACGGGTTCCGATACGGCCATTTTACCTCGACCACGTCCACGACGACCACGTCCTCTAGAACTCATTTCTAACGTCGCTATTATTCTGATTAAAAAGTTTTATGCATCAGAATTTTGTTCCACTTATTATCCCCGAACAGTTTTATGACATAAAGTATTTAGAAGTAGTTCTTTCGATCAAACAAAATTTCAGTTCAAGTTCACTACTCTAATTTAGAGAATCACATTCTCATTCATAAATAAAGACACCTTCATTTCTCAATGAGGCCACATTCATTCACAACATTCACCATGCTACCATGGCCGTCTTCTCCTTTCTCAACCTAGGGGTAATTTCGTCATTTGTCCTATATGGGTATTTTGGTAATAATTCGAGGTCAATTTGAAAATCTTTACAAATCAAAGGTATTTTAAAATTTACAAAAACTCGGGGTTATTTTGAAAATTTGTTTTCCAAATCAGAGGTATTGCCAAAAATTTCAGGAATCGGGGTTATTTCGGTAATTTTGTAAGTCAGGGGTAATTCAGTAATTTTCCAAATCAAGGTATTTCAATATTTCACAAAATAAGGTTTTTGGTATTTTTGTAAAACAAAAATATCTTTGCAAAAGTCGAGGGTAGTATTGGAACTTTAGAAACCAATGGCATTTTAGTAATTTTACAAACAAGGGTATTTTCATAATTTTGCAAATCGAAAAATAAATGTCTTCCAAAATCTACTTTAGGGTTTACAAACCAATAGAGTAATTTGATAATTTAAAAACTAAGGTTTTTATAAAAATATGGCTAGTCCCTTTCGGGTTTTAATTATCGAGTTTAGCCCGTGAATAAGTCCTCTTGATTAGGGTGAACCGTTACTACGCACCAGGTAGGATTCGAGTAAAGAGGAGGTGAGTCGCTAGGACTGCTTAAGTACTAAGCTCTTACTGAATCCACTCCTAGGCATGCGCACAACGGTTGCCACACCCTAGCTTAGCGACTTAATCACAGGTTTGTTTAATGGTCCTTAAGTCTTATGAATCTTGTGTTTGAGTAACTAGTCCTAGGGTTCAACAGATCCTAGTTCACTAATCTACGTTCCCTTCATGCTTATAGAATTCACATTCACAATTCACTTCAGTAGTAGGAAGTACTTACCTGATGGACTTCGGGCCGGAGATACAGGTGCCATGCCAGAATAACCTGAAATAAAAGTCCATATTTTGAAAACTATTTTCGGGCCCAAAACCTCAAAGCCGAGTTTTGAATCGGGCTCTAATACCAAACTGTAACACCCCAAACCCGGCCCACGAGTCTTGACCGGATTTGGTTTGTCACTGCGGAAAAACGTTTAAAATATTTTAACCTTAAAATAAAACATGGAAATTTGTGTTTATTTATAAAACATTGTTATTTAAAATGCTAAGTAAAAATTTGATGTCATAAAGTATCCAGATTTGAAAACTTTAATATATATATAAATTTAAGAAAATAATATCATTTGCAAATAACATTTCATCGTCAATCCATAATAAAACATAATAATAAACTTCAAATGCTTAAGTGGCCTTATTACAATAATACTTATCGAAATACTGAAATTATAAAATATGAAAACAAATAAAATTAACTTCTGCATGGGCCACCTCGTATTCACTCTAACCCGGTCCGATCACCTAAAATCATCTGCGATGTTTGATAAAAATTGGGTGAGTCATACAGACTCAGTGTGTAATTAGACCACTGAATTCCATCCACATGTCAAACCATATAATAACCCATATAACAGATATTAAGATAATTTAATCACATGCTTTCACTTATTGGGCTTGGCCCACAACCACATTAATTCATATAGCAGACAGATTTATGCAAAATGCACCCAACCCAGCCTAGGGTCCATCCTTTACACCTACCTTGGCAGACCCCCTGCCCAAGGCCGTGGCTAATCCACCGATCACATAGTGATCCACATATCTTACCTTGGCAGACTTGCTGCTCAAGGCCGTGGCTAGGCCACCGATCACATAAGTGATCCCACATATCAATCAATCTACGGTGATGCACACAGCTATCAACCGCCGAGATGTGGCACCTAGCCAACACCTCCCTTGATGAAGCACATAGCTAACATCAAGCGCTAATGTAGCACAAGGCTAACATTAGACCACGTACATAATGTACACCTTTTCTTCTTTCATATTCAGATTCCATCCCATGCACATGCAACATATGATAATGTCATAACATAATAAAATGATGCATGCACATGCTATTCGGCATACAAACATATTCTCATTGGCATATTCACATTCTTAATATTTAACACTGACCTGATTTTCGATATACCCCTTAAGGGTATCCATTCATAATTGTCACTGCACACATTAGTATTTACACCACACATACAATATAACATAAACCCGGAAAACAGTGGGTTAATCACACACCTTACTATTTAGCGAAATCCTTAGCTACTTGAATTTAACACGATCCCGGAACTTCTTTATGCCTGTCGATTTACCCTTAAAAACCAAAATACACAATCGGTCACCACTTATACCAAATATGGCCTATGTAGCAAATATAACATTTGGCCCATATAGCAATTATAACATTTTGGCCCATAAAGGGTATTTTCATAGTTTGGCCCATAAGGACATTTCGTAATTCGGCCCATTGGGCATTTTCGTAATTCAGTAATCGTACCCACTAAAGGTAATTCGGTAATTTACTTTCTAAGGGTAATTCGGTAGTTTTATCTTTAACGGTGTTTTCGAAGATTCACTATCGCCTCGAGTGATACAAAACTCTATTTGGGTCTCTACGGAACTATTGGGTCAAAAATCCATTTTAAGCCCAAACGGGGTAATTTCGCAACTAAAACTTAACTAGTAATTTGGGGCATACAAATTTAAACTGTCCATTTGCGTCATACTGACTAAATTGCATATAACTCGAGTTAGAAAACTTGAAATCTAGATCCGTAAAATTTCCTTGAAACTAGACTCATGTATCTTCTTACTGAAATTTTTCCAGAATTTTCGGCCTAGCCATTTCGTACAGTTTATTTCTTATAGTTTCCGTTGTTTCACTATCCAATGATTCTGACCTCTCTTAACTTAATTTCAAATATCTCACTGTACAGTTTTCATATACTATTCCAACTTGTTTCTTTTGAAAATAGACTTACTAAGGAATCCATACATTAAATTATAACCCATAATTCATTTTGTACAATTTTATATGATTTTTCCAAAACATATCAGTGAACCCCGAAGTTAATCAGAACCAGTCTCACTAAAATCAACATATCTCAGAATGTAAAATTCCTTTTCCTTCTCTGTTTCTTCGATATTAAAATAGACACAGTAAGATTTAATTTGATATCTTATTCACTTTCTAATTCCTTTTCTCCTATTTTTAGTGATTTTTCAAAAACACATCACTGCTTCTAACTGAAACTGTTTTATTACAAAACATGATTATCACTACCATCAAACGCACGTCCGACTGATCACGGATACCGGTTAAAAATTTTCTTCGATATTTCTACCGAATCACAGAATATTTCATGTAAAATTTCAGAGAGATGTGGGATTTTCTCACCATTTCAAACATATATTCGGAAGAGTATGAGATTACACACCTTATTCGGAATCCGTAACGCGATGCTCTCCGCGGCACCAAAAATCCGAGTCACTTATAACGAGGGATAGGTTTTCGTTTGAACCTTTGATAAAGTACTTCGAGACCTTGCAACCAGCATAAACTCTCTCATGGCAAGTCCCTAAACTCTCAACCATATTACAAATTAGTCCCCTCATTAGCTAGCTTAAGCTTTGGGGCTCCAAAAATACAAAAATTATCAACTAAAGTCATCAAAATCACTTACTTGCTAAAGGATTTGTTTGCTGAAATTTTTGAGCTCTCCAACCCTTGTTTGCTACCAATTTTAGGTGGTGATGAAGAGAAGAAAAGATGATACTTCTCTTTTCTTTATTTTCATAACCCCTTTTTTTTATCTCTTCTTTCTTTCTTTCTTTCTTTTTTTTTTATCTCTTTTTTTTTCACCTACTCCACTCCACAAATTCTTTTATTCCTTTTTCATCCACCTACTCCACTCCTCAAATTCTTTTATTTCTTTTTCATCCACCTACTCCACTCTCCAAATTATTTTATTTCTTTTATTTCCTTTTTTTTTTCTTTTTCCTTGTTTTCCTCCTTACCATACTTTTCCACAAATTAATAAGTCCACCTTACCATAATTTATAAATCCAATTTTGCCATATTTACAAGCTTGGCCGAAATTTAGGGAAATAGTACAAAAATAATAGTCAAAATTTGCACACAATGGGATTTGAACCTCTTCCCTCAAGGTACTTCACTTGATGCCATAACCTCCTTGCCATATGTTCATTTATGCTAGCAATTTACTCTTTTATTTCCATAAGACTTGATGCCACTTACTATCTTTCCTTAATAGGCTTAAACACAAAACTTTACTAAGGCCCAACTTGAACTCGAAACTTCATAGAATCCGGTAACTTTCTAAAATCATCTTCTTAATAAGTCCAACTTGAAATAATGTCATTCTCTTGTTCTCAAAAATTTTAAACACTCCTATGCCCAAGGCCCATTGGGCCCATTCCTACTAGGCCCAATTTTGGGATGTTACATTATCGAAGTGATCATGGGAAAATTTTACAAAACCAGTCGACCTTAATTTCATTTCTGAAAACGATTCATATCTTTACGCACCAAAAGCATTTAATCATTAAAAGTCCTTCCGATAAAGTTACTGTTAAGTATGATAAATAACCAGAATAAATGTACGAATGAAAATCTAAAATGGAAACTATACCACAGTCTTATAAAACCTTACAGTTCAACATTTAACTGAATAATAAAGTCATGATAGACAACAAAATCTGACATTCCATTGCGCTGAAACTGTCCGAGACCTCAACCCACTGAGTTTAGCATCCAAAATTCTGATATGTAACTGAGAATGGGATTCAGAAGAGGGGGTGAGCTACTCGAGCTCTGTATGAGTTCAAAACCAATTACTACAGAATTAGAAACAGAAAACCCGTAGCAGTTTAGAAGTGAAACATACATAATCAGACGGTAACTTTGAGAGATAATCACAGTTCACAAAGAGTCACTAGTTCTACAATCGGAGTTTCAATGTAAGTAGAACCACAAAAGTTCTTTTTAGTCAAATAGAACAATTAGATATTCTAGTGCATAGAATAGTCAAACAGATGCTTATGAATGCAATTGAGTTATAAAACCCACCTAACCAGTCAACACACCACTCCACCCCATCACTCCACATGAGAGCTGCTCGAGCTCATCCAACCAACCACACCCTATAGGACCTTAAAGTCCATCCATCCCTGCACTCCAATAATGTCCACGACCTTCAAGGTATTG
Source organism: Gossypium australe (assembly GCA_005393395.2). Classification (NCBI taxonomy): domain Eukaryota; kingdom Viridiplantae; phylum Streptophyta; class Magnoliopsida; order Malvales; family Malvaceae; genus Gossypium; species Gossypium australe. The sequence continues at coordinate 5,787,520 of CM016619.1, read as the reverse complement.
GGACTGCCCACGACCCTGTGGGTATTAGGGGCTATCAGTAAGCTATACAGTGCCATGCGGTAAACTGCAGTACAGACATGCAGTATGAACTGCCCGATCAGATAGTGATGATACGCAGCCAAGCTAACGTATAAGTGGTACAGTACAATACGATAAACTGCTATACCGGTAAAGTGCAATTAAACTACCAGACTAGATAAGTACACGCAGCAAAGCTGACGTATGAGCTGTACAGTGTAATGCAGTAACCCGCTAACAGCACAGTCCACGACCCTTAGGGTATTGGGATTGCCCACGACCCTCTGGGTATTAGGGGCTAACAACCAGCAGATTAACTGCCAGTTCGTTTCAGTTTCAGTCTTCCTTTTCTTTACAATCCCACCTAAGAATATTATATGCATATATATGTGTGCAAACAGATGAACAGAATCAGAGTTCAATATTATAGACAATCATTCACATCCAGTTAGTCAAATTCAGATAGGAGTATACTAAATTACCAAATTTAGATTCAATGGCTATGTAACTTAGACAATCAAACAGAAGCATATTGCACACACACACACACACTCCGTCAGCCAGGTTCAGAAACAAACATGTTACGCAACCAATCACGAATCTTACCTAAACAAATATTTCATGTGCTTGCAAGATTGAAGAAATATTTCATAAAACTACACAAATTTATCTTCGATTCTTACTTGAAAAAGAAACACCTTCTTTTATCCCTATAAAAATATTGGGATGATGAGATTGGAGTCAAGTTTTGATGACTCTTGAACACATATTTTCACAAGGAAAATATGAAAAATTGGAGCAAGAGAGATACTAGATTCATTAGCCAATTAAAGTTCATATATCAGAGGTTGAGAAAAAATACAGAAGAAGAAGAAGGAATGTAAAAAGTTCAAATCATTTTTAAATTAAATTGGCTCAAGATTATGATATTTTATATATAAGTGGTTTTATTTGATGGATTTATGAGATAAAAATGTTTTATTTTAAATAATAAAATAAAAATTTGAGCAAATAATTTTATTATTGTTCCAAAGTCATCCATAAACAAGTCTAGTTTATGGTGTGAAGTGACTATTTATTTTATAGGGTTTCTTTAGATGAAGAAGAAGGAAGGAAAGTGGGAGGAAGAGGAGTTATTAGTCTAATGATGATGAAGGGAACCTCTAATAATTGTTTAAGCCTCTAGATAAGGAATATTTAATTAAAAGTAAAATAGTTGACCCAGACAAGTCTTTTAATATTTTTAATTTTAAACTGAAAATTATATAACGTTTTATCTATTCATATTATCATTAACTTTTTAACTTAGGCTTAGTTTGGATGGGCGGTGAGTTTACTTCCGGTGAGATTAAAAACAGCGGTGGCGGTGAGATTAGTTACTGTAGCGGTGAGATTGGATATTGTAGCGGTGAGATTAGAAACAATGGTGGAGTGTGTGTTTGGATTCAAACGCAGCTGTAGCGGTGAGGTGAGAATATAAAATGACTATTAAAGACATCAATTAAAAGATATATAATAGAAGTTTTTAAAATTATTTTACTTTTACGAGATTATTGAAAAAATATGAATTTTTAAATTTATTTAAAATATAAAATGTATCTTGACATTTTATTATAAATATTTTAATTAATTACATAATTATTTTTATAAAATCCACTTAAAAATATTTTTTATTATCATGAAAATACAAACAATATTTTTATTAGACTTAATTACATTTCATGGCAACTTGGCTTGGTCCCACAAATGAATATGCTTTTCTTTTAGAGAAATTTATTGGTGGAAGAAAAAAAATATATGAAGTTGTGAGTTCTGCAGTATCTTCAGCAGTAGTATTCCCCATCTGAACAAAAAAAATCCACGTCTAATTCCAAGGTTATAGTGGGAAAATAACTTTCCACTGCAGGTGATTTTTTTCCCA